>JAJNLL010000024.1:0-548776 GCA_023089105.1 Lasiodiplodia citricola
GTCCTCTGCCCGAACGACGTGGCATTTGACGTCCTTTTGCCGACTGATAACGGGCAGAAGGCTCACCGTTTTTGTGCTTTAACCAATTAAACAACTTTGCATATCTTCTCTCGGAAACGTTCTTCCCAAACCAGACCGCAAAAGGGAAAGAAAAAAAGCAATGGACGCTCAATGATTCGCAAGGGGGTTGTCGATCGTACTGCCTTATACACGGGAACAATAAAAAAAACCAATCCAAACAACCAAACAATGAACATAAAAAAATGGAACAACGCTCTACGGAGCAACCATCCAAAGGCGATGCAACACCGTCATCCCTCCGTCATCAACTATCCTATTTTCCCCCCAACCCCCACGTATCTGCCGTCCCCTATCCTCCCCTCGCCCGCCCGAGGTCGACTCGGGCCGTTTTGGAAACAAACGATGCCATCATGTAGTCATCACCTCGGAAAACGTCACCATTCTCCCAGTCCGTCGTCCGTTTAGCAATTCGTCCATGCGCCGTCCATGAACCGAAAAGCCGAGACAAAACCCCCAACGGGGCTCGGAGTTGTTGGCATAAGCTCGCGCGCTATTACCGTGGGGCCGGCAAGCCACACTGCACTCCGTCGCGCCCGTCACCGCTGCCATCTGTCACCGCCGCACGCACGCACGCCGCTCTCCCGTCGCCGGCAAACCTTTTACTTGGTAATGAACCCGAGGTAGTCGGCCACGATCAGCGTTACCATCCTGTACGTCGGAACGATTCCGTCAGCCCGCCAAGTCCCGTTTACCGAATTACCGAAAAGGGAGTCCGCACAAAAATGGACACAACGTCAAAGGGGAAAAAGGTCAGAGAAAAAAGAGGGAAAAGGAGACTTACGCGTGAGGCGCAATGCGCACATAGTAGGTACCGAAGCCGCGGTAGAACCTCAGGAGGCCTTCATCGCGCGCGACCTTCTTGAAGCAGTCGGCCATGCCGCGGTAAGGCAGAGTGCCGTCAGGCCTCCTCGTCTGCTTCTGCAAGCGCGTCTTGACGAAGTCGAAGGGCAAGCTGAAGAAGGAGGCGAAGAAACCGGCGATGGCCGAGGCCGTCAGCGTCTGCGAGCGCGACGACAAGCTCGTGTCCTTGAGCTGGTTCTTGGCCTCAGAGAAGAAGGCGAGCTGGCCGAAGTTGAGCGCCATGGCGCGCACCACCGTCGGGAAGCAGCCAGCCCACAGCGCCGTGACGCCCTCGTTCTTGGAGATGCGGGCGAGGGCGTCGATGACGGAGCGGTAGTTGGCGCGCTCAGCCGGCGGCTTGAGCCCGTCGCTCTGCATGCGGATGAGCGCCAGGTCGGCGGGGTTGCCCACCATGGCTGCCAGACCACCGGCCGTCAGACCAGCGCCGGCGCGCTCGGTGAAGCCGATCTTGGTGCCTTGCGCCTCCGCCCGTTTTGTCAGGGTCTTCATGAAGGTGTCGAAGAAGCCGAGGCGGGCGGTCGTGTAGACGGCTTGGCGGAGGAGACCGGCCGAGAGGCCAGTGTAGAGGTCGAGCACCTTGCCTGCTGCTATCACGTCCCGGGTGACTGAGAGGGGAGTGGGCTTGGGACCCGTCTTCACACCCTCACCTGCCAGCTGCAAGCGGACCTTGATCATGTCGACTGGCTGGATGACTGTGGTGGCAGTCATGCCGGCAAGACCGCCATTGATGAATGGCAGAGCTGCGCGCATGGCGGGAGTGTGGAGGAAGTCGGTGGTGGCCTTGGAGGGGTTCTCGGCGGCGTTCTTCATGGCGGCGGAGCCTTCGGAGGCAGCTTCTTTTGCGCTGTTCATGGCGGCAGAGGTCTGGCGCTTGGCAGCTTCGAGCAGAGATGTGCTGGAGGACATGGTGGGCGAGGAAGGTTGAGGGGTGGGTGAAAGAAGAGCCGGTAGAAATAGTCGGCGGACGGGGTGGAAGATGAGCCGGGGAGAAGTAAGATAGAAGCGAGGTAGTCGGAGGTAAGATATGCTGTTGAGGGTTTACCGAAGTGCTCGGACGGGAGGAGTGGCTGCTAGGGGCGATCAGCACGGCAGCTGAAGTAGGTACACTCTGGTAGCGTGGGTTGAGCTTGGGTAAGCAGGCATGTGTGGACGCAGGGACAGTGTTGGGATTTAAGAGCTTCGCCCATGTCGGATAGCGCCGCGCGATGCAGACGACTAATCAGGCAGTGCTATTGCGACAGAGATTGGGAGCTCCGAATACACCCGCGGAGTGCAGGAGAGGTAGTGGTGGTGGATCAGAGCTGGAGAGAGCGTACCAGTGAAGGCGTGCAGTGCCAAGGCCGCTTCAGAACGCTGCTAAGCGGACCCGGCGCGTTGAGTATAAACAGCAGTCGATAATACTGGCGTGGTGAAAGGCGCGCAGGCTTCAAAGGTACTTGTTGGTTCTTTGAGGGAGCTTGGAGAGGGGCAGAGCAGGACGGACGGAAGAGTGCAGGCTGTGCAGCCCCCTCCTTCTCCGCTTGACAGGTGGTTGCAAGGCTCCCAAGAATGCGGGGAAGCAGCGCTGCTGGGTCGACGTAACAGCAGGAAGCTTGATCAGTCACGCCAGTAGACCAATGACAGGTGGTGGGCGTCGCTGGGGCTGCGCGTAGCCCATACGCGCATCCTCGGTCCGGCGAGGCATTGCTCCTGAAATTCCCGCGTCTTTGTTGTCGGCTGGTCGGGGTGGCACGCTCCTGACGGGAAGCTTCAGCCGTTGTGGGAGGTGTGTTGCGGTACGTCATGCCAGAGCTCCCCTCCCCGCTAACTAAGCCCCGCTTGTGATTGGCCAGCGCCGCCCTGCGCGCATCCCCCAGCGCTCCATCACACGTGAAACGTATCACCAGCGCCCAACATTGAGGTCGTGGAAAACCCATATGAACGAGCTGCAGCGAGCGTGGCGCGACTGCGCTCGACAGAATGCATTGGGCCAGTATCGCTGCTCGCCCAGCGCCATCGACCGCCGCGGGCGCCACGTGCACAGGCCAAGGCGGGCGGCTGTCGGGGAGCGTCGCTGGTCCCCTTCCGCTGGCCGGCTGGAGCGCGCGGGACTGGCGCTGCCTCCATCACCCAAATCTTCACCCATACCTCGCTCCGCGCCGCAACAAGCTCGGAATTTCGCTCCCCGGCTGCACCACACGGTATTCACTCGCACTCAGCGCACGTTGCACTCCGTCTCCTCGGAACAAATCGCGCACTCTTCACATCATCAAGCTTATCGCCCGCATGCAAGGGCGGCATGGCCCGCCCTATCTCACTCCACCTCAACAAACCTAACCTCCAATCCAGCCCGACTCTATACAAATATGGACCTAAGCCTCAACGCCATTCATCGCCCGCTGTTGAGCCTCGACAATCGCTGTCAGCCGGCTCTCCAACTAACCCCGTGACTGGCCATGCCCTTCAATTTCCGACGCAAGCCAGCTACACATAAGCATGGCATCCTCGTAACCCTCTACCTGAAGCCGCACTGTTAGGTCCCCGCCATCCGCTCCGCTTGCTTTTCCGATCACCGTCTCTTCGTCTGCCGCCAGGCTTCGGGCATCAATCGCCCAGTCGGCTTCTTTGGACGGGCAATCGCTGAAAGAAACGAGGCTGATGCTCGCCTTATCGCAATCCGAGAACTGTTCCAGATCTTCGAACAACTCAAGCCCTCCCAGTCGGACTGGAGAAGCATTCCGCCGTGCAATTTCGTGCCGCTCCCTAGCCGACAATCGGGTGTGTTGCCGCCCGTTCTGGCCGTGCTCATCTCCATTTAGCTCGACCGGCCCCCGAGGCGGCTGAATTGTTGTGTTGCTTCCGGTCGCATCCGCATCAGCACCTCTCTGCGGAGATTGCCGGCCCGTCTCATTCGTCTGCTGAATTGCCGTACCCGAACCGTTACCGTTCGTCTGTGCACTTTCTGATTGCTTCGCGGTTGTTTGTGTAGAGCCGGATGCTGTAAGCGTATTCTCCGTTATCGTCTCTTGATGTGCGATCGCCTGTTCTGCAGAGCCACTGGATCCGTCTTGCTCTGGCTTGACCGTTGACTCTGAAGAGCTTTTTGATGAAGAAGAGCTTTTCGATGAAATTGACCCATTATCTGTCAAGCCTCCTTGCCTCTCGCCGGGCCTCACCATTGAAGTGCTCGTCCTTCTGGTCGGCTCGCGAATGGACATCGTGCTTGACTGCTTCGTCGGAACTGAACTAATGATAGATACTGGAGGCGATTTCTCCGCAAAACTATTCAAGTTGATCGAGCTTTGAGCTGCCCATGGTCTCCATCCATGCGTAATTCTTGTTTGGGCAAGTACCTCATTGTTGACAGCTGTTATGGCCCTTTGCATCCTCTCTAGACTTTCGGCACTGTACTCTTGTCTCTCAGGCACAGTCCATTTGTTCGCGACTGTCCGATGGGCTTTTGAGATAGAGAAACAGCCGTGCGCT
This sequence comes from Lasiodiplodia citricola, assembly GCA_023089105.1. Lineage (NCBI taxonomy): Eukaryota > Fungi > Ascomycota > Dothideomycetes > Botryosphaeriales > Botryosphaeriaceae > Lasiodiplodia > Lasiodiplodia citricola. The sequence continues at coordinate 4,408 of JAJNLL010000024.1, forward strand.
TTGATGAAAGCATCACACAGAAAGCATGCTTCTTTCGAGGCTCCTATTATTCGCGGAGACGATTTGGCACCAATGATCTCATAACAGACAAGCAATTGGATCTCTGCGTGAACGAATCTTTCTGGTGGAGATCGCTGACGGGGAGTGGATCGCCGACGAGGAGCATATTGTTGACGCGGAGCAGGCTGTTGACTGGGGGCAGGTCCGTAATGTTTGACCGTCTTAAGCCGTATGTTGTCGAACAAATGACGGTAATTGGGGTTCATACGTATATTGACCAAATCCCGACATATTCTCCAGTAGTTTGCGGTCTTGTCTAGTTCCCGAACCTCCTTTGTTTTCAACAGCTGCTCTTCCGTGAATCCCAGTTTTTCGAGCCGGCGATGAAAATTGGCATCTTTCCCTGCCATCGACCACGCCTCTTTGACATTTTTCTTGATCGCTTCCACCAGTTCTGGATCATTGGACGTTTCTAATGCTTCGAACGCGTTATGGAACGCATCGACTTCACCTGCCAGCGCGGTCAAATCATGCTCACTCTGCCACTTGAGCAACTCCTCCTTCAAGCGGACGCTCAAACGCGCACTGTGGTCTGAGGGGTACTCAGGCCTTGGCTTGCGAAAATGTTTCGACCCGAGTCGTGAGTATATCTTGTTCCGGTTGAGCCGAATTACAATATCGAAAATGTTCTCTTCACATTGCCTACGATGCGAGGCTAACGTGGGTCAGTCTCGAATCACTTCGTCCAGTAACTGCTTGGCTAACCTCTGTTGTTACATTCTTTGAATGCAACTAGAATATCCGTTATCCCCTTTCGGACATGACCTTCGACGCCGTTATTTGCGGCAAGCCGCACCGTGATTCCTGGAGGCTCGAGTGAGCACTCGATTGCTGCAGCCGTCACGGGATAAACCCCAACATCGTATGCCGAAATGTATGCGAAGCCATCCGCCAATTTGCGTTCTACGTCAATAGGCAACAGGTTGCGGGCGTCTCCCTTGACCGTCTGGTCATCACTGGTATAGTCGACAGGCGCTAGAACGACTTTCTTGTTGAAAAGCGTATCGACGTTTCTCTCAAAATCTCGTCGGCTCACGTTCTTCCACACGGACTCCAGTTTAGACTGAGTAAGTGGATCCATAGAGGCGCGTGTTTTGAGATTCAGGGCTTCGGTGTGTCATTTTGAGCCCCGCACGACGCGCCTCGCTTGTTCTGACACGAGAGGTGTAGGAGACAGCGCATAGGGCTTGTCACGGCGCGCATCTTGCATGCAGCCTTGCTCAAGTCACCCGGCTTGTGATAGGATGTTGCAGTGGTCCGACAGCCAAGCTCGATTTGCAGCATATGCCCCACTAAGATATCAAGAGATGACGATGCCCTGATCCTGTCCTCGAGCTCTCCCATAAGCCGCAGGTAGCTGACCCACAGCCCCTGCAATGTTCCCCTTTTCTCCATGTTCCGCGTAAAAGCCAGCCGCAGCATACCGGAGCGCTGGACACCCATATGAATGGACGATTTCTACTTCGAATCCACGGGAACCCGCTGCCGGCCGCCTCACTCGCCCCTTTAGCTAGTGTTCATCTCTCACTTCGAACACTTCAAACCTTTTATTGGGGTCGTCATCCTCGCCAACTCCTGGACGTACGTAGGTAGTGCTAAGGAATGAGATTTCAGCCGCCAAAGGGTTCAATCCACCGATAAGCCTTTCGCCGCCCCAGGCAATCATCACCATCCGCCATATTATCCACTTCCGAGCAGCGTACACATGCCTAGATGGACATTCCAGGTTTAGGTAGCTTTCATAGGTCTGGCCGCAGTTGCAATTGCTTCGTCTTCGGGCTTTTGCGCGAACACCAGACCGTCGTCATCGCCTGCCAACAGCTCACCGACACCTTTATCTGTTATGAAGTCAACACCGGGCATGTCGACAATGGCTCTCTCCCAGATATCCTCGGGAATGTCTGTGGTACGGATGAGGGGCATCGCCAGCACCAAGATTGGGCGAAGAATGCTGGCGAGACGAGAAATCGATGAGTTGACGTTGAAAAGCTTGCAACGCCCAGTATAAATGGATGAAAGCAAGTAGAGAACATGCGCCCTGCTGATCATGTTCGTGCTTCGCAAGCAGCTCCCGGATTGCGTGTACATTTCTAGGAAAGTAGTACTTCCTTTACCCCATATACCATGGAAGAATGCGGCGCTTTCAACCTCACCGAAGAAAAGAGGCTGATCCAGGAGGCTATAGGAGAGACCGAACACAAGAGCCTGATAGTAGTTCCGTGCTCTTGGCGTCAGCAACCTTCCGCATACTCTCGTCCGCAACAAATAATCTTGAGCAATATGGCTGTGGAGCCATTCTAGCTGCGCTTGGGATGTATTCTTGAGTAGTAGCCCAATTCCCTCGTAGATCTTCTGTGTATCTGCTGGGTAGTCTTGCTCATCCAATAGGCCAATCCGAGGTGCGAACTTCTTGCTGGTTAAAGCGAAGGTGGGAATGTTCCAGATTATAGAAGATTTCTTAGGCCTCTCCAAATGGTAACCCCGCTTTCGCGAACGGCCTAATGCTGGCAACCGTGTTCACACCACATGCCCAAAGCTCTGCCAATTTGCTTTCTAGATCTTGATCGGCGCCGAGCGTGTCGATCATTGACAGGGGGCTACGTAACCCATGGCCAGGAAATATGGAGAACCTTACAGCTCAACCCTCCGGACAACCATTGTTGATTCAGAATCCCACCCCTTTATAACTCTACGCAAGGCTGACCTTCATGCAAAGGAGTGCCGTTGGAACAGACATTCAGCTTAGCCGCCCGAAGTGCCTCGGCAGCAGCAATGGTGATGACGGGTACGGTGGAAAATATTCTATCGTCTACGCCCAGAAGTTAGACGAGAAACTTCTCTATGTCTTTCGATTCCGTATCATTCAATTAAGATATCGCGACGGAATCGACCGTGCTTTCTGGGAACCCTTTGAGAACTTTCCGCATATGGTGCTTGATGGACAAAGCTATGGCTCTCGCACAACTGAAGGATCTGCCAAGACTCAATGTTCACCGCAACTGGACCCTGAGCGCACTACTTGTATCGTCATTGTCGCCTAAAGCAGCACGGAGCATCTGGGTGAGGAGCCCCTGGAATTCGTTCGATGGTAAGCATTAGATGGTGTTGCGCGATAAGGGACTGCTCAATGGTAGCAGAACGAGAATCCTTTGGACGATGCAGTGTAACAACGCGTAAACCTCAGAAAAGGCTCGGGTGAATTCAAAGTAAGATTATGTTTTGCTAGAGTTCAGACTGATGCAGTCGTCGTCGAAAGATCGGCCCATCGATGACGCGTTACTCCACCTTCTAATACGATATAGGAGAGGAAGGCTATCAACCGGTGAGTAACCATGAGCGAATTTCCCACATTAGGGTTAAGGTTTTGCTTGTAGGCGTAAGCGATGCTAGAAGCACGGGCAATTCGCAGGCACGGGTGATAGCAATTCGATTTCTCCAGATCCTCCAGCTCCTCAAGCGCCACCCGAACTGCCAGTGCCATGGGTTAAAATTAGCAATACTCCTTTTTAGAGTCCCTTTTAACCTGGCCAAAGCGTCTTCTACACGTTAGAGCTCTCGCTCTATAGGCAGTGATGCTAGTCAAAAGGTAAGTCGAAATTTTACGCAGTTCGTAAAAACTCGAACCCTTCGTATAGCGGCAACTACTTATTCGTAATTTCGTTCTTTTGTTCGTACGTTCGTACTCTTATTTCTAAAAGAATGTGTACCAAATGTATTGCCGGTAGTAGCGCTGGCGGTGCTGGATGATGAGCTGCAGGGGCTGCAGGAACTGAAGGAACTGAAGGAGCTGGAGGAACTGGAGGAGGGGGAGGGGCTAGAACCGCTGGAGCCGCTGGTAGCGCTAGCGGCAACTTGATTTGCCGTTAACCGTAGGCGTCTAGATCCTGCGCTATTTTAGCTCTGACAGCGGCAACTACCCGCTGCTATCCATGCTGGGAATTTCACGAATCAACAACAAAGAGCGTTGGGCGATCGCGGTTCGACTTGCGACAAGGGCGGCCTCTTCGGCATTATGCATTGCGATAGTGACGATGCTTATCGCCGCGGAATGCCATAGCTTCTAAAAACAGAAAAGATAAAAAGTAAAGTGCCGGGAATTGCCGCGGCTCTAAATGTGCAGATGCCGGCTTCCTATGCAGCGCTTTAGAGCCCAGCCTAATCGATTCTTCAGGACCCTTGCAATTTCTCTTCAGTCCACCGTTTTACTGCGGGGCGGGCCGCCGCATCGTCCCACGTCGCGTGGTCGCTTGCTGTTCACCACGTGCGCCACGTGGGCGTTCGGCAATCAGCAATCTCCTTAAATAATGCGAGTGTTCGCACGCGACAGCGTATATGACTCGCTGAAACAGTCCGTCATCGTGCGTCTTGCGCCGGTCGTGATAAGATGTCGCAGATATTCATCACCAACGGCCAGAATGGTGGTAATAAAACGTCCCTGTCATTTTGGCGAGAAGCGACGGACCAATCAGGTCCATTGGAAAGCTGTTTAGGGCGTCCACCCCAATCTTCGCTTGCCCCTTTAGAATATCCGTTTTAGCGGCAAGTCCTCGAGTCATTCCGCATCCCTTCCACTGTTCACGCCATTGCCTTATCTTTCGATAGTGGAGATGCTGACGGATTGCTTTCGTATTCCATCCAATCGGCGGCACCGAGTGTTTCGCTCGGTGGGCCAGCCTCCTAACGCCCATGTTTACTATGCCGCTTTGGATCCCGGCCGTGCATCCTGTCTCGGAGAACACCATGAAAGGGATTCGTTTAGGGAGATCAGAAGCGCTGAGCGAGTAATGGAGCGGGGTACCGTTTGACGACCCCTGTCAAGGGGGAGGTGTGGAGTACCGACCCGCTCGCCATGTGGGCGCCGCGTGCGAAGCACGACGCCGCACGACGCCGCAAGAGGGCGTATATTAACTGCGAGGAACGTCCCATCTTGTGCAGACATCCTCCCGCCGTTCTTAATTACTAATCTAGAAGCATGGGGGCCTCCACGTGGGTCACGTCCGCCGTCCTCGGCGTGGGTTTCCACGCCGCAATCCAGAAGTTCGAACTGGACTTTGTTGTTCCCCAGACTGTTGCAGGTCTCGGCGCCGTCTGGCTTGCCGGTCTGTACATCGACGTTAGCGTCTTCCAAAAACCGATTGCCGAATCCGCAGCATCTCTCGCCATTGCTGCCGTCATCTTTGTCGCGAGCTTGGCAGTGTCCACGGTTGTGTACCGCCTCTTCTTCCACCGTCTGCGCAAGTTCCCCGGCCCGTTCGGAGCCAAGGTTTCCAAGTTCTACGGCTGGTACATGTCGCGTAACCTTCAGTACCACTTCGAAGTCGAGAAGCTCCACAAGCAATATGGCGATGTTGTGCGCACTGGTAATGCAGCCTTCTCATCACTTTCTGAACTCGATACTAACAACGCATGCAGGTCCCCGCGAGCTTTCCATTAACCGCATCTCGCCGCTCAGCCAGATCATCACCTGCGGAAAGGGCAACTTCTACGGCATGGCCGAGACCAGAATCGAGTGCCAGGGTCTGCCTTTCAAGATGGATCCCGAGGACCACCGCAGAGGAAGGAGGGCGTGGGAAATCTCCATGACCCCGCAACGTCAGACGCCCCGAGCCCGCCATTGTTTTCTCCACTGACACTTTTTCAGAGGTTGCCAGGTACAACCCTGCCATGCAGGAGACCATCTCGCTCTTCCTCAACCGCCTCGGCGAGCCCCAGTACCTCGGTAAGCCCGTCAATGTCACCGACTGGATCTCTTGGCTCGGTTACGACATCATGGGTGTTGTTGGCTTCGGCAAGGACTTCGACTGCCTGCGCAAGGCTACCGACCACGCTGCCATCAAGCAAATGCACGACTTTGGTTTCGCTCTGGGTCTTTTGAAGCACGTTCCGTGGTTGGGCAACGTCTTGCAACGCATGCCTGGCGGCCAAGCCGCTATGGAGCCCTATGCGCGCTACTGCAGGGATTTGGTTAGGGAGAAGATGAAGGTAAGAGTTTTTGGCTGAGCAAGCACAAAGCGGGATTCTAATCTGTTTCGAATAGGCCGTCCACAACTCCGAGGAGAAGCCTGAGGCTCCCACTGACGTCTTGGCCTGGCTCATCCAAGCCTACGAGGAGAAGAAGCCGTGGGGCGCCCAGACCATTGAGGCTCTCGACGATGATACCCGCAGTCTTGTCATGGCCGGAGCGTGCGTATCCTGCTTTCTCCTCTCTACAAAACCCCCATCATGCTAACCACCACCACAGTGACACCGCCACCGCCACCATGACCAACTTCCTCTACTACCTCAGCCTGTACCCCGAGATCCAGCAGGAGCTCTACGACTCCATCATCGCCAACGTCCCCGAGAGCGCCCTCGCCGACCCCTCGACCCTGACCACCGAGATGCTCGACCGCGTGCCCCTCCTGGAAGCCATCATCAACGAGACCCTCCGCCTGCAGCCCCCGATCCCCTCCGGCAACCCCCGCGTCACCCCTCCCGAGGGCCTGTACGTGCGCGACGCCAAGTACGGCGACATCAACATCCCCGGCAACACCATCGTCATGATGCCCCAGTGGTGCATCCAGCGCGACGAGCGCTACTTCGGCCGCCCCACCGAGTTCCTGCCCAACCGCTGGATCCCCGGTACCCCCGAGGCTCCTCTCCTCATCGACCGCTCCGCTTGGTTCCCCTTCCAGGTCGGCACCTACTACTGCGTTGGTCAGAAGCTCGCCATGTGGGAGCTGAAGAGTGTTTTGGCTAGGACTATGGCGAAGTACAAGGTTACCTTCGCTGAGGGTGAGGATGGACAGAAGTTTATCAACGGCAGTGGCGATTGTTGGACCATGACCCTGCCTGAGTTGAAGTTGGTGTTCAAGGAGAGGAACAGCGCGTAAATTTTGTGGGAGTGAGGGTTTTGATTGGTTCGCATCGCCGATGCATGGGTTGTACAAAGGTGGGATGATTAGCGCTTACATTCCCCCACATTTTGCGAACGTGCGATTTATCTCAGCCTCGTGGAAGTAATACATTTATTTGCTTGCATTCAGTCGACTTTGACCTATGAAATTACCGTCAGTTGACTCCTTTCCATTTCGCGGAGTTCCTGGACCGCGTCTTCCCGTACATCGTGAAATATCCCCCATCACGCCGTCTGGTTTCGTCGCTTCTGCTCTGCAATTTTGTTCTCGCCAAGTCGACATGTCGGGAACAATGAAATATGACGATTTCAATCCCCACGTCGACCTCTCCCGCCACCAACAAGGTACGCTAAGTTCTGACATCTCAAAAACACATGGAGGTGGATCGACCAAGCCCTCAAACCCCCATAATGACTTTGCTGATGAGTCTGATACTTTTCGACAGAAGCCGCCATGCCGCAGTCCACTGACTTTTCTGTGCTGCCAGCTCCAGCAGCTGCGTCATCACGCCGCCGCACCTCGTCGTGCTCGCCCACCAGCGACGACACCGGCAACAGCTTCAAGTTTACTACTACCACCCGTCCCGAGGAGTTCAAGGATCCGGAATTAATGCGTACTGTGCGTTCGCATGTCATGTTCGGCGTGGTCGAGGGACGCCAGCGCGTCCCACCCCGAGCTAAGAAGTCGGCAGCTGCCCCTGCCACAGGTTCTTCGACACGTGGAGAGAACAGTAGCACTGTCACCACTGCTCAGAAGAGGATCCCGACCCTAAGGAGGTCCGATTCCTCCGCCGACGCCAATCCAGATAACCCACAATTCATAGGAAGGGAGGAGGCTCTGGACATTTTTCAGAGATATCGTGTCCCAAGATCATCTACCTCTTTGCTCGGTAGCCCGTCGGACAGCGACCAAGATATCTCCTTTGATATCCCAGCACTCCCAAAACACACTGTCGCCAGGGGGAAACTTCCTGTATGGGTCAGTTTACGTAGATCAAGCTCACTTGTGATTGCTAATAAGCTTGTAGGCCAGATACGACCGGTCTCGTCGGATTGGAGCCGATGAGCTTCTGGGGGACAGCACTATAAAAGCAAAGGACGTCATTGAAAAGTCTGAGATCGTTGGTCAAGTCGACACGAGCGACCATGCATCAAAAATTGGCCATGAGGGCTCCCTCCTCACAAACTCTCCAGCAAACCTTCGCTCTGAAGTATCAGTCCCCAATATCCTGCCAATATACGCCTCCACCAGCATTGACCCAAAGAAGTAAGTAGAGCATCCTCTTGCGACGATTAGTAAATGAGTGAATGCTAAATCCCCGTAGACGGGATGTCGGAGAGTTACCGGATATCCCATTTCCTGAAGACTCCCCCGTTCGCGATAGAGGTATCGAGATAATACATTCAGAGCAGAATGATGCTTCAATCTCTCAAGAAAGCCATCCAGGTGAAGCTCTGAATCAGGTGCACACGCAAAACATGGATGAAGTTCATCACTTCGCCTATGATAGTGACACACACGCCGAGCTGGATAAGCGGCATCCTATGGAATTCAACCACACCATCAGCTACTTCAACAAGATCAAGGTAAGAATTTATAGTTTTTAGCTTAAGGAGTCCCTAACCCCTTCCGGCAGAACCGCTTCGCGACACAGCCTGGCATCTACAAACAATTCTTAGAGATCCTACAAGCGTACCAACGCGATTCCATGCCAATCACAGATGTTCACGCCCAGATGACGCAGCTTTTTGACTCTGCGCCTGATTTACTCAAGGAATTCGAGCAGTTCGTCCCTGAGACTGTAGACGAGTGTCTGGAACTCCACAAAGAACTCGTGAAGCTACGGCGTCAGTGCGAGGAACGGCTCATAAAATTAAGAAAAGAGCACATCCACATAGGAGCCGAGAAAAATAATAACATGCAGAGCGCGAAGGCATACCCAAAAATGGAAGAGGAGCTCGAAATTGACATGGAAGCCAAGAGGAAGAGCGTGGAAAAATTTGTTCTCGACTACACAAAGCTCAAGGAAACCGTTGCCAAACTTCGACGAGACAACACGCAGATATTGAAGATCTGTGAAGCACCAGCGATTAAATTTCAAATACTGCTTTCACTAGCCCAGAAACAGTCCGAACAAAGTACGCAAAATGCCAGAGTCGACTACAAGCGTGGCCATTCTGATTTTTCGTTCACAGAAACTGCCGATCTTCAGGCCTCACATGTGGATGAGAGTGTAGAATTTATAGAGCTAAGGAAGCCTGCTTTTGAGTAAGTGGGCTCTTCAGCGGACCTTGACGGGTGAGATTTACTAATACGAATAAAGGTATGACGCAGAATCGTTGACGCCGGGCTCGCTCTCCGACAAAGGTTTCTCGCACACGGCGGAAACATACGACAGTAGCAATGAAGTCAAGAAACACATTGTCGAATCACTTATGCAGAAGGTTTACGATCTTCTTGGCCACCGTCCCTCTGGCGTTTCAGAGAGTAGCTCATCACCAGAGAGCAATTCGGACGAAGATGTTAAAGAAAGCATTCATTTGTCAACTGCTAGTCCTGGTGAGGGATCAACAGCAGTAAAACCGAACAGTAGTCTAGCGGATGCCGGTACCTCTTCTCAAGTCCCTTCCCAAAGTAAAAGGACAAATACTGGAGCTCGGAATTCCGAAAGCACCCGCTCGCTCCCAGCTGCGAAGCTGACCGGTAAAAGAAAACAGTGCACTGGCGATGAGCCAGCTGGCGAGGATGAAGAACAAGGTAACAGTGGGAGCGGTAATCCGAGGCCTCTTAAAAGCAGGCGACACGAGCCCAGGTTTGCTTGCCCCTTTTACAAAAGGCGCCCAGAAATTCATGGGAGAAATGCATCATGTTTATGGCCTGGCTTCAACACCATATCACGTCTGAAGTAAGCATCTAGCAAGAAGAAGTTGGCATTGGTGTATTACTGACGAGGTTACAGGGAGCATCTTTACCGCGTTCACTTGAGCAACGTTGATGGGAGCAATATCTGCCCTAGATGTCGCGAAACGTTTGAGAGCAGTTCGAGTCTTGTGAGACACCTGGCGAGGACTGAAAGGTGTGTTCAAGTCGTGGTGCCGGAACAGGAAGATGGTCTCGATGAAGATCAAGTCCTTCGGCTGAGGAGTAGAGACCGTGGAACTGAACCTGAGGACAAGTGGAGGCACATCTACCGGATTTGCCACCGTCTTCCGGAAGATGCTGAAACGCCTTGGCCTTGTAAGTTGTCGTCCAACATGTCGAGTCAATCATACTCATACTATCCGTAGACTGTGATCAAGAATCCCCAGCAAACCAAGCAGTTGAGGGGTACGATTGGTATCAACGCCAGCACCTTCCCAACTTGATTCGAGAGCATCTGGAACGAGAGCCGGAAATCAGGGTTTTCGTCGAAAGATTTGGAGATCGTCTACCGGCAATAATCCGCGAGTGCCAAATGAACCTTCATAGGAGGTTTACCAGCCCTCGAACGGCCGTGGATCCTGCGAACGAACCTGGTTTAGCGGTTGATAGTGATCAGCCCACGGTACAACCGCCGAACAGAAGGGCAGACCAGCATCCTGTCCCGCCGCCTGTTGCTTTTGAAGCGCCGCCCAATACTGACAATGGTATGACCTCTAGCGAGGCCCAGCAAGTTCATGCAATGTCTAGCCAGAAAAATCGCAATAGCGACTCAGGATACGGTTCTGCCGTGCTTGAGCCACACCAGCCAGTGGAGCTACGCGAACACGGGCATTCTGATCCAGGACTATTTTCTTCTGGAGATGCGCCTCTACCTGGAATATTCCCTGACGAACCACGACATCTCCAAGGCTCTCATCACTTGCAAGATCCTAGCATTGTTGATGTCATACAAAGCTCATCCGTACAAAGCACCGAAGAGGGTGCTTTGCTTGGCGAAGCAGGCCGACATCAGATTCCGGAATGGGTCAATGATTTTTCAAGCGCTACTATTGACGGCCAACAAATGGTGGCGCAAAATCAGAATTCAGCAAACAACCCAGATGATGGAATTTGGGGGGTGGCCATTGACTGGCCTGAGTTGGATGGGGATGACTCCATTGACTGGCCTAAGTTGGATGGGAATGACTTTACATTCGGAAATTGAACGGCCTAAAGTTGGAGAAGGGATGGATGCAAAAGCAACATATGCCAACCTACGTGTTGGGTTATCATCATGGGTAGCGGAAGCTATCGTCTGGACGTGTATGTATAATTATTAATTCGACATTTACATCCGGACGATAGCTTCACCTACCTACAAATGTTTTTTTTTTTAATAATATAATTAAAGATCTGAGGTATACTTACGCTATATTATATTGCTATGCTATTCTTCACGCTAGTAATCGGCTGCAGTTCTCCTCTGTACAGTCCCCTCTCGCAACCGACAAACTAACGTGGGAGGTTTTTTTTGCTCATGTTATGGGTAGTTGAAGCTATCGTCCGGACAAGAATGTCGAATTAAAAATTCTACACATACGTACGGACGATAGCTTCAAATACCCATATATGTTTATTTTTTTAAGGCAGAGCTGGGGCATAGTTACGCCTGGGGCCTTGCTATTCTTTACTCTAGCCATCGGCTGCGAGAGGGGACTGTATTCTAGAGACGGTGCTTACCACTTCCCCCTATTCATTCAGAACCCAGGGCAAGGCCGCGTAGCAGGTGCTTGCCGAGTATGACGATAGGGGTGCCAGCTGAGCCCGAACATCAATATCGGTGAAAATTCTGGCCGCCGATGCAACTGGGCTGAGCCGTCGGAAAAAACAAAAAAAGATCAAGGACGCCTTGTGACATCTCTGCGTCGTTCCTTGCGGCTGTGCGACAAGCGAGGCTGCCTTTTCCCTTTCAAAATCGGCTGACTATGCTACCAAGTCGGCACCGCCGTCATGGAGTATCTAGCCATCTGCATGAACAATCTGGGCCCCATGGCACAGGAATTTGTACGCCGACCCCATCTGCAGAAATGACTCGGTATTCACAGCCAAGGGTGCACCAACACCCACGAGAATAGAGCGTTCAAAACGTGAGGATATGAACAAGGCATTATTTCACCGAGGTGGCGACATGAGTCTGTATCACAAACTTCAGGAATGTGCTTGCCTGATTCCCTTAGCGGAGATGTGTTGTGGCTCGTCACCACAGTCTCTTACATAATAGCTACTAGCCCCAACACTTATCCTGTCCTAATTAATCTTTCCTTATTGTTTTCTATCCACGAAACTTATCTGAAAGGCTCATGGAATCCAACAGTAATCTGCCCACGGAAGGCACAGAAAGCCCGAAAGCCATAGAGCATGTAGACAATTGCCTCCCTCAAGTCAGTCTCTCCACGCTACCTGAAACGCAAGATGAACGGTTACCGGAAGCAATCACCAGCTGGGGCCCAGAGGCTATCAATCAGTCTTCTCCTGAGGTAGTTTCAGAGAAAAGTCCACACAATGAACCGAAACCGGATCGGCGTCGTAAAAGAGCACTTCTATTGCTCTTGGCTGTAGCATTAATTTCTTGTGTAGTTGGAGTAACAATAGGAGGAGTCCTTGGCTCACGACAGAAGGGGAACCTTTCGCCGGAAACCAATATCCAGTCTTCTAACGCCCCGCCAAACGCATTGTCGCTGCCAAAACCACGCATACTCCCCACATCGTCTCTTGCCAGTTTGAACTACATAGATGGCGACGGGATCGAGCATCATCGGGTATTTTTCCAGGCTACGAACAACACTATCTTCCAAACAGCTTGGTCCTCTTCATCCAATGTTTGGACGGTATCGCCAATCACTACGAAAGAGAAACAGGAGAAGCTATTACAACTAGACGTTAGGAATGGTACATCTATTGCAGCCGGTGCTTATGCTGAGTCAAACAATGTGAGTGCATCATTTGATGTACAACGTCTTTTTCGCTATAGCTCACAACAAGCAAGACCCACCACTTTCACATTTTCTATCTCGACTCCAAAAGCATAATACGCGAACTCTACGCCGCCAACGATCTAGATGGCGCATGGACGACCGGCTCCGTTGACAACAGATTCTCCGCCAGTCCCACGATCAGGCTTTCCTACTACGGCAAGTCGTGTGAGACGTGGTGCAAGGACACGAACGCGCTCTTCTTCGAATCCAGTATCCCCCCCACGGCCGAATCAGCGGCCTCGACGACTGGACTCCCATCAGCCTGAACACCGGAGACGCACTGGTTTCCAGTTTGACTGGCTATGGCATCCTCCCCACCCGAAGCGAAAAAGTCGAGGAACACGGGTTGATCGTATTCTTCAATGCAGGCACCGAGAAAGAGGTCAGAGGAAAGATGTTTATCAACGGCAGTGGCGATTATTGGACGCTGGCGTTGCCCGACGTAAGGCTGGATTTCAAGGAGAGAGCGAGTTGATCGTGCGTGGACTACGTTGATTGGTTGCCCTGTGGTATGCGCATATGCAGCCACGTCGGATCTTTAGCGCTTACATACCCCCCTACATTCTGCGAACGTGCGCATTATCTCAGGTTTGGAATTGCGAGTGCACTTAAAGATCAATTGGAACCCACATTTCTAGTCCTTTGTAACTCTTTTGTTGATTCTTTGTTGTACCATCTCTCACCATAGTCCAACGGCCGACGCATCTTTGAAGCGGCCCCCATAATTCCTGTCGATTGAAGAGTTTGTCAGCCTTGTCACTCGCAAGCCATGAAGGCGCATTGTTTCGGTGCAATGAGTGTCGACTGGCCGCAATTATACGCTCACGACGGTGTGACAGAATTAAGTTCTGTTGACTATCTCCTGGATCCTCTGCACACAGAGACTCTACACGATCAATGGCTTCACTCCGAGATGGCCGAGTTCGACAACGCAAGCGATGAGACTCCAAACATGTCCACGTTTCTCGAAGAAGGCTCCGCCTTGCCCCTGTTTCCGGAGGTCTCCGTGCTCAAGATCTCCAGGAATGACGAACCGCTTTCGACCCAGCAGGCTAAAGCTCCGCCATCAGCTCTTCACCAGGGCCCAAGCCATGACTCAGCGAACCCAGTTTCATCAACACGATCTCGATGTGCAACTTGCAGCCTCTACTTCGAATCGCCATCTCATTTGCATGAGCATGATGTATTGACTGGACATCACGCATGCATTTGCTTGATTGTTGAACGCGATCACATGCATGATTACGACAATCCACAGGTTCGCACCCCAGATGCGCATCCCGAGTTTCTGGCGTCCAATCAATGCCAGTCTCAAATCTTTCCACGATCTGGTGGTGGACGGATGCAGTATTTTCCAGCGACAACAAATACCCCCTATCTGTGCTCAAGTTGCGGGCATACACGAAATCACGTAAGTTAATCGAGCACTTCCCTTCAGCATGACATGAAAGCGTACTAACTTCCGCAGGCTGAAAGGGAAGAGATTGCCGCAAGGCGATTCCAGAAGTCAGCATACCTACTACCAACCATAGCAACGACATCACCACCTTAGCAAGAGCTGCCGGCCGCGCCCACTGTGCCCTAAAAAGCAAATTCACCCCAAAAACAACAAAAAATAAATGACCCGTTCATTGTGGACGTAATTAAAAAAAAAAAAAAGTGATTCGGTCACCGAGGACTAGAAAAAAAAAGAAAAAAAAGGCGTACCGTTGGCGACGTTCTGAGGAGGATCTCTTATCACCGAATTGGCACAGAAGTCCCGTGGCCTGCATTTCCTCAATTTCAGGGAGTTTGGCTTCTCTTCTCTACAAGTTCATCATTTTTCAGGAAAGACTTGAAGGATGATATTGACAAAAACACTGAAGAGTCAATCGCAATCCACATGGCTACATGGCGATCCAGAAGATTTTGGTAACGCTTCTCAAAGACACCCCCAGGGTAGAAGTACTCATGCTGTTGCTCAAACTTCGAATAGCACTGTCCCCAAAACGTTGGCCAAGTCAGCCGATAAGAGGAAAGGGGACAGCGTCAATGATGAGGCTGGACACGAAAAGAAGGGTAAGAAGCGAAAAGGAGAGCAGTATCCTGCTGAGAACGAGAAGCGTCAACGCAAATTTGCTTGTCCCTTCTACAAAAAGAGTCCCGAGATTCACGGGCGAAATGCGTCCTGTCTATATCCTGGCTTTATCACAATATCCCGTTTGAAGTGAGTACTTTTTAGAAGGCAGTAAAGATCGCTAAAGGCTAACTACGTCTTAGAGAACATCTATACCGGGTTCATGCTAACAACGTTGATGAACCCCTTTGTCCTCGATGCCACGAAATGTTTGAGAACAACAACAGTCTTGTAACACACCTGGCAAGCGCCAACAGATGCGATGAAATTGTTGTACAGCCGCAAGAGGATGGACTTGATGGCGATCAAATTAACAGAATAAAGACTAGAGATCGCGGGGTCGATCAAGAGAAAAAGTGGCGCGATATATACCGAATCTGTCATCACCTTCCTGATGATGCTGAAGCACCGTCGCCATGTAAGTCGTACTCTGAGTAGGTTCTGCTTTCCATATTAATATCAGTTGCAGACTGTAACCAGGACTCTCCCACCAGCCAAGCCGTAGAAGGATACAGCTGGTATGTACGCCAACGTCTACCAGATGTGATTCGTGAACGGCTTGGAAGAGATCCGAACCTTCGGCATATAAACGGGATCCCTGGCGAGCCGCTTTCACAAGTGATCCACAATAGTCTCGATGAGCTTTTCCGGAGGTTTACAGGTCAAGAAATTGATCAGTCCGCAAATGGACATGGCCCGAGTGCGAATAACATTCCCTCTCCAATTTGTCAGTCAAACGAACGAGCAGAGGAATTCGCACCTAATCGGCGTCCTATGGATCCGCCGATAGCTTTCGAAGCATCACCCAGCACCGGCCGCGGCATGGCCTCGGGTATAGCTCAACAAGTTCATGCGTTGTCCGGGCAACAGTGCGATCGTAATACTTCTGCATCCGGCTCTCATGAGCTCAATTCCCACCAGCCCGAGCACACATCAGAAAACAACCGACCTGTCCCATTGTCAGCTTCTGAGGGGTTTGTCCAAGCAGATACTTTCTCCTACCAACCACAAACCTCCTACGACTATCCTCTTTTGCCAGATATCGGTGCCACTGAGCCCTCGAAAAAGCCAGGTCTACCATGCAGGGACGAAAGCTTTCTGTTTCCTCGAATCGAAGATTCTCAAATGCTGAATCAGTCTCATGAGGATCCGAATCCTGACTCCGTTGACGAGCCGCTCATGCCGCAAATAAATGACTTAGGAGATTGGCTCAGTGGAGAGTCATTACTAAGTAGCTTTGATCAGAGTGATTTTCCTTTGGAAATCGAACTCAATGGTCAATTTGCAGCTTGCATGCAGAATCTGCATAGCCTTGAGCCAGACAGCCCCTTTGGAGAAGGCACTTCCTGAATGGTTCTAGTCGAATATGACTGTCCTGGATGCCACCAGAAAGAATTTCTCACGGTTTTCTTTCGCCAGAGCTAAGAGAGATCCAAGAGCCAGGATTTCCTGGCCGACGGTCAGCATCACTGCTTTCCCTCGCGTGTCCTGGGATGCCTGATAGAGAAGAGCAGAAAAATGCAGCTTCACGTGCCCCAGTTCCGGCCCTGGAAGCAGAGAGATGAGCGGATTCAGATCCGCGAAGATAAAGCACTCACCAAAGCAGGGCAACAGGCATGTCATGAAGAATTCCGCACTGATGCACGAGATTAAATAATAGACTTCGCTGAAGGCAAGGGCAGGGGCCTCATTATCCTGCTCTATGGTAATCAATCTCCTCTCTCACTTATACCAGCAAAGGTTGCTGACTATCGAAGAGGTTACCGGTCTAGCTAAATGTCCGATAGCGATGAGGCAGATGTCTTCCTTGGATTCCGTGGCGGTCTGGAGATGTAACACATCTGAAACGCAACACGACGTCATCAGGTAATTGCCTCCTACAAATCCACCCCCAGAGCAAAGCATACTAATTGACGCAGTGTTGCTC
Source organism: Lasiodiplodia citricola (assembly GCA_023089105.1). Taxonomy (NCBI): domain Eukaryota; kingdom Fungi; phylum Ascomycota; class Dothideomycetes; order Botryosphaeriales; family Botryosphaeriaceae; genus Lasiodiplodia; species Lasiodiplodia citricola. Next base: position 21,343 of record JAJNLL010000024.1, read on the forward strand.
CTTGTTCTCGAGTATTACGAGGAAGTTGCGGTATTCACAACTAACCGAATGAGAACATACGACATAATCGTTAAAAGCCGGCTCCGTTAGTCAAACATCCGCTCCTCAACCTGGATATACTGACCAAATAATCATGCAGACCTCGCTTTCAAATATCAAGACTTCAGTGAGAAGCAGTAGACCGAGATCTTCATGACCTTCCTCCAACAGCTTGAACGCATAGGCTTCGTCGAGAACATGCCCGAGATCAACAGGTTCGTCCATGAGGGCAGGATGTTAAGTCAACAGCGTGATCTTGACATCCATAGTGCTCGCGCATGCCGAGGGGCCGGACAAATTCAGATTGAATTGGCGCCAGCTTATATTTGTGGCAAGGCAGACGGCAGGCTTTTAAACGAGTTGGAGAGAAGCAAGCAATATACCACTCACGTCAAATTGGCAACTTAACGGGTATCTACGGAAGCTTCTCGGTTTTTTTCTTGGGGGGAGGGTGGGTTGGGTAGGCGTTATCGGTTTATATTTTTTTTTTCTCCTGCGAGCTTATGACTGAATGAATCTACCTTTTACTTCTGCTTCGAAACTCTTGTTACTAGAGAGTATGCGCGCTTCTACCCTGACAAATCGTCCAAAGGCAGACGGCGTGTAAATTGCCAGCAATTCTCATCTGGCTGTCTACTAATGAGCAAGGAATCATTCGCACGTAGTCGACTAGATGGACATGCCTAAATATTTTGATTCTGTGCGTGCGGGAAAACGAGAGTTATCCGAGTGGTTCGCACTCCCGTCCACAGACGCGGCTCCCATTTTCGTTGATGCAAACCAAGTCGCCCGCGCAGCGCCTGAAGAAACTGCATCATCCGCGCGCGCACCGCTGCGTCCTCCCAAGGCATTGTTGAATACGCACCGTAATATTCTACACCATGCAGTCGACCCTGTTGCTTTCTTGGATAGTTCTCGCATACCGTATCAAGTTTTTGGTGTTGGAAAAGTAATTTCGGGATTGTGCTTTGGTGCGGGAAAACTGGTGCGCTGAACAACGCTTTTGCGGGGCAAGATCAATGTTTCAGCTCGTGTTCTGGAACGAAGCGACGTCATGGCTAAAGCACCGCAAATCCAGACTCTTTGGGTGGGGTTTTGGGGGCTAAAAACCAACAAGTGCTGCCTGGCTGCTTACTCAGCCTGCATGTGTCACCCGCCGCGTGCGGAGTTTCCTCTCCAATCCTGCAAATCTCCACGACCAATAAATAAAATATAAGGAGAGGAAACAACATCAAGTCAAGAGCACTCTTATCTATCTTAACACGCTAGCATTGCTCATATACCATGCCGCTCCCCTTCTACGACACTACCGTTGCCGTCTTTATCAGACAGCTCAAGAATCTCTCAGCCATCCTCCAAAAGGTACGAATACCATCCCATTGTATCAGAATGAGCCTCTGAGACCAGTTACCGCAGGCCGAGAAATGGTGCGACGACAACGGTAAGCCGCACTCGGAGGTGCTCGAGGCCCGGCTGGCCCCGGACATGTACTCGCTGCCCTCGCAGATCCGGCTCAGCGTCCGGTGGGCCCGCAACGGCGTGCTTCTGAACAAGAATTACCACTTCAAGTCCTCGCAGACGAAGCCCGATGTTGAGCACGTGTTTGCCGATCTGCAGGCCATCATCCAGGAGGAACTGGACTTTCTCCAGTCGATCAAGCCCGAGGATATTGAGGGGGCCGAGAACAGGCCGCTTTCAGTCTGGACTTCTGGTATGTCTCGGTTTACCACATCTTTTACCCCCAGAACACGTGCGCTAATTTGTTTGTAGGCGAGGAGGGCAAGGGTATAGGCATGAAGTTTGACGCTGGCCATAAATTGCTCACCCAGATCGTCTTTCCCAACTTTTGGTTCCATATTTCGACTGCCTACGCCATTTGCAGGATGGCAGGCGTACCCTTGGGCAAGCAGGACTTCGTCATGGCTGCTGGTCCTATTGACTGTGAGTTGGTGATGCCTTAGTGTCAATAATGGAATTGAGAGGCCGAATATATTGTTGCTCAGAGAGAGTTTCCTACCGCACGTCAACGGGATCTATAAGCGGGGAAATTGTCTGGTATGTTAAAAAGAAGTGTAACATAAGACGTAGACTCTCAAGTTATGGGAAATCACAAGACTGCTATCTTCATCGATTTACTTTTTTGACTAATCCCTAGTGAGTATCTCTATGCGGGCGCGTGCACGCCACTGCCGCCAGGTCCGCTTGCTGCGTAAGCTTGGCTTAGCTTAAACACGACATCGGAGGTAGCCCCTCATTCACCCCTCGCTCATGCGCCACCCTTAGCCGCGGTACCAAGATCCAACATCCGGCATCGCCGCGGAGAAACGGCTTTTAACGGTCATGGTACTCCGCATTCGGAACGTCCCACTGAACCCCCTCCTCAAGCAAGGGTGACTCACATTTAAGTACGCTGTGATCATCAATGTCAATGCATTGATATATAATAGACGACAACCGCTTTTAGTCTGCAAATCCATCAATTACCGTCAAAAGAAAACATATCAGAATAAACACAAACACAACATGGCTTCCACCAGCTCCTCACCCATCGATGCTCCACCCCACATCCACAATCTCTTAACCAGACTCCACGCTCTATCCATCAACCAAGAAAAAGAATTGAAGAGCAAAAAGGATGGAGCCCGATTTGTCTCGTCGACCTCAGACGCTTCCGACTTCGACACGCTCATGCGCGACAAATTCATCGCCCTCGACGAGGACAAATGCCACTTCGTATACCAGCTTATCCGCGCCAAGGGCGCTCTGAACATCGTCGAAGCGGGCACGAGCTTCGGCGTCAGCACCATCTACCTCGCTCTCGCCGCTGGGCGGAACGCGGAAGCGCTCGGAAAACCCGCGACCGTCATCGCAACGGAATTCGAAGTCGAGAAGGCGCAGAAGGCGCGGGCGCACTGGAAGGAATGCGGGGAGAGCGTCGAGAAGTGCATCGACTTGCGCGTCGGCGACATCCGCGAGACGCTCAAGGAGGGGGTCCAGGATGTTGATCTGTTGCTGCTGGACAGTAAGTTGCAGTGTGGTGAGGAGATGGTTGTGTTTGAATGCTGATCATGGTGACAGTTTGGTCGGCGCTGGCGTTGCCCACGCTGAAGCTGGTGCAGCCGAGGTTGCGGCCCGGTGCCGTCGTTCTTGTTGACAACACCATCACAGCCGCTGGTGGCTACAAGGAATTGCTGGAGTACATGAAGGCCCCCGGCAGCGGTTTCACGAATATCGTGGTACCGTATTCTGGAGGATTTGAGTTGTGTGTTTACTATCCGCCCCAGTAGGGACCTTCCACACCATGGCGAAACCATTCACTAAAGACAGTATTGCGGTTGTCGGTAGAATAGCAAAGTATTTCCCCTCACCTCCTTGACATTTTTTAATCATTTGTTGTACGGAACAAAAAGACGAACGTCCGCCTTCGAGTCCGTGTTTCTGGAGCGGGTATATACAACCCCAACCCTTGGACCTTCGGGCGGTGGCCGGTGCCGGCTGGGAGTAGATATATTGCAACACTATTTAAGAAATCACCTTATAGTCTCGGGAAGTCACCGGTCCAACATAAAGGCGTCTTCGTAAGTAAGCAATTGATCATATATCTATTTCAGTCATTCCGGCACTCAATACATCAACTCCTCTTTACCCAGATACTCAACACACTACAGCTTCATGGAGACAGAAATTCCAATTTGAAACCCCCTCCCCATGTGACATACAGACAAATTCATCCGGATATAGGACTCGAATATCCACGTACATAGGTGGAATACCACGGTCATTAGCTACCAAGATGTTGGAATGCCTAGCCCCGAATTCCTGGGTGAAGTCAGGCCATCAAGTGCCGGGCGGGTTTTGGTAAGGTGCAGAACTCGACGGATGATCAATGTTGAAGATGTTCTTGGGGTCTACGCCATCCGAGTCGAAAACGAAAGAGAATGCAAAATTATCCGTCCCATTGATCCCCATATCCGCCGAAAAGCTGCTGAAATCGATTTCCTCCAAGGAATCAACTTCCCCCGGGTGGGCCTGAGGAATTGGGGACTCTCGGCCATGAGAACCGCTTGGATCGGAAATGTAACTGGTCCTAGACAATTCTGCCTGGGATTCGACCAGGGTGGAGCCGTACCCGGAATCACTATTACGGTTTGGTTGTTGGTTTGATTGCGTGTGGACTTCGTGGGCCTCATTGGCCGTCATGCCATTTTCCGTGTTCGGAGGTGCTTCAAAAGCAACTGGTGGACTGGCAGCATTCCCGCTTGCTAAAAGGAAAGCTGAAGGAGTCTCTAGCGGGGCACTGGGCACTGCCGCATTGTCGCGAGGGGTTTGCTGGGCTCTCGATGCGTTCTGAGTGGTGCCAAAGCCTTGGAGGGTGGTGTAGGCCTCATAAAGACCTCTTTGAGCCTCCCTGATCACGTCTGGCAAGCGGGCAAGCAGATTCTCGTAAAGACGAACGAACTCCGGGTTACTCTCGGCTTCTGCCTCCAAGAGTTCCTGGATGCGGCTGGGTAAATGGTTGCGCTGGAACTGGTCATATCCTTCAACTGCTTGTGATGCCAAGGCGTCCTGGTCGTCCCAATCTAACCGAGCGTGTGAGTAGAGTGTGCCTAGATGCTCTTGGAATATACTCACATGGAGATGGTGTGGGATCATCATCATTCAGATTATGACAGATCCGATAAATCTTTCTCCATTTTTCCTCGTCAATTATCCCACGCCATCTGTGTCCTAGCTTCTCTTTTTGATCCTCATTGATGCCTACTCGTTGAAGTGGTTCGTCAACGGCAGTACACCGTTCCGGCTGCATCAAATGGTTCAAGAGTTCCCTGTTGCTCTCGAAAGTCTCATGGCAGATCTCACAGACGTGTTCTTCGCGGTGGTTGCGGTAGACATGCTCCCTTAAGATTAATTAGTGATATGAAAGCACTTATCCGCTGCTTTATTAGAGCACTCACTTTGTACGAGCTATAGTCTCGAAGCCGTACCACACACAAGCCGTACATCTTGCATACGCCGCTGGGTTTTGTTTGTAAAACGGGCAAGCAAATCGGCGTTTTCGTTGAGGGTCTCCAGAGGGTTTGGAGCTCTTCCGCCTCTTGTCACAGTTCTCTTCATCCCGTTCATCCTCTCTGTAGTCATCGACACCTCTACGTCTCTTGTTTCCAGACCTAGGAGGCGGTCCTTCAGAAACGCCGGCTGAGCTCGTCGTGATGCTACCTCCGTCACGACGGCGCCTTTCATTTTCGTGTGAACCGTCTGATGGAGAAATACAAACATCTGTTTCTACCTCATCACCAACAGGAGAGACATCGCGGCTGCTTTGAGAATGTCCATCGCTCAAAGTATCATCGGAACTTGTATCTGATGAGGCACAATTTGAGGAAGCCTCAGATGTCGTGTATCCAAGTAATTCATTGGCCTTCTTCATCAGCTTACTGATGAGGAATCTCTTTAGCTCGACGCCATGACTTTGTGTAGCCATACTGGTAGTGATTTTTGCATAATGCGAAGGCGATTGAGGGATAGATCCATCGTTCTCGTGTAAACGGTCAGCCGGAATGTCTTGGGGAGCGCCGAGGTGTGCCTGCGGTTTGACATTCGCCTTTTCCTTGCCGGTCTGATCATGGCAAAGCGTGTCTGAACCAGGACTAAGGGGTTCGATGGAGGCCCGTGAGTGGTTGATCTTGTCATGGATTCCTTGCACTGAATTATTGCTATCGATGCTGTTTGGACCAGTGGTGGGAGTACTCATAGATCCGCTGGGTGGGGATTCTGAGCGTGTACCACATCTAAAAATAGGATCAGCATCAATGCATACAATCTTAATGGTACAAGAACTGTATACTTTTCCGAATGCACTTGTGGTTCCACAGTGTTGACATAGCCCTTGGGCTTCGCACGTTCAGTGCCCGCGAGTCCGCTCCGGCTCTCTGATTCAACCACTCCATTGTCGTGGAATTGGTGAGGCGGCTGGGATTCTTTCTGGCCTACCATCAGATTGAGCTCTTGAGGGAGATCAAAAAGCAGACTCTCTGAAAAGAAATCAAAAGGCATAATATCTGGGAGGAAATCAAAACGCAGACTGTCATCCAAAAATAGATTTGCATCATTCGGCTCGTAGTTTGATATCGGTAGAGCAGAATCCAACACACTAAGGCCGTATCCAGAATCAACGGTGGAATCGTACACACTAGGGCCGTATCCAGAATCAACAGTAGAGCACGAATCACCTCCTGATGTAAATGCGCGAGGTCTGTTGATCTCGCTTGAAATTTCTTCATAAAAATTTCGTGGCATCTCCAGGAAGGCTAACGAATGTCCGGGGAAGTGAAGTGGTATGTGTTCCGTTACTTCATCGTCATGAACCCCGTGGTGCTTTGCTATGTTTTCGTCAGTAAGTCGGGACGACGATCGTTGCGAAGTATAATCGCTGGGAGGAGTCGGAGCCTTTCTTTTGGGTCGTGTATCTGTGAATTGGAGGCTAGCAGATCCATTAGAGCCATTTCGCGGGCGTAGGTTATAGCGAGGTCGTCTTTGGAAGGCGCTCTCGGCGTCCTCGAGGAGGTCATCGGATGGGCGTCCGGGCTGATCCATGGCGAAAGAGAGGAATATATCGATCAACTCTCACGCCGCACTCCGGCGGCTATAAATGATGGTGAGAGCTGGGAAGCTTACATTCCTCGGCAAGTGTTATAGATCGCCGCAGGCAGGAAAGAGCGGGGGAAGTACTAATTACATGTAGTCGCATTCACCAAGCTGAGATAACACGCACGCGCGCGAAATGTGGGGGTTGTAAGCGCTAACATGGGTTGTGGACGTCAACCAATCAACAACCTGGCTGTGAAAGATCAGCCGCTCTCACTACGCCACGCCATCAGGTAGTCCTGCCAAAGTCATGGAATGAACTTAACTCAGAGCTTTTACTGGTATCATCCAGGTTTGGTAAATGCACTTATTCAATTCCTACCTCAGTTTTGGTGTCCATCGCACGTCAACCATGACTCCTACGGCCTCAGCTTCTAGAACCGTGTTTAGCGGCCGAGTGACTATTTTCCGTGTGTTCCCTCGGCGAATCCCGTACCTGAGATTTCCGAGCAGTTGGCCTTGCGTCCTTCAACACTTAGTAATGCAATCAAACCCGCAGACTTTCTACAGAAGACACCGATGACGCTCCGTCACTCCCCCGACTACCGCCCTCCTCCGACCCACGCCGCTCCTCCTCATTGACCGCAGGTGTCTTCGCCTCCTCCCCCTCCCCCTCCCCAACCACCACCGCAGCATCCTCGCCCTTCTCAACCGCCAGCAAGCGCGGATGCTCCCTATCACCCCCCTCCCAATCCAGCACAGCAAGCAATTCACCCTTGGCCGTCCGTGGCACAGCGTCCAGCGCATGCGACCACGTGCCGACGCCGAGCTCCTCGTGTGCGAGGCGCTGCAGCTGGAGCGTCTCATTGGTGCACCATTCCAGCCTCGCGTAATCTTTCCAGCCGCGACGCTTCTGGACGAAGCCGGCGACGGGCTCGAGGACGGCGGAGGCGATGATGATGAGCGTGCCGAGGGTCAGGATCAAGCAGAGGCCGAAGAGGGAGAAGGATATGTATGCTGTGCTGAGGATTTTCTGGGGGGTTGGGGATGTTAGTGTTGGGTGGTGGGCTGTGGGGGGCGGGGAGGGGGAGGGGAAGGAAGTACCTGGCTGTGACATAGGGTCCGTTCCTCCGCGTTCGCCGGGCTATGCACCCACTGCAGCATGCGGCTGTCCGACGGCCCCGTCGCCGTGTCGAGGAAGAGCCCTTGGATGGACGCCAGGCTCGTTTCAAACCAATGCGTCACATCCAGCTGCCACTGGTTCGTCGGCAGCGGGCGCTGTATACCGACGCCGAGACTGCTCCTGGACAGCAGCGCGGCGGTGCCCAGGTTCTGCACGATGCCGTACGGGCTGGGCTTGTTCAAGACGGTGGACTTGAACCAATCGAAGCGGTTGGCCGACGCCGTGTCGCCGCCACTGAGCAGGGCGCCAGCCTGCGTCCACGCATCGTTGGAGCTCGTCAGCGGCGTGCACTGCCGGTCGGTGGGGAGGCTCGTGTCGCAGAACTGCTCTTGGTCGGTGCAGGCCAGCGGGGACGCGACTTCGTCTTGGCGGTAGACTGCTTCCTTTCCGACTACGGACGCGTGTTGGATGTAGCCCTGCAGCGTCGTCGCGCTGTACCAGTCGTCGGTGGTGGGTGCGCTGAAGATGATGCGGTTGGCGGAGAGGAAGAAGATGTAGATGTTCGCGTCTTTTCGGTGGAGGGCAGCGGTCGGTTCGAAGGTTGAAATGTTTGTCAGTATCGAGCCGTCCACTTGAAGTGCTCTTGCAGAACTTGATACATGTCAGTGAATGTCTTTTGATGTCTCTGAGCCAAATACTGACCCTATGTCGTAGTCTGTTGCTGCTGCCGTGAAACGTGTTTGCGTGGATTCCCAGAGAAAGTCGTTGGAATATTGGTAGGTAAAATTGCCGGGTTGCAGTACTGCTGGGCCGTAGTCGTATCTCGTATAAGACCTGTCACTGGAAAGGTTCCAAGTACTGATGCGGCCGGTCGTCACTAAAGGTGCGCAGTGGAGCACGTTCCTGTATTTAAACCTCTGATCAGGTGGAGAATTGAGGCCAAAGTCTTCATGACTGTCCAAGTAGCCGGTATCGAGGAGCAGATTTTTGTCATCGCTCTTACAGATGTCGTGTTGGAAAGGGCAGCTAGCGTTCGTCACGGCCTTCACGGGCAATCGCTTCTTGACAAAGGTGCTGCAAGCTAAGACGCCTGTTGAGTTCGAAGCGTAACACTGCTGAGCGTAGTTCGCCGATGTGAAAACGCCTCGATAGGTGTATGGTATGAATATGCTCTGGAGGTCGGAGCTGTTCGTGTTGAGGCTATAGTCGAGCCAGCCGCAATGAGGGCTCAAGATCAGAGCCTCACTGTTGGCAGCTATCCGGGAAGAGAAGCCGCTGGCAAGCGCAAAAGCGGTAAAGAACAGCACTGCGAAGGCCAGAACGGGCAATAGTCGCCGTTTCCAGCCTTGCGCAAGGCCGCACCACGCCCAGGAGAGTTGAAAGAGAGTGACGAGTGCAGAGGTAACGTTGGAGGCATTCCGGAGTGTGGCCTGAAGCTGATGGTAAAGGCCATCTCGAGGCTGCGCGGACGAAAGGGCCTGGTGGAGACCAAAGCAACAGATTCGCCAGGCACGAGTGCCCACGATAGTAACGAATAATGCTATAAAAGCGATGAGCAGGTTGGCGTTGTCACGGCTCAGGGTGAGCGTCGCCCCGAACACAGAGCCGTGACTCCAGTCTGTCCAGACTCCTGTCCGGACAGTGTAGAGGGATTGCGAGCCGGCAGTGAGATCGATCATGGTGAATATTAGAAATGATGGTGCAACTCCATCGTGACATGATGGTATGCGCAGAAAATATAGTGCTAAAGGCTGGCACACTCTTGGACCCCACATGCAATACTTCTGATTCTGTAATACGAGATATGACCTCTTCTATAAAAGTATATTCAACTCAGCCGTGCAGACTGTTGATTGGCTTTCTGATGATGACAAACCCGTATTGCGTGCAGGGTGGGTCGCACAAATGTACCAATCGGAGTCATGAAGTGGGGGAAACCCTGGCTGTCAGCACCTCAGCTCGTCGAACCCTGCGAGCTTCGCAGAGCATTTGCTATCTTCGGTGGTCCGCTGTCTATTTTCCTCCCCTTGTCATGACCCAAAAACATGTTTTAGCCCCACATGAGACAGCGCAGTAGCCCAAGGACGGCAACAGTCGGGCGGGTCCGTCTGTAAGCACTGCAGGCGATGTTGCCATTATTACCTTCATCAGACATGGCACGCACGGAGCTGAAGTCCAGCGGTGGTCGCCAAGACTAGCTGCTCATACGATATTTGGGAAGAAGGTAGCAATAGCCTGCTAGCTTAGGCTTGGCCTGGACTTGCGAGACACCAGAGTTCTCGTATTAGCTAGGCGGCGGCGCCATTGGGGGGACGATAGTAGTGCCGTCTCACTAACATGACGCCTTGGTTTCGAGGACAAGGAGAGATCAAGCAGCCGTCGGAACATTTTCGCGCTACAGGCTGTCAAAGGAGGAAATCACCAAACCCAGCCATTTTTTCGTTAATCGCCCCAATCCAACCCTCAGGACTCAAGCCCCAGCCTCTGCACCACAATCACTGTGCTTAAAGCGTAGTGAAGCTTCAACGAAACTAAAATTTAAGATTTTTCTTATTGCTATAATATCAGCTAAGTGGTCTGATGGGTCTAATCGTGTAAATGGTTACCCGCCACTGACAGCTCGTACCGTGAATTGCAAGGAGACTTTACCGGTAACAACACCCGCAGTATTCACGCGCTTCAGATGATGAAAGGTGGCCAACTTCTGGCGCATATCTGCGGTGCCAATCTTCAGTTGCTCGAGAATCTCAGCCACCGCAGCATAAAGAATCTCCTCATTCCCGTCCTCTATCTTGACCGCAATGCCAAGAGCACCTCTCTGTCCCGAAGCCCGTACACCAACCCCATAACAAGCATCAGCCCCAAGCTTTCCAATCACAGTATCCCCAAACGCCTCCATCAGAACGGTGCAGAACCTTCCTTCCCCGGCAACCATCTCCGGGTGCTTGACCATAGCGTCGAAAATGCGCCCCATAGCCTTCGCCCGGGAAGACGCCTTCTCCTCCTCCTCGGGACCCTCCCTCCTCACCACATCTGCCGCCTCCGCAACAAGGGCGTAGTTCCGCGCCAAGCACCGCAGCGGGCACGCCGGCGCCGGCAAGTTACACCCATCGACCGCCCACACAACCCCGTCCGCCGGCAGCCCGCACATGTCCGCGACGCACTCCCTGACGCGCACCTGCATCGGGTGGTCAGGTAGATGATACGTCGCCGTGTCCGCGCCCAGCGCCACCGCGCCCGCCAGCATCCCGACGTGCTTCCCCGAGCAATTATTGCACAGCGGCCCCGGCACGAAGTCCTTCTTAACCCACTCCCTGTTGACCTTTTCCGACAGCGCCGCGTGCCCGCCGCAGCGTAGATCGCTCTCTTGTAGCCCGCCTTCTCCTCCACCCCCGCCGCCAACGCGCTCTAGCATCGCCCGCGCGCGGGAGATGTGGCGGGCTTCGCTGCTGTGCGAGGAGCAGATGAGGGCGAGGTCGGCGGGGGAGAAGTTGTACTGGTCGAAAGCACCCGTCTCGAGGATGGCGAGGGCCTGGGCGGGTTTGGCGGCGGAGCGGGCGAGGGTGAGGCGCGAGGGGTTGCCGACGGCGTAGAGGAGCGTGCCGGTGCTGTCGACGATGGCGGCGTGGATGGCGTGCGTGTTTTCGATGACGGCGCCGCGGGTGGTGAGGATGAGGTCGTCGGTGGAGGGGGGGAGGGAGCCCATGGTTCTTCTTGGGTCTGGGCTGGTGATGACTGAGGGGAGGGGGAGAGGGGGTTGATGTTGGTTGGTTGTGGGAGAGGATGGTGGGAGGGTGGTTGGATTGCGTTGGTCTGGGTGACTTCCTGTAAGGCCGTTGTTTGGAAAGCTGAATACTTGCAATTTCAGGTGGATTAAATAGCACGTTTTATGTATAAACTAACTACGCCGGGAGGCACACAGTACTGGCGTATCACAAGGTATATCCGCGGAGAAGTGGCATTCATTGGATTTTGGAGCATTTGTTCGAACCCCTTCTCTCGCATACAACTGCCAGATCTAGACACCGGCGTCAACAGCGCCAGAAACCATCCCTACAAACTATGTGCACTTCTTCTAGTCCTGAAAAATGGAGAGTGCTTGTGACACATCGCTTACGCGGCGAAGACGGCTTTAGATGAGTCACAAACTCGGTGTGAGCTAACGCCTCAAAACTACATCCAGACTACCAAATTTTCTGTTCATAATAGAATACGATCACAGCTCATTGTCAATTGGCTATTGGAGACCTCTTATGTTGTTAGCGGAACTCGACGCTGAATCACTGACGATTATGTGTCTTTCGTGAAGAACCGGCGATGGCTACGTGAACGTCACACAATTGATGGATGATTTCAATTAGGCTATCATTTAACAGAATCCTTCAAAAACAAATTTCTCAGGCCTACTCCTAAGTGATAGTGCGGGCAATGTACGGCCTATAGGTTGAACTACAAGACACCAGTTGTCATTGCTCACGGAGAATCCTGCACTCTCGATGAAGAGAATCCAGCTCTTACAACGGAGGATAGTAGACACTCATTTCAAGCCCGCCATCGTACGGCAACACCACATTCGTAAAACCACTCCCCGGAGCCCTCAAGTATTCCAGCAGCTCCTTATACCCGTCAGCCGACCTCACCGAGTTATCCGTCAGGACAACGGCGCCGGGGCGCAACTTGGGCTGGACCAGCTTCAATGTCGGCAGCGCCAACGGCGACCAAACTGCAAATCTGTCGTCAGCTCTCTCTTTCTCCCTCACCCACCCGCCCACCCGGAGCAATTCCCCCCGACGCCCCTGTACTTACTATCCAGCAAAAGCACCTCCACATCACTCACCCCCACCCTCAACGTCTCCAGCAAATCCCCCACCCTCAAATCCACCACCCCCTCAACCCCCTCCCCACACTCCCTCCAATACCCCCTCGCCCTCTCCGCCTTCTCAACCTCCTTCTCCGTCGCAATCACCCTACCCTTTCTCCTCTCGCAGCTACACGCCGCCGCGTTCGCGCTCACCGCCAGTGCGAGGTAGATGGTGCTGACGCCGAAACTGGTCCCGGCCTCGACGACGGTCAGCGCGCCCTTGGCCCGGATGAGCTGGTGCACGAAGTGGCACTTGTCCTCGTCCAGCGCGATGAACTTGTCGCGCATGGCGGCGTCGAAGCCGGCCTGGTCGACCGTGTCGAAGGAGACGAAGCGCGGGCCCGAGGGCGTGGGGCGTAGGGATGCTTCTTGTTCGGCGGAGAGGGCGTGGAGACGGGTGAGGAGGGCGTGGATGTGGGGTGGGGCGGCGATGGGGGAGGAGGGTGGTGGCATTTTGTGTGGTGTGGATTGGGTGTGGTGCTGCCTGTGCAGTAAAAGAAGAAGGTTGGGAGTTGGATTGAGGGGGAGGTGGCGGTGGTGGTTGCGAATGTTATATTCTGAGGAGCCCGGTATCGGCGTTGAGAGTTGTGTATCCCGAGGTCATTAGCTGGGAGTCGCCTGGGAAGAAGAAGAGACAAGTGTCGGCTCGGTGGCGCCGAGCTTGATGCTCCGCCCTTCGCATGGACTTTCTTGGAACGGAAAGTGGCTGTTTAGACCTCCGCATGGGCGTTCAGGGATCGGCGGGTGGTCTAGGTGTGGTCATGAGTCACCAGACAGGAGAAGCGTATAAACGTTGCCACCGTAAGGACTGAAACCCCGCACGGAAAAAAGGCGCGGCATATATGAACGCAGGCATGAAAGCAAGCAAGGCATACCAATGACAAGCAGGGTTTGGTTGCGTAGAGCGGCGGGACTGAAACACTAGGCCAAAGGTAGGCTAAGGCGATCCGAGAATGCAGAGCCCATCGAGTACGCGCGTAGTATGACAAACGATGACTATCATTTATCCTTCTCTATTCTCTTTGTAAGCTAACTAGCTGGTAGAGTAGCAACTCGTGCAGCGTACGTAAGGTATGACGGAATGCCGTTGGTCCCACCAAGGGAAGAACTTGCGTACTCAGCGTTCAGGGTAACAAATGAAAGAAAATCAGAGTAGTGAGATATGGAAGCAACCAACAGGGAATATGAGCAGCAGTGTGTGGGCAGACTGACTAGAGCAAGCCTGAGCAACGAGGGTCCTGGGAATTGAGTCCAGCTTTCTGCAATTCAGCTCGAACTCAAAATCTACAAGAGAGTAGCAAGAAGTGTAATACCTTAACCATGCAGGAAAACGGTCTATTTGGCTGTGGCACCCAGAGTCACCTGGAGCAATTCCGGCGGCAATCATGCTGGCCACGTAGACATGCAAACTGTTTCGTTCTTCCCAACATCAAACGAGAAGAGCCCATCTTTCAAAGCTCCAAAGCCGGCATCAGTCTCTTTTGCACAGGCCAGCGGACTGGATACCAGAATTGTACCGAGAAGCTCCACCGACACTAAGAAAGACCTCATGCATCTAGCTTACCCACCCTTGTGCAACCCTTAAGCACCGCCTTTGACGCCCGTTTTCCAATGAGGAGATTTCCAGCTGACTGCCAATGTCATTTCCGCGGAGATAGACTTCAAATTCCTCAGAAGCCACTGTCGGCTACAGCAAGAATCTCAATGGTGGACCGTGTTGTGGTTCTTAGCTAATATTACCAACCTGATTGGGCCCAGAATCCTCGAGCTCAAGGGGATGGAAAACGCTAAACGGCCCGTGGGAGTCACAGACTTCTTTCACAGTGCATATATTACGAATTCTCCTATGCCCCCGGATGCCTTTTTTTCATCAGGCAGAACCATTCGCACTTCATGTAGGAAACCACATTCTCCACTGTACAGCCAAGTTCATTGACACAGTGGGCCCAGAGTTCCTCAGCCCTGAACGCCCAAAGCGACACAAACGCACCGCTCACAACCACACGCAATCCACTCGACCCATCGCCGCCATGTTCCTCCCAGCCATCCACGCCGAACACGACCTACCCACCCTCCACGCCTTCATCCGCGCGAACCCCCTCGGCCTCCTCACCACGGCCATCCACTCGCCCACGCAAGCCTTCCCCATCCTCCAGGCCAGCCACCTCCCGTTCGTCCTCGACCTTCCCGATGACTCATCCTCCTCCTCCCCCGACAAGCCCCTGGGCACACTGCGCGCACACATGGCACGGGCAAACCCGCAGGTCAAAGCCATGACAGAGACAATGCAGCCTGCCGGCGGACAGCCGCAAGTGCTGGAGCAGGACGTGCTGATCCTGTTCAACGGCGCCGCGCAGCACTACGTCACGCCGAAGTTCTACACGGCGACGAAACCAACAACTGGCAAGGTGGTGCCGACGTGGAACTACAGTGCGGTGCAAGTCTACGGCAAGCTCAAGCTGTACGTCGACGCGAAGAGCGACGCGACGCAGGCGTTTCTGGACAGGCAGATGGCGGATCTGTCGCGCATGTGCGAGACGAGCATCATGGGGTTCGTGAGGCCGTGGGAGGTGGACGACGCTCCGGAGGGGTTTGTCAACATGAAGAAGAAGGCTATCGTGGGTATTGAGGTGGAGATTACGAGCGTGGCGGGGAAGTGGAAGATGAGCCAGGAGATGGGCGAAGGGGATAGGAAGGGCGTTGCTGAGGGGTTTGAAGGGATCGGAAATGAGGATATGGCGGCCGTTGTGCGGGAGAGGGAGGATTTGATGCTTAGGAAGAAAATGGCAGCTGCTTCGTAGAGGGTAGTCTTCCGTCAAGACATTCAAATTTTCTACTACCTGACTGTTTCCCGCTATCTGATACGGTCCAAAGCGGGTTCAGAGCAAGAGGTTGGATTACTATCAAGAGGTTGTACGGGTTACGAAGTTAATTATTAACACGGCGTGCTTCGTCGAGACGATAAAGAACGTAGACGGAGGCTGCTTAGTCTAGTCTGAAGCTATCTTGCCCACGTCGGGCCCGCCGCGATCTGGTGACACGCCGCTGAGCCTCACCCCGCGTGGGCAGAATTATTCTCCGGGAACGTTATGGGCCTGTAGTGAAGGCTCCTGGCTCCCCTATATGTTGCATAATGACGCGCACTGTAGAGCGCTGATAGGAGGTTGGTCTCAATTAAAGCAAAGCCAGCGCCATTTATTACTATTACGGTGAGTGGCAATTACTTAAAATGGCACCGGCATGTGAAGAGCTACCGCAAGCTAGAGCACGACGGCCCGACCTGCCGGGCGGAGTCTAGTCTAGGAGCTACAACGCCATAGGGTCTGCCGTATACGCTAAACGCCCGCCCGTCAAGATACTAGGCCCCATCTTCTATAGTCATATAGCAGAGCCCAGGCTGCATCCTGAGATAAGCCTCGCAGCCATCTCTATAAGCCGAGACCTAGCCCTTAGCTACCCGCAGGAAAGTCTAGCGCTCTATTTTCGTTTCATTTAGCCTTAAGCATCGCAACATCGGTATATCAGCACTCTACGACAGCCCCTACTATACAGTGCGGTGCAAAGCTATACCCCTAGTAAAGATTACGATCCTTCTGCCGCGAATCTGGATTTCCCGAGTCCCACGGATGACCTTCGCACGGACCTGTGGCCAGCGGCTTACGTGGTGATCTAAGTTAGCAAGAAGCTTAGCGCTTCCTTAGATCTGGATTTCCTCCCGCCCGCACCTCAGCGTCGTCGGTCACAGGATTCGAGTCTCCCCTGTTCATGGCTCCGCAGCATGTCCAGTGCTCTCTAGCTGTCCGCGTTGTTTTTCGACTTCTCAAACGTTCTGAGCGACATGATTCCAAGCTGTTAATGCCGCCCATTGGCTGTCACCCACTACAACAGCTACACAGTTGTCGGGTTGATGTCACAGTACATGCATTCGATGTATGGCGGCGGCGACGATAATAGCCCGGCTCGAGTTGGACCGTCCTCGTCTTGTGCGGGAGGATTGAATTCAATTAGATTCGCTAGCTGAGCAAACACTTTGCATTAGGTGCAGTGATTGGAAAAACATAGGTGGCACCGATAAGATGCTTCAGAAGGCCGTGGCTTGATCGTGCTGCACCGGCTACAGCACTAAGTCGATGTCACCTTCCCCCTGAACTACCTAAACCTCTTCGCAACTCCGCCCATCAACGTAGCGGCCACCAGCCGTGTAGGAACGAGTGCGCTACGTCCCGTCCCCGCTGGATCGCCTATTCACAATGGGATTCAGATCCTCCGGCAGGGGCCATTCCGGGGAGGAACCTTCCCCAGCTTCCACCAGCTTCTACAACACTAACTCCGTTAGCCGCAAGCCACTAGAAGTCGTTACCTCTTATTTAACCAGTGTTGCGCAGGCACTTCTTTCAGCTTCATCGCCCTTACAGCTCCTCGCCCTCGAATAACCCCTTCAGAGACCCTCGACAAGCATTACCCATCATGGTCTACGAGAGACTAAACGACGTGCCCTGGTTTCCGAACCACGATGTCCAGATCGGCGTCACCGTTGGATATCTGATTGCCCTGTCGATGATGTCCGTCATGGTGTCTTCTCGCTTCCCGCTTGTCAAAACCATCCGCGCCATGACCAGAGTACGTTTCGTGATCCATCTGCTCGAGGCTCTCTGTTGACACGCGTCTATAGTGGGAAATGTCTTACTCTAAGATTACCATCCTCATCGCTCTCGCTGCCAGCTGGTGCTACATCTTTGTCGGAGGTGTGCTCAACCTCGGAGTTGGCTTGAGCCAAGGCATCAGCGAGTGTTCGCGCGGCATCTTCCTCTGCACCTGGTTCTACACCACGACTAAGCTTGGCGTCTACCTTTTGTAGGATACTCGCCCCTTATTGAATCGTTCGACAGCTGACTTGACTACAGTCTTATGGAACGTGCCTTCATCGTCCGCGGCGGTGGAATCCGCCTTAAGTCTTGGCACTACCGCTTCAATTTCCTCCTGATGGCGTGCTGGCTCACCGTCTTCATCCTGCTGGAGACTGGTCGTATCTATGCTCTTCGAGGGGATGGTGTCTGTATATTTGGATGGCAGTGGTGGGCCCTGATCCCTCTCATGTCCCTCGACGTCTTCGTCAACTGTACGCTCTCCTGCTCTTTTCAGCTCTGTCAAATTCTGACACTCCCTAGTCTATCTCCTCGCTATGTTCGTCGTTCCCCTCTTCAGGAACCAGTTCACAAATGCCAAGCTCCGCACGCTCGCCATCAAGTCCATGTGGACCTCTGTTGGCTCCGTCATCGCCACCATCTCCAACCTGGTGATGTTGATCATGATCGACGCCCCCGGCTGGCTCTGCCTATCATCCTGCGGCGTCGATATCTTCGCCAATGCGATGCTTCTCTTTTACGTATGTCTCTATCTGTGCTTTGCCTATACTTCTTCCACTTACACTCTCCAGATGACGCGTACCCTCCGCCAGGACGACAAGGAAGCCAAGGCCACCTGGACTGTCGCCGCGTACCAGAACCCCGACTCTGAGCGGTTCGGCGACAGCAAGCGCAGCCGCCACAACACAATCGACGACGACGATGACGATAACGACAACTTTGAGATGCGCAACATTAAAGGCGGAACCGTCTCTACTACCTGCGAGCATCGCGTGAAGGGCAACCCCTCCGAGCCCAGCATCAGCGACTCGGAGAGCCAGCGCCATATAGTCCCCGCAAACGGCATCTATGTCTCCCGTAAAGTTGATTACGACTCAAACTTAATGGTATAAAGTATAGGTTTGAAATACGTCGCTTTCTACTATAGTACTAGTATTACTATTACAGCTCTACCTTCTAGATAAATCTTTTAGATAGTTAGTATAATAGTAAACTCTTTTTACGAAGCTTCAAAGTTACTCTTTATTTCTTTATTATTTAGTATAATAATATATAAAACTTTTACAACTTTTGTTAAACTAATGTTGCACTGGGTGATGAAAACGAGGTAGTATTGTCGGCACTGGATGAGTGGCATGAGGACTGAGTGGGTGCCCAGCCGGGGTGCCGGCTTTATACCCTGCTCAGGTGACTAAGCTAACTACGGCGCTACTACAGTACATTGTGCAACAAAAATTAACTAAAACGGAATCTTTAGCTAGAACCGTTTCTATTCCGCTATCGATCCGAGAGGCTGCGACCCTATTTCATCTCGTTCCGGGTTGCGCTATCATCGTCTATATTCCGTGGAGCCTTAAAAGTAAACGGATCAGAAATTTCTACAGTCGGGGAAGCAGATATCGGAGACTCTGTCCGTGGCCTGATTCCGGATGCTGCCTCGTTTGTTGGACAGTTCTGCTGAGTACCTGACTCATCTAGGTCCGTGACAGTCAGTTGTGAGCTGATGTATTCCACCCAAAGGCTCTTTTGAGCCTTCCGAACCACGTCTAATAAGCTAGTTTGGATTCTATAGTAAGGCTTGGTGAGCTGAGGGTTTGTCTTGAGCTCTCTTGCGAACAGTTGGCGAATCCGACGGAGTAAATTGGTGCGCTGGAACGCGTCATAGCTCTCAACCACCTGTAATGTCGAGGGCTTCCACTCGGAAGCTAATGAAGGCTGTTAATAAGGCAGCAGCAAAGAGTTCTAATGGGACAGACTCACCTATCAATAGTCTTGGGGGCCGGTGGCTGATAGTCCCCTTTGGCAGGTTCAGACCGTTATAGAATGCCCTCACATCCGGGTGCGCTCTGATCTTGGTCGCCTCGAAGTTCCGCAACCGCAGCGCTTTCAGCCCGGTCGCCCGCGACAGCGCGCAGTACGCGATGCCTTGCCGGTTTTCGCTCCAGCCTTGAAGCAGGTTCAAATTCACCGGCTCGATTGTGCGGCCCACTGTCTGCTCGACGGCGAGCGCATACGCCAGCACGAGCGGCACCTGTATGCGCGTCGTCAACTTCGCTTTCTCGTTGATAGTCCACTGCGCAGGCCGGCACAGCACCACCCGCGTCGCCGTCGTGCCGTCGCTTTTTGCGGGCTTCTGGAAGAAGCGGACGACTGGGTAGAGCTGCGACCTGTCTTTTTCCTTCTTGTGGTGGCGTGATTTCTGGGCGCCATTGCCTTTGCCTTCGTCGCCGCTCCATTGCTGCGAGAAGGCTTGCTCGTCCGCGAAACCGACGACGCGGCCCACGGAGCCGCTCACGAGCCCGTAGTCTAGATCCTTGATGAGCATGACTTGTGCGCCTTCCTTCAGGTCAAGAACCCCCGGGGCTGGGCAGGAGGACAGCAGCTTTGTGCGCGTGTCTGAATCCGCGACCTTCCCGCCTTCCTCGGCAACGTACGTGTGGGCTGTGCTTTCGATCAGGTCTAGTCGCCTTGTGTTCTCACGGTCTGCTTTATTGCGTCGAATTAACAGCGAGACAGGCTCTGGGCCGTCATCGTCGTCGGGTGACTTTAGAGGCCTGTCCAGCTGTTTAAGCCTGGAGCTCGTCTTTTTTGAGACGATGCCCTGCCATATATCTCTCAGCATGTTGGCGAATAATGGGTCCTCTCCGAAAACCTCAGCCAAGCCAACCGTATGTATCATGGCTTTCCTCCACGACTCGGCTTGGAAGCAGAACTGCGGCTTGCCGCTATCCTCGTCCCTCAATTCTGGTGGGATCTGGCAAAAGTCTCCGCCGAAGATGAGCTGGATTCCTCCGAACGGCCGGTCGTCCATCCGCACCTTCCTGGCAACTTCGTCGAGCGTGTCGAGAAGCTTGGCAGGGATCATGGAGATGTCGTCGACGACGAGGGCTTTAACTATCCGCCAGCGTTTAAGTTTTGTTGGGTGTTTGTGGATGTGCGCAATCAGCTCTTTGATACCGCTGCTGGTGAAGTCATGGATGTTTGTGCCGCCGATGCTGTGTGCAATGCCTGTAGATGCAGCCACACCAACCTTCTCCTGGCTGTACTTGGCATCCAGCACCTGGACGAACTCCCGCAGGAGACATGACTTGCCGGACCTCGCTGGGCCCGTGATAAACACGTTTTGTTCCTGATGTATCGCCAGATTGAGCACCAGCCGCCCCGCTGCGTCTAGCCGCGGAGAGGGCTCCGGCTGATTTGCGAGTTCGGTTTCTTCCTGACTTGCTTCACGTTGGACGTCTGTCTGCGTCGCGGTAGAGCGTTGCCGAAACGAGTGATAGGATGGCGAGCTCGCGTGCAGAAACCAACTCGAGTGGCTGCCATGAGTGATTGCGCCACCAACAGGATGTGGCGTGGATGCCGCTATGCGCGAGAATAGACGCGTTCGTGGGCGCGATGTCGCGAGTTTCGTTACGAAACGCGCGCGTAAAGAGGCGTTGGCACGTGTGATGCCGGTGAGACCAAAGGTCTTTGGGAATGGTGGTGCTGCTTCATACGCCGTAATGGAGGTGGCGTTGCTGTACGTCAATTGGCGACGAACGAATGTTTTGGCTGTCGCCACCCCCAGCTGACTGAAAGGCAGAGCATATGGCCCTCCTAAAAAATTGATGACCGAAACATTTAAGTCGTACAATTGTAGACACGGAGGTGCTCGACGCGCCGCAGTTATTCCCCGGATATTACCCGGCTTAGTCATAACACTTTATCCAGCTGCAACACCGAAACCTCGCGACTTTGACCTACCACTCTTCACTCCCCACCCCCTCCAACATATCAAGATGGGTAAAGTCAAGAAGACAAGAAAGTTCGCCCAGGTCCGTGACCATTTCACGCACCGCCGCAAGAAAACCCGCCTCAAGCTTACGCAATTGCAGGTGAAACGGGTTCTAAGCGCTCGCGACAGCCGGCTGCAAGCAAAGTCGGCGGCGGCCAGCAAGCAGCAGCAAGAAGACGCGGACCGCACCGCCGTGCGCCGCATCCCCCAAGCCCCCTCCGCCCTATTCTTCCAAGCAAACCAAGCGCTCGGCCCGCCGTACCACGTCCTCCTCGACACCAACTTCTTCTCGCACACCGTCCGCTCCAAGATCGAGGTGCTGCCGGGTTTGATGGATCTGCTGTTCGCCAAGTGCGTTCCCGTCGTTACCGAGTGCTCCATTGCAGAACTTGAGAAGTTGGGTGACAAGTACCGGCTGGCGCTGCGCCTGGCCAAGGATGAACGGTGGGAGAGATTGAAGTGCTCGCATTCCGGGACGTATGCGGATAATTGCATTGTTGAGACTGTCAAGAAGCATCGCTGCTATTTGGTCGGCACTAACGATAGGGACCTACGACGGCGCCTAAGGAAGATACCAGGTGTTCCTCTCCTCGCGGTCGGGAAGGGAAGATACACTGTCGAGAGACTACCTGATCAATTTGCGTGATTAAAAAAAGAAAGATGTTCGATATCCAAGGCAAATTAGCTGCTTTCCGGGGCTCGTCGGTTCTGCCCGACCTTCGAGAGCACCCAGCAATTCATCGGATTCTCAATGGGCGTTTAGGGATACTCTTTAGTCGGCTTTCTGTTCACTCGGGGTCCTGCCTGATGGACACTGACCAATGAGGCTGGTTGAAAAGATGCAATTTGCAAAATATCAACCACTTGACATTAGCCTCAAAGCAAGATTCAAACATGCAACATCTCTGGCCAGGTTTTCGGCCAGACCCTTAGGTGGTAGTCTATAGGAACTCGGAAGGGATAGCTAATTGCAAAATCTTGAAGTTTTAAATCAAATTAAAATATAATGTTTAATACGGGCTCATACTGAGTTGTTTTAGTAGCCTATCGCTTAGTTCTTCGTATGTCTGTGAAATGCTCTGATTGATTGCCAGGCATCAGATATAACATGTATACCGTACATGAACTCGCATCAGAATCCGTGTCGGCACTCTTTTCAAAAATCATTGAGGGCGAACCTATGATATCGAAGCCGTTGGTGCAATACTTTCACGTCTTAAAATGTTTGCTGCACCCTCCCCATACCTACTGCAGCATTTACTATCATCAGGCAAAAGCACACAAGTAAATAATCGAGCTCTTCACTCCTAACATTGCAACCACAAGAAACGTAGAGCAAAACAGTTGTAGCATCGACCCAAGCACGACCATACGTAAAAATAAGCAAGCCGACCAAAAACGCACGGGCAGGCGCTTTGTCTCGCCCTCGGCACCCGCATCGCAACGGCCCCGACGCACCAACAACAACAAACACAACGGCGTCCCCACACGCATCTCTCGACAACACTGGAACAATCCAGCACCAACGATGACGAATGTAACCGCGCGCGAAGCCCCTCCCCCTCTCTGACGCAACGGTCACGCCCAACGCCTGTAAGCTACTAACTCGACCACGACTCCAACCACCCGGAAAACCAACGCAACAACCATGACGCAACCACCAAAACAAAAGAAGCAAAGAAAAGAGAAAAAAAGCAAACAACAAATGACGTCTACTCTCGCCCTTCCATGGCCCTTTGAGGGTTCCCGAGGGCCAGTTAAGCTTCGTCGAGTGGATACATCTGACTCGCGCGCACACCGCTCGACTATCGGTGTCGAAAACCCTCATGATTGACGAGTCGTGATGTGTGGCTGGGGGGGCATGATGTCAACAGAAGAGAATCACGATTCCATCAGATGCGCGAGCGGACAGGTGTGGGAACTGATCTGATTTTCTTGTGGGGTCCTGAGGAGGAGGAGCCGGCAGACGGGGACGGTGTGAGTGGGGAGGCCATGAGACCCTGAAAACTCGCCAAAATAGAAAGTGAGCGGCGGAAGGAACGAAAATCGTGACCACGATGACGAGACGGCTGCGCTGTCCTCTTCGACGGCCCCCGATGACGGAGAAGAGAACGAAGGGAAAAAAAACGTGACTACAAAGCTGCGCTGTCCTCTCACGCTTTTTCGACATGAAAAAAAATGCGTTCTCGAACGTTGGTCAAAGCGTTCTATTCGCTGGCGGAATGGTCGTCGAAGGGATGGGATTGGGTGACACGAATCGACGAATGACATCAGGGCATTCCGGTCTTCGATGTGGTTGGCGGTGCGGCGGTGCGGCGCTTATCGAAACAGGCCTGGAAGGCATGGGTGTGGCACGAAGGCACGTGGTTACATCCAGCAGCAACGCGATGATGATCATCACCCAACCACAGAACTTTCCACCGCCGGACTCTCAAATCTTGAAACTGCACTGATGGACAAAGCGTGATGTCAGTGAACCTCGAGATGGAATCCAGGAGCACGGTGGCACAGTAGGAATAGGAAAAGATGTGGCACGAGACTGTGTTGGCTGGCCAGCTGTTCAGTTCTGGACCGTTGTCCAATCACGGCGATGGAAAGTCGTCCAGCTCTAACAGAACGGATTGGGTGGTGATTGACGGCACCTCGGACGAGGTCACGGGACCGAGGACGTTTCCGTTCAGGAAGGCAGCAATGTTTGTGGTGCGTTGCCCGGGAATCTCGCGTGTCGAGTCTCGGCCCCTGGATGCTGCAAGATTGTGTTCGCGAAAAAACCAGCCAACGTGCCAGTCACTACGCTGACCAACCAACGACATTACGGGATACGAAGGATGCGTCATCTTCTAGGAGTGCGAACCTATGAGTCGAGCACAAGGGACGAACACAGCCCTGACGGACCGTCCCGTACCTTGCAGCCTACCCATGTGGGTTTTGTCCTGCCCATGTGGGTTGCTTCAGCCTTGCGCTCAGCAGTATGCATCACCCAATGGGGTCGTGGCGTTTAGCGCGCGTGCTGCCATCGAAGCAGTCATGGAAGCTTCCTCTGACGACAGCCATTATCGCTTATTTCGGACGCGGGGTAGCAACGGTCTCGAAGGCCGCGGTTACACGCTGGTTCCTTGGTTTCTGCTGCCATGTCAGTGTTGCAGTGCAAAGAGCCCAGGAGGCGAGGCATGTGAATTGCATTCGGCCTACCCCGCTCCGGTCGCGTAGAGGAAAGCTGCTGCCTACGGAGCGGACATAAGGAAGTTCTTTTGAGCAGGGTAAGACATAGCGAGGGCCGAAAAAAATTGCAATGTTGTGGTTCCGGAGACGGCGCGGGGTGGTTGGGCTGCCACTTCATCAAACATGCCATCTGGCGCCCAACTTCCCCTCCTCATGCATGCTCAGAATCCTCCTCGCTGGATTCATCAGCCGCCGCAAAGTCCTGACCGGTTTCGTCGCAGAGCCTTACTGACCGGTTGTGACTGTTTGCATCCCCCCCTCCGGCCAGGTGTTGGCGAGGGTGACACGCCGCACGCGAGACGCGTCGGGCTGCGGGGACTCAGACAGCAGGCAAAGGCTGACAAAACCCAAAGTTGCACGAAAGCCGCCGTCTGAAACCGGGCGCTCTCGAAACCGGGCGCGGTCGCCGTTACACGGTCTTCAGCAGGCGATGTTGTGACGGCGGGATGAAGCGAGAATACGGGCCTAGCTGAGTGGTTGCACGGCGTGCTGCCCACGTTCTCTCAGCCTGAGGCAACCCGCGCCGGCGGAACCGTCAGTGTTTTGCAGGGTGCTTGTTTCAACGCGGGAGATTTTCACACTGGCTCGATCGCGTCGTCGATGATGCGACGGGCCGCGGACCAGGCAGAGAACCGGCCGGAACAATGTGGAGAAGTGTGGAGATGCAACCTTATCGGATTGATTGGAGCCACGCCTCGCGAAGTTCCAGAACGAAGGCCGAGTGGAGACGGACAATCCTCGAAAATTAGAAATGGAGCCGGGGCGGATGGAATTGTCATTTCCGGGTGACGCAGCGAAATGGGGTGAGGGTTGGGATGACGCTTCCAGATGAAGCGACACGCTTGAGCAAGGGTGACGTCGCTAGAACGAAGAGGGAGGCTGGCAGGCTGGATCGAGAAGCACTGTGGAGACTGCCTGCACGAACGAGAAGCCTCGTCAGAAGACACTGTGCCCGGGCAACGCGTACGGGCGTGACCTTGGCGGGTGGATCCACGGCTGACGATGGGCCGCGGTGGTGTTGCAATGGCAGAAACGCCGGGCGCGGACGGCAAGCTTGGAAGCGACGAAACGGCGTAAGGCTTAGATGAGCGGGTTGACGTCAGTTGAGCCGCACGCTCGCTGAAGCGATGGCGCAGCCGTCAGGTGCTAGCGAGCCATGGCTGTGCATGGCCCGTGCGGGCTGGGGAACGCGGCGCGTAGACGTGTTCGTCGCGTCAGTCGGGGATGGCCGAGCGAAGCCAGCCGCGCTTCCGGTTCGTCGAGCAGAGGCGAATGACGGCTGCAGAAGCCAATACCCACCGGTGAGTCAAGGGAGAGCCATAGGGCTACTAAGCAGAAAAGTGACCTCTCAGATGTACCGACGCGCTGTGCAAACATACGTGGACCGCGTCGAACGCTCCCGCATCTCGTGCAGACGGATCCGCTCGGCTCCCGCGCTGCAGCGGCCAGAGCGTCCCCATCGATGATCAGGGCACCTGCGTGAGATGCGTGGAAATTTTTGCGTGACTTGCTTTTCGTGTGCATTGCGGACTAAGTTTGGCGCGGCGAATGGCGATATTGGACGCGCACACGGCGGAGCTGAGTCAACTGCTCGAGCGCGGCCGCGGGTCGCACAGCCAGTGCAGCAGAAGGCATCCACAGGCTGCGACAAGCCCGAATTCCATGATGATGCTCAGGTCGGCATGCCGGCTGTCTGCAGCCCCCGATTGCGATCGAGCGGACCCCTGATGCAACCGGTCAAGCTGATGCAGCATGTAGCTGCAGCCACAGGGAGGCCGAATTCCAGAACGGTCGTGTGGAGTTTGACGACGGACCGGCCCTGGCCCTGGGGTGCAGCGGCAGCTCGGGCTCCTGCGGGCGCACAGAAACACGCTGTCCATTGCAGCCGGTCAGTAATTGTCGAATGACTGCGCTGCCGTGCCTGCCAGCATGGCGGGAGGATTGGTGCGAACGACAGCCCAACAGCAGGCGCAGAGCGGAATGTCTCGCGTCTCAACATGCAACTTGAGGCCTGGACGCCTTCGGCCGCAGCCCTAGCCGGCTTGGACGTCGACAAGCAGAGGCTGAGCACATCGGTCAGCTTGGCTCTGAAAAACTTCGCCCGCAGCCACTCATCGCCCACCCAGCGCCCCCGCGACGCGCTAGCACCCCCGCCCATGCCGCTTCAGGCACAGTAAGCCCTAGGCCTCGTCCGGTGCGCCTCTCGTACACCGTCTGCCGTGCTGCCATCTCCAAACACCACCGCGCCACGCCGCCAGCAGACCAAACCCGAGGCGAAACTTCCCAAGAAGGTTGCGTTTGATGGCGGTGCGGGCCACCAGCTGCCCGTGGCGCGTGCGGCCGCCGGCTGCTTCGAGCGCCCGGTGCCGGTGTCGCAGTCATCGTCACGTCGCCGCCGCGCACCAGTCACGGCGTTGCTCACCGCGCGGGCCAATCAACGGCGCGCGCTGGCCAAGGCGTAGACTGGCAAACGCGTGCGCTGGTGGCGCGCGCTCGGGGGGAGGGGGGGGCGCACTGCTTCATCATGCGCGCGCAGCAAGCAGGTCGGCAGGCTTGGTGCGCAGAGGCCTGATCGGCGCCGAGGGCTGGGGACAGGGCGATGCAAGTCCGTGCAGTAGTGCGCCCCAGGCACCCTGGTCAATCTATACGTACGCCATGCCAGGCATCCAGACCCATGCTCCTCAGAAACATGCCTACGCCTACTACATATATTTCCCGGACGACCGCGCCCAAGGGTCCCGAACTATCACACCATCAGTCGCGTCTACAAAAGCCCAAACGACCCTCCTCATTTCCTCGAGTCAGACCCACCAACAGTCACTGGCCCGAGAGCACTATCACACTCACACTCACACCCGGTCCAACACTACCAAGCGGGCCGGCCCATTTTGCATCGACACCCCTCCACTCCCATGCGAGTCTCCCTGGCTCCGCTACTTAAACCCAGCCTGAAGTCCAACTTCACCACCATGCCTTCCATCCACCGCCAATCCGCAATGCCTACCGTCGTCACCAAGCCGGCGGGCCCACGCAAGGAGCGTGTGGTCGGCTTCGTCAAGGGCGAGGTCACTGGTATCTCGCGCCCCGCCAACATCGCCGAGTCTTGGGCTCTCTACGACTTCGAGATGCACGCCCGTGCCTGCGCCGAGTGCCGCAACCCCTACGACGTCCACCGTTCCGGCCGCCAGCTCTGCGACGAGGGCCACCGTCTGGCCCAGCAGGTCGCGCACTTCCTCTACATGAAGCGCGACGGCGAGGCCTACAGCACCGAGGAGGAGGACCGCCAGGTCGTCCGCGTCGAGATCCAGCCCACGTACGAGGAGGCCCGTGGCCTGCTGCGCGCCATCGAGCGCGGCATCAGGCACCGCCGGCAGTTCGTCAGCATGGACCGCTCCTACCACATCGCACCGCGCCTCCCGCTGCGCACCAAGCACCAGAAGCCCGTGCAGCCCGTGCAGGTTGAGCAGGCCCCAGCTCTCCCGCCGAGGCCGAAGGGCAACCACGAGCAGTACGACTGGCCCGCCTCGCCGCGTCAGGCGGTGATCAACGTTGCGAAGCGTGGCTCCCTGTACGAGTCCGACATGGAGGAGCAGCGCCGCAACTTCGCCAAGTACAACATCGAGGTGCGCGAGCCATCGAACCGGGACATGCGCGAGCACCGTCACTCCGGCTACTACCGATGAACGAATCACACGCACGAGAGATGTCTTTGATACGTCTTTTCTTTCCTCTTACCACATCTATCACCATTCACGATGATCACGACTACGTCACCGGACGAGCCAAGGCGCGGGGCGAACGACGGGGTATTCCTTGAACCTCCCAAAACATTTTCGACTTGAGGGGTCAGGCACCGGCACCACCGGCGACGCCGTTGCGCACAGTGGCCGGTGCCACGGGCCAGCCGACAACGAGCAGCGGCGGCCCAACCAGCAACCGGGGTGCCCGGGCGAGACAGGGCAGCAACCACGCGCCCGACGATTCTCAGGAAATTGTCTGAGGGGCTCTGTGCGCCTCATCACCATCATCGCACTGTTTTCATCGAAGCAGCGATCGCATCACAAAATTTTTCCTTTGTCAAATTTGGAAGCTCCACCAAACTCGGGTGTTGAGCAGAGGAGGGTCACAGGAATGACGCAGACCGGGGTTGGCCCGGTCGCTCGGGACGGGCGGGAGCGCGGCGGAGGAATGACGGGGTTTCAGCCATGGCTTCGCTGCTTTGGATTCAGATAGCAAATGAAAGTCATCGAAAGTACTCAGTTTCCAGCGTGTGTGGCCCTCGTGGTGCTTCGACTCAGCCCAAAGTGGCAGTGGGCGTTTGTTCGCATGACTGGCATTCCCCCGGCGTGGCCACCCTCCCCCGCGCAGTAAGCAGGCCTGCGCCGCCGCCTCTGTGACCAGACTTGGTGGTGATTGCTCGCAAACATTAGCCTGGTTGCCTGCTTGCCATGCACGGCCCCGGATGACTGCGAAGATAGAGTTTCTGGCTTGCATAGGTCTGCCTTGCGCCATCAGCGAGAA
The DNA here is from genome assembly GCA_023089105.1 of Lasiodiplodia citricola. NCBI lineage: Eukaryota > Fungi > Ascomycota > Dothideomycetes > Botryosphaeriales > Botryosphaeriaceae > Lasiodiplodia > Lasiodiplodia citricola. Next base: position 50,334 of record JAJNLL010000024.1, read on the forward strand.
GGTTGCTGTCCGCTCGCACGAAATCCTGAGACAAACGCAGCTCTTCTCGAGAGCATGAGCTGGTTGCTGCTGCAGGCTGCCGTGGCGCGTCTCGCTTCCGAACTTTTTCTGCCTCGAGCTCTGCCACCACCATCTCACCCGCCCCCACCCACCACCTTCTCCCTCTCTTCTCCCGCAGCAAGTTTCTGCACCTGATCGAGGAAAATAAGCAGCTCGAACTCCTTTCTCTACAGGCAGCATCGGAGGCTCGGCCGAAATCTGCACCCAGTGCCTACGCCAAGGCTGCGGGCCCCCGATGCCAGCACTACCTCCCCGTTCGCATCACTAGCACCACGCAGGAGCCGGCAGGCCGCCCTCACGCCATTCCGGCAACGCCGTCTCGTCCGTCGCCTGTTCCGTAGCGCAGTGAGGCTACGTATCGCGCCGCCGGACCAGAAGTAGACCAACCAAAAAACAAAAATAAAGAGGTCGGTTGCTTACCTTACCATAGCAACCAGGTCAAGGTGGTTGGACCTCTCGTTTCGCATGCTTCTTTTTTTGTTTGCAGCAGTTAACGTAAGAAGTCCGGACAGAATTCCCGTCCTCACGATCGCAACACCATGTAAGCGACCCCGGCACGGCACCAAAAACAGCACGGCAAATCGAAGCTTCGATTTGCCTTGGGCATTTTTTCTTCTTTCGCTCGGCAAAAAAGAACGACGTCAACCCGCGAGGCGCCAACCACGCTCTCCCCGGTACAGCTCCCTGCGGCCTGACTTTTGGCAGTTTAGCGGCCAAGCCAACCGAGCATCTGGTCATCATCGCAACCCAGGGTTCCCCTCGCTGCCAGGGGCCCCGATCGTCGCTGCGATGCTGCTGCCCCTCTTTACTTTTTGGGCTATCTCGCCGCCGGGGGAGAGCAGAGCAGAGGACAGCCTTGCCCCGAGGCCGCAGGCCGCAGGCGCAATGCTTGGGTGACGCGCACCACCGCTGCTGACGCCCGCCGCCCAATTGCTTGCGTTCGCCCACCACGCCGGTCGAGCGAACCCGCAGGCGTTATCGCGTGCCGCCCCTGCTGATAGCGACGTGTGGCTGTCGAAAGGGTCCAGCTGGGGTGCCTGCCCGTTCATGCGCGCTTGTCCGCTTTGACAGCCGATGTGGGAAAAGGAGAGGCTCGTATCTACACACGCAATAGTGGCGGATTGGGGCATAATACATGAGGTACCGACGCTGTGGATGCCGGCGTGTGTCGACGACGAAAATAACGAGGCGAGATACGGGGTGGGCGACCGAAGTAGGAAGCGTGAGCCGACGATCCACCACCGACTGCGATCTTCACTACTAACTCACCCTCCACCATCATGTGCTCTCCGTGTCAATCTCTCCACGTTTTTTCGCCTCTCGCCTCGCGCCGGATTTACCTCCTCTTGATCGCCGTCTCTCCCGCATACCCGGTACCGCCGGCCGTGTGTCGAGACCGACGCCAGCGTCGCACCAAAACCCCGATCGATGGCATTTTGACGGTTGTACACCCGTTGACTGTAGTGAGCCTGCGAGGCGTTTTGAATATTCCCGCGAGTGGGCGAGTGGGCCCGGATTTCTCCTCCGGCAGCTCCCCCAGGCAACACCCTTTCTCGTCTTCTTTCCTTCTTCCCAATATGCCGGACACGACGGCGGCTTCATGCATCATTACTCACCTACCCGCCGATCGCAGGTGAGCACGGCAGCAGGGCCGCGAAGGGGCCTTGCTGCGGATCGAAAAGCAAAAGGCATGCCGACGGGAAAAGGCTCTGGTCGGCGGTTCCCTACGGCTGCTGCTGCTTGCTGCGTCTATGCACTGCACTCTGCGCGACGGACAGCTGCAGGGCGACGTGGGGGGCTGCTGCCGCGTCCACGCCTCGTCGGGGTGGTTACACTCTGCTAATGTTCTTGTTGCGTGCATCTGGGGTGATTGACGATCTCACGCACGCGCTATCTTTTTTTCCTTGCTTGCTTGCAGCAAGCAGTAGACAACAACAATGTATCTGTCGAGCCAAGCTGAGCTGACCGGACAGGCTAGCCAGCGTGGCATGGGGTGAGCAGGGCGGACGGCGGGATGGCGTTATGCGAAGGCGATATCCTTTCCAAATCCTTCTCTGCATGCAGTCGGTTTATTGTTGTTGGGACTTTTTGTGAAAGTGAAGTTTTTTTTGCTTTGCAGTGGTGGTGGTCGTGATGATGTAGGACAAGAAAAGAAACAGGGTGCCTGATTTTCGCCACCGGGGAGTTGGGCTCCCCTGTTCCCCCCATTCCTTTTCGGCCGGCCTCCCTCTCTTCTCGCGTACTTTCTTTAGCGTCATCCTGGCCCATTAACCATTATGCTATACAGGCAAGTGCCGATTGCCGTATTCGGAATGGCCAAAGCTTCCCATTACGGGACGGCTGGCCGGTGAACAGAACTGGGACTACGTCGTAGAGCCACAATTCCTGCCTGCTTTGGCGGTTCGGCGGTTCGCGCACCGCGATCGTGTGCCTTTTCTCATTGTTTGCTTCGGTGCCTTGTGTAGACAGTTAAACTTTGCGCGATCTCTCGTTGCGTTCACCGGCCAATTGAGCCTTGGGGGCGATCGTACAGTCTCGAACACTTCGACCATCATCATGAATTCTTCTCCGGTTGCACTTGATAGGATCACCACATGCGCGCACGCAGTGAGCCTTGCGACCTACACCACCATAATCACCACACCCCACTTTACACCACCTTGTCTCACAGCCTTACCGTCCGCTTGCGTAAACTCGCTACCCGGATCTTCCTTGTGCCAGCCGCTTCTGCAACACTCCTTTTCCGCATTCCCTTGCAGTTAATCTCTCTCAGGCAAAGTCAGCACACTGACGGCATCAGCATGCGCGTCTCCCGCAAAAAGGAAAAAGGAAACGATGAAAGGATTGCGGCTCTGCCCTACCCGCTGCCCGGGGGGAGGGATTCGGCATCACCGGGGGCTGAACGGCATCTTCCCTTCCTCATGACGCACGAACGCGCCGCACGCATGTGCCGAGCATTGTGGCTTTTTCATCTCCCTGTTCTACCGACGATCTTAAGTATTGAGAGGACGCACGTCTGTTGATCGAAGATCACCAGGGGTGGGTGTAGGAATGTCGATTCGGGGTTCGGCGGATGTGCGCGACGGGTAGCTCCCGCCGATTCCTGCAAAGCACGCAGAAGTGACGGGCGATCTGGTTGGGTTAGATTTATGCAGACTTTTGTCGCTTCTGGTTGGTTGCTCCTTTTTTTTAATTTATCCCCGTCACGTTCCCTGCCAGATGCTTGCTCGATGCTGGTACCACGCATATGCGGGACACGTGCGTATTCTGTGGGGAAGGAAACGCAACAGCAAGGAGTAATGGACGTTGTTGGGGAGATCGAATCTGTTTGTCGAGATCATCTTGCATTGTGCTTTCTGCTTGACTGACGTCGTGGTGGATACGGTTGGGGTAGGGGTGCGGGTGGATCTGACGTCAAGCAACTGCATGGCGCGCGTGCTGCCGATGCGTAAGATCTGATCTAATATTGTTTGGTGTTTTCTTTTTTGGGATAGGGGCGTTTAGCCGGTAGGCAGACAGACAGGGGCCGAGCCGAGGTGCAGGCGGGTATGTGTGATTGTGTCTTTGGTGGGCTCGTTGTGTGCTATACAGAGTCTTGCGTGAACTTGTAAGTTTGAGTGCCTTGATCCTGGCCGCATGGCTTTTCGAGTTTATTGGGGAGGCCATCATATGTATTACGACTTGTCGCCTTACTTCGGCATTGTGGCGCTGTGCGTGGGCTGGGAAAATAGCTTTGCAGCCCAAAAGCTGTAACCGTCTTTCTAGATTCGTTGTACGTGAAGTATCTACATATTCTTTCATACATTCCTATTAGCCTACGTATTTTACGACCTTTCGAAGCTTTTATTTTACTGCAATTTCTATAATTTCAAAATGGGCTTCAGGATAGCAGGAACGCTTGAATTGATAAATTAAAACGGCCCCCGTTATTTGCTTTCGATCGAAAATTTCACATATGACATGTAAAAAACTGGATAATGCGCTGCTAAGTAGTTTTAGAAAAATCATAAATGTGAAGAAGAAAAAACATGCGAATGGTGTGGTGTGAGGTAAGCTGGCCTATTGTCATTCTGCGCTGACCGTCTTTGTTGTGTCTCTACAGAGAGCTATCTGCTTAGTACTAAAGAGATAAGAAAGATGATAAAGCGGTGGTGAGAGAAGAAAGGGAATAAAACAGTACGTGATAGTGGCTTTAAGAAGAAAAACACAGTAATGAGAGGGATCATACAAGCAGAATAAATTGATGATCAGAGGGAGAAAAGAGGGGATGGTTGCGCACAAGATGGGGTGTAAAGTTGAAACACAGACGATATCGAAAGACCTGTAATGTCCTCCAGAAGAATCTTAGGGACGCTTAGGCCGTCTGTATCTCTATACATTGGATAACTGGCATTTTAAGACAATATAAAGAACCCATTTCGGCTTCCTCAGTGGGTCTGGTACCTTGATTCCCGGATTCCATGGTCTTCATGGCTGAGTGTTTCGTAAGTTCGCAGCATCTGGGCTGCATTTACACCCGACTGTCCAACAGTCTTACCGAAGCGTACTACAATGACATCATGTCTTCTTAATTTGCTCGGTTCGTAGACGCATCCAATGTATTGGCAGTCGAGTATCGGTCGGTCGTCCGATGAAAAGTCTTTGCAATCCTGGACCACGACGAGTATGCAAAGTCTTTCTCTATCAAAAATCCGGTTGTGATCGAGGACATTTCCCTCCGATCCGAAGTTTAGATCTATGAGAAGACAATTTTGCCATTGCTGAAGTGCGAGTTTGATCCTCAGATCTACTGAGAAATGTGATGATCGTGGTTTTATATCGTTGGCAATTTCTTCGGTCAAAATGGACGCATGCCAGAATCCTTCGATCTCACCTCTTCTACCAATCTTTTGACGTGCGTCATGTGAGGGTACGCCTGATCTCGATCCCATCAGCTTTTGTCCATTGAACAAGGTGTGCGGGCACCTTGAGAATCTGCCTTGGCTTGTCATAGTCGGAAAGCCGTGGAATAAAAAGCTGCTGGGGAGCCAACCCAACTTTGTGACTGTTTTTCGAGTGATCTCTGCTTGTGTCATGTGAGGATGAAGGCCTTTTACTCCGGCCATCAAAGCAGCAATCACTGATCGATCCCTTTCCCAAGAAGTGGTCCGGAGTGCCAGGGGGTGTAAGAAACCCCAACCAGAAGTCCTGGGGGCGCTTCGATCTCGAAGCTGGCGTATTACTGTTGTCGCGGCCCAGTGTTCAAAGCTTACACCTAGAATTGGTCTTTGACGTGGTGCCAGGATATCTGTATCAAGGTCTTTCAGGACGCGTAAGCCGGTTTTGCCGTCTTTGAAAATGATCTTGACGTGGGATGAAAAAGCAAGCTCCAAAGCAGTCCATCCTCGGGAGAACCAATTCGATAGTATGACGGCTATGCATGGAAGGCCATCGTCAGACCAGGGAAATTGAACCAGAAACTCGTCATGGACCACTGTCCACCTTGCCCATTTAAAGCTCTCTTGCATGCGATTCAAAGCCTTCCCCCGTGCTTTCCGATCAACCGGCATGCTGATAGTATCCCACCAGATACCTCCACAACCCAATTCGGCAGCGATGTCTGCGAAATAGTTGAATAAGCAAGGATTTACCTTGCCTGTAGCTTGAACGCCAACCCCGGTTCCATCCGACCACACGTGGGATATCGCAATGTAAGGGTCCATGTCGTCATACAAAACCGTTTGCTCTCCAATCTTCCATATGGCAAAACTGTTCTCATCAAGGGCGGAGTGAATCCTTCTCTGTGGAAAATGTCTCAACTTGTCGGTGCTCGGCTCAATCTTCCCATTCCCGTTGGACGTAGAAATGCATTTTGCATTCTTGCATTTGTGTAACTGATTTTTGAGTGTAGCGTTCTCGTGTGCAAGTTCGCAGAATTCTGGAGTGCAGTCTCTATGGCCAGGTCGTCGAAAGCTTCCTCTGTTGTCTGCCTCTGATATAGCTTCGACCAGGGTAGGAATGTCTGCTTCCCCGCATGGACTAGCCGATGCAATGATCCATATCCTGTTTGGACATATCTTCAGGGCATTGGCTTCTTGTGTGGCGCGGAAGATTGCGGGACTCAATGTTTGAGGTAAGAAAAATTCGGGTCTCAACGTTTGAGGAAAGAAAAATCCGGGTGGAAAATGTTGAATTGTCGGTCTAGATTCGCTGATCCAGAAAAGCATCCTATAGACCTCGAACTCAATGTCTAATTCACCACCTGGTCGGATTTGATCTCGCACCCTGGGATTCTGGGCGGTGCAGATGCAGTAGAAAATTGGTTCTGGTAGATTGACAAAAGTGTTATGAACTCTACAGCATGTCAACGTCTCCAGTATCCAATCTCGGAAACTTTTCCATCGGCATCTCGGTAGGACTCGATCGAGCTGTTTTCTTTTCTCTTGACACCGATACGAGTATCGGCATTGCGAAATGTCGGCAGATTTACAAAGCCCGGCAATCAATTCTCGAAAACTGAACCCCGATGGGTCTTTTGTATCTAGAGAATTCGTTTCGAAACTCAAGGCCCTCTGAATCCAGTAGTTTGGACAATCTGAGTATCTGGTCAGTTTGGGCTCGGACAGAAGCGGGTCTCCGAAGGCCGGAACACTGGACCTGTCAGTTGGCCAGTCGCAGTGATTCATCTTTATATCGCGCATCCAGAGGGTAGATGAGATAGTTGACATGGCTATTGTGAAGCGGCGGAAGACGATGATGTTTTGGGACATTGGAAAGAGATGTTGCGAGAAGATGGGTTTCACCGTCAGGCTGAAGGAAACAATTAGGCAGCAACTCGACGCTACTAGTTTGCTAGCTTCTTCAGCCAAGCATTGCTTATATATCAATGTGCATGAGCATGGCATACATCAGCGAGTTAGCGTTCATCTATAGCCGCATCCCCTCATTCGTTCATCGCGATGCCGAACTTCAGCCCCCACCTCCTCCCACTCCCACCTCAAACCTCAACCCCATCACACAATCATCCCCGCCTCTCTAAACCGCTCAAACGCCCTCCACCACGACTCCACCGCATCCCTCTCCTCCACAAACCCCGCCTCCCGAATCTTCCCCAACCCCAGCCTTCGATCAAACGCATAGCACTCCCCAACCGTATCCAGCGCCTCCGCCTGCCACACCCGCGCGCCCTTCAACCCCGCCCTCTCCAACACCTCCCGATGCCTCTCCACGAACTTCCCCGGCCTCAGCATCTCCTCCCCTTCTCCCTCCCCCTCCTGCGGCCCCACCCCCTCCAACCCAAACCAAGACGCCAACCGCGGCCAGCGCTCACTCATCGTCAACGCCTTTTCCTCGTCCGCGATGTTGAATAGCTGCTGCGACGAGACGTCCGGATGCAGGCTAGCCCAGATAGCGGCGCGGGCGATGATAGCAGACGAGGCGTCGTTGGAGGCAGCGTCGGCCCAGCCGGCCACAGTGCCAGGGAAAGGCACGCGCGCGCCGCGGCCGTGGACGAGGGCGTAGGTGCTGAGGTAGGACGCCCAGTGTGCGGTTAGGTTGTAGGTGCTGCCGGTGGGGGAGAAGCCGATCTGTTTGTGTGGGGGGTTAGTGGGGGGGTGGTGGAGGAGAGGGGGGGAGACGGTGGGGTTTTCTTGGGGATAAGAGAGGGGGGGTTGAGGGGACGGGAGGGAAGGGGGAGGAGGGAGGAAGAAGAAGTGGGCAGTGATGCTTACGATGGCGTCGGGCCGGATCTCAGCCCAGGTCCAGGGCTTGTCGGCGCTGGCGGTGCGCAGGATGGACTGGTAGTTGTAGTAGAAGACGTTGCTGCGGTAGGGCTCGGGTAGTGGGTCCATGGTTTCTACGAGGGGCGCTTTGTGCAGGCCGCCGGGGACGTGGATGCCGTAGCCCTGGAAGTGAGGGTGAGCGTTTTACTTCAACTTACAGGGGCACGGTAGGCAAAAAGGCTGGAAAGTGAATTTAGTGAGAAGAGAGACGGAAAAGGCTCACCCTGGTTCCGCTTGGGAAGACGAAGAACTTTAAGCCTCGGGCGAGTGTGTCGACGGCGCCAACGACACGCTCGAACATGCCAGTGTTGACGCGGGTCTCAATGCTCCAGTCATCTTCCTGCTTGTACGCTGTGGACTAGGATCAGAGGAAGCTATTTGATGGAATACTTAATGTACTGACCGAAATAGAAGACGTGCGTGACAGTGTCGACATCCTTCACCTTATCTTTCAAGAATGCGGTGAATTCCTCCACGGATCCGTTGAGAAGATTGACTCCGGCAATCAGCTCCATTTCCGGCCGATCTGGAGACGGCGCCGGCCACCAGGAATCTTCAAGCTTCAGCGGGCGGTTCACCAATGCTGTGACTTTCCTGAAGGTGCCGTGTGCGGGGTAATTGGAAAGAAGCTCGTCGACAACGGCCCAACCGGCCAAACCGGAGGCACCGAATACTAGTGCGTGATTCCTGGACATTTTGGAAGGGAGATATGAAAGAGGAAAGAAAAGGATGGATTGGAGAGGTAAATTTCTCGAAGATCGTTTCAGTATTTATATATGTACATATCGCGTGTAGTCGGGCATATCCGGCCTTTCCGGATGCGGCAACGTGTAGAGCCACCGCCTCGATGATTCATCCTGAGCAAACCCAGCTCAGCCAATCATGTCTTCCCGCTATGCATCAGCGCAAAGCCACAGCAATCAGTGCCGTAATAGCTTGCGCGCTTTCCTACGTATTCTCGACCAGAATTTGGCCTTGTTCCGCTTCACGCACCCTCTCCATCCATCGTCCAACTGCATCAACCACGCCGTATCGTTCGGATCGTCCATCGGCCCCAGATTCCGGAACGACAGCAAATGGATCTGGTCGAACGACCCTCCATTATCCTTCTCCACCTTCTCCCTCGCCACATCCTCCCCCGTAGTCTCGCCCTCCTCCCCAGCACTACTAACAATATTCTCACTCCCCCTCCTAAGCGACGGGTAATGCACCCTACGACTGTAAAGGTACAGTGACGTATTACACCCCTCATACGCCCTCGGACACCAGAAAAACTCGCTACACTTCTTCCCACACTCGTCCTGGCCCTTCGGATGGAAATGCGCCGTCGGCGCGCCGCAAAAACGAAAGTCATTCAGACAATCCGCAACGCGCAAATGCGGACACAGCTGCGCATCCGCCGCAAAGACGCCCGCCAACAACTCATGATCATCGACGCCTAGCCGCGCCCTGTCATCGACATCCAGCCTCACGTGCTTCCGCACCAACTGCATCGACGACGAGCGCCTGCGCGCCCCGTGGTGCTGCTGCTGCCCGCCACCGCCGCGACGCGGCCGTGAGTTGGGCGCCGACGCGCGCGGGTAGTACTGCTCGACGGCGACGCACGACTCGGGGCAGAGCATGCGGCTGGCGGAAGGGGAAGAGGGGGACGCGTCGAGGAAGCAGGGCGCGGCGGCGCGCTGCATCTCCCAGTGGTTCAGGCGCTGCAGGTGGTCGCACAGGCGGATGTGCGAGACGGTGCCGGTGCACTGCCGGATGTGGTCGGGGACGAGGCGTTCGGTGGGTGTGAAATAGCTCTTTGGGTGGAGGGTTTCGCATGAAGAGCACCAGAGCTGCTTGCGCCACATGCAGCTCACCTGCTGCCGCTTTTTGCGTGCGCGCCAGGGTGGGGGAGCGCGCGGGAGGGCTGTGAGGGTGCTGGTGGTGCGGAATTCGATGTCGAGGGGGCCGGGGGTGGATAATGTTTCGGTTTTCGTGCATGTTGCTGTTGTGCGGGAGGAGTTATCCTGGGAGAGTATTTGTGCGGATTTGGATGTTTCGGTTTGTTGCGATTGCGTGTTTGCGTCCATGGTTGCGCACGCTCAGGCGGAAGTGTAGTAGTGTGCCGCGGCTCCAACTGTCGATATTGTCGTGACTTCCATGCAGCAACAAAAGAAGACAGCTCCAGGGAAAAATTGAATAACGTCTAACAGGCTCCGGGAAGCGGGGTATAAAGCGTTCGAACGTTGCGCGGGAGTGCGAATGTAAGACGTCTTTGTCGCGGCCAGAAGTTAAGACACCATCCAGACCATGGCTCAGTTCGGCGCCGGTAACCACATCGTTGGGACCTCGTGCCGTGACTTTCTGACATATTAGCCCCATCGCTATCCCTGAGAGCCCCGCCGCGATAACCGTTGGTCAGACCACGTTCCCCGATTTTCACCGCAATTCGCGCACTGATCTCCCTCTCGTCCTGATCGCCGTTTTGCGCCCGAGACAGAAATCTCCTGCCGGCTGCCAGCCAGTAAGCCTGCGACGACTAAGACCCTGCCACTAGATCTTCTACTGTCAGCGAGCGTTTGTGGAATTGATGCGCGTTAGTCAGCCGCAATATCAGATCTACGTTATGACGTTGTATGCGATCGCGTCCTTCGCTGAAACTTCAATGTAAATACTCACAGCTTTCCAATCGAGCTGAGAAGCCCCTCAATCCTTTCCCGAGGTCCAATTACCTAAGCGTTCATGCATTTGTCCTGAGCGTGCAAAGGCGTGGGCAGGAAGGGATCTGCACGCACAGTGCTGCGCTGTTAAAAGGCTCCCTTTGACAACGCATCGCATAAAGCAGCCTCTTCCATAAACTGCATAGGAGCTCGTTTAAATGACCATCCTAAGTCCGTGTACCCCTTTGTTGGTCCCAGGCTAAACGGCCGCTCGAAATAGACAGTTTCCATTTGGTTGGAATCGGGTTCCGGACTTCGGAACAGCATGTCTGGATCAACGTCATCTACACCTTGAAGCACGTGTCGAGGGAGCACATGCTGGCCAGGGCTGCTGTGATTTGATTTCTCGCTCCGGTCCAGAAGAGTGGTGGCATGCGTTGTAGTCAATTCGGCATCCCGTTTTGCCGGTACTGCGGCGGCTTCCCCGCACTCGTCCCATTTTTTTCCGCGCTCTTTTCCAAAGCCTTCTCCGGTGCGTTGGTTTGTTGGGTCAGGCACGATAGCTGATCCCCGCATGACAAACACTCCATTGTCATGGCCTCGACTTCTCCTGAATGGCGGCAGCAGCAGTAGACCTGGCTTCAAGGAGTGGGTCCGGGACGGCTTCGGAGGCTCGGCAGGGGAGCTGATGACGAGGAATTGTGCGCAAGCTCATACCCTAATGAACAAAAAGTAAGCATCAGTATCGAGAAGTAGAGATTCTCTCTTGGTTTCTTTTGCCAATGCCACAAGTCTGGAAGGGGTTTGGGGGCAGTTAAAGTAGAAAGGCTTACCGTCGTGGCAGAAAAATAGGAGTCCGAGTAGCACAGCGCATGAGACTGGCAGGCATGAAGACATATCTGACGCTTGCATACTCGTAGGCGTCAATCATGTTCATGATAGAGAGCTGGCCATCCAGTGTGTCGTTTGGACATCGCTGAGGCAGTCAGTAGTAAATCCGAACGGCAGATGCACATTGCAAAAGTTTTGAAGAACATTGAACGTGAAGACAAGAGTCGCTTATGCAAAATAGTCGAGCCGCCCACCGCGTTTCACTCGGAATCCCGGCACAACCTTGGCATTCCTGCGACTTCTTAGTGGGACATACATCCGCCTGTCTTCTGACGTGTTTAGTTCCGTTCATTTCAAATGGAAAAGAAAGGCCGAGGCAACTTGTGCAGCACGCACAGTTGCCCACGGCTTCTTTTCGAACGACGTCGGAGCTAAGAGTGCATATAATCCCACGAACCATTCCCCAGGCTAGTATTGAAAGCGATGCGGCTTATACAAGCCCGGTCTCTCATGTTTTTTCGATCCAGCGTTCCTTTCAATGGCGATCACCCCCTGAACAGGCAACTGTTTCATCACCCAACGAAGCAGGCGAGCATCGCTTAAACCTCAGCAAGCCCCAAACCAGGTCCGTCTTCATATCTATATCCGCACTTCCGTCGGCCATGTAAGCCGCAAATGACATGCATCCCACCTGGCTGCCATCGGGACGCGGGTGTTCGGCACCCGAGGCGACAAGCCCGGCAAAACGAGTGGTCAGACAAAATGTATACCCTACAAAAGCAGTAATCCCCTGTCCGAAATAGATGAGAGCGAGCGGAGAATGGTGTATCCACCTGTCAAAGCATCCCACCAATCGCATGGCGCGCAGTGCGTTTCAAAACGGGTTGCGGCGAGCGGAGAAAAAGCTGTTTCTCATACCGGGACACACGGGCCGCGAGTCCAGTCTTGGCGTCGTTTGATGTGCCGCTGCTTTTCGGACTGGTTTGTTTTCGCTGCAAGCTTGGCGGTATAGTGTTGCGTATGGGAAGTAGATAAGTAGTTTCGAAAGACCCGGTCAGAGTTGCCGTTTGTTGTGTTTCCAGGACTGAAGTTCCGTTTGTTTTTTGTCCCTCCTCCCCCGTCGAACCAGAAAACCATGCGTTCCGCAAACGTCGGCGCTAGCATCTTACCTGTTCTGGCTAGCCTGAGCACCACTGTGCTTGCTCACGGGTGCGTAAACAGCAGAGCCTCTCTCAGCCGCAATGTCCAACGGAGCCCCTGCGTATAGCCCTGCTGACGACAACCACCCCCAGCCATGTCCAATACCACGTCATGAACTCAGCCACCTACACCGGCTTCCTCCCCGTCAAAACCCCCGACTTCACCGCCGACCCTCCCAGCATCGTGCGCAAGATCGGCGGCAACGGGCCCGTCCTAGACATCGGCACCGTCAACATCACCTGCAACATCGGCGCGGCCCCCATCACCGACTCCTCTGGCGCCTCGCTCACCGGCACCGTCACCGCCGGCACCAACATCACCTTCCTCTGGAACGAGTGGCCGCACAGCGGACCCGTCCTGACGTACATGGCCAAATGCGATCCGGACTGCGGTTCCTTCACCGGCACCGAAGGCGCGGTTTGGTTCAAGATCGACGAGTGGGGGTACCAGGACGAGACGTGGGGCTCGCAGAAGCTGGTCGACGACGGCAACGTCTGGACGGCGACGGTGCCGGCGTGCCTGGCGCCGGGCGAGTATCTTGTCAGACATGAGATTATTGCCCTCAGTGATTGTAAGACGGAGGGGAAGTGCCAGTTTTATCCGAGCTGTGCGCAGGTCACTGTCGAGGGCGAGGGCACGGAGGTGCCGAGTGGGGATAGTGTGATTGCCCTGCCCGGAGGCTACAAGACGGATGGGCAGGGGATTTTGTGGGATACGAATAAGCAGAGTCCGGCGGATTATGTCACGCCTGGTCCGGCGGTGTTTGAGTGCCCGAGCTGAGGGACAAGGGGGTGGAGGGGTGAGAGCTGATGTTTGATGAGTGGGATGATGATGTGGGATGGTCGGGAACGATTTTGCAATGGGGGTTTGTATATACACGGTCACTTGTCTTCTGCAGATATCTTGGTTAAATGATATGGATTAAGATGACTATCCGATACCTATGGCTTTTCCCCACCGTTATCCTCCTATTACTATTTGTTCAATCTAGTTCCCAATTACCAATCTTCTCCATCACCCTAATCCATGTGCATGTTTTGGTACAATCTGGTTTAGCTATGTCCTTCTCCCTGCGAAGTGATTAGGAATTGCTTTCTCGACCCGCTTAGGCCATGAAGCGCGCAGCAGCGAGAGCAGCGACACCAAGCATGCCGAAGTCGATGCTGTTCGCAAAGGCACCACCCGTGTACTCGGCCGGGGGCGTGGCAACGGGAGTGCCGACGCTGGGAGCGGCACCGGCACTGCTGCTCTTGTGCTCCTCCTCGTTATCGTCGCCGGTCTTGTCCTCGCTGCTGCTCTTGTCGTCGTTGCCGTCGCCGCCGTCGATGGCCGCGTCGCCCTTGATGCCAGTCTTCTCGGAGCTGCCGCCTTCGTTGTTGTTCTCCTCCTCATTGTTGTTGCCCTTGTTGTTGTTGTTGCCACCGCCGCGGCCGTTGCCGGTGGCCTTGCCGGTCGTGTCCTCGCTGTCGCTGTCATCATCATCGCTGTCGGACGAGGACGTGGCCGACGCAGTGGCTGAGCTGGTGCGGGAGCGCGAGTATGAAGATGAGCCGCTGGTGGTGTTGGAGTAGGAGGCGGTAGACGAGTCGGTGGCAGAGGCCTCGGCGCTGGAGGGCTCAGAAGTGCTGGTGCTCTCTTCGGATTCCGACGAACTCTCGGAGCTGGTGGTGGAGGTGCCCTCTTCAGATTCGGATGAACTCTCAGAGCTCGTGGTGGAGGTACTCTCTTCGGATTCGGTCGAGCTCTCGGAGCTGTAGGTAGAAGTGCTCTCCTCAGATTCGGTCGAGCTCTGGGAGCTGTAGGTGGAAGTGCTCTCCTCAGATTCGGATGAGCTCTCGGAGCTGGTGGTGGAAGTGGAGTAGGACGAGGAGGAAGACTCAGAAGTGGGCGAGGCGGATTCAGACGAGCTCTCGGAGCTGGTAGACGAGGTGCTGTAGGAAGAAGAGGAGGTAGACTCCGACGTAGGCGAAGCAGAAGAGCTCTCGGAGCTGCTCGACGAGGTCGAGTAAGAAGACGAAGTGGATTCGCTAGTGGGCGACGAAGTGGAGCTTGACTCGGTGGAGCTGGAGCTGGTCGAGCTGCTGGTGGTGCTGGTGCTGGTGCCAGTCTCAGTGCTGGATGAGCTGCTGGAAGTGCTGGTGCTCGAGGGGGTGCTTGAGCTGTACGAGCTGCTACTGGTGCTGGAGCTGGACCAGCTGGTGGTGCTGGACCAAGTAGATGGCCACGAGCTTGTCCAGGACGAATCCGTCCAGGATGAATCCGTCCAAGACGAATCCGTCCAAGTCGATGGCCACGAGCCCGTCCAGGACGAATCGGTCCAGGAGGAGGGCCAAGAACCCGTCCAGGAAGAATCGGTCCAGGAGGATGGCCACGAGCCTGTCCAGGTAGAGGGCCACGAGCCCGTAGTAGACCACGAGCCGGAGACTTCTCCAAATCCCTCCTCAAAGTCGTTGGGATCATTACCACCAAATTGGCCCTGAGCGACAGCGGCGACAAGGGCCAGCTGGGCAGCGAATGCGGGGGCGATGAAGTGCTTCATCTTGAAGGACTTGATGAATCAGCAGATACGACTCGAATGAGGAGCGAGTGTGACTGAAGCGAATGAAGTGCTTGAAGCTGTTGGTGAGAGGAGATGCTTGCTGATGATTCTGAATCGAAGACCGGCGGAAGATTGGATTTATAGAAATCAAGAAGCTTTCGCTGCCATCGTAGATCACAAAAGGTTGGCTAGCCATAGCCGCTGTTTCTACCGCAAGAGAGCTGGTGTTGTTGAGCCGTAGAGTGAAGAAGCCGAAAGCAGAGTACTAGTGCGGCGAGACTACCGCAATTTGGAGCATCTAAAGCCCCGCGGGCAGCAGATACGGCCACCTGTGGGGTAAAGCGCGAGCCTCCATTCCGCCTCGCCAACCTAAAGCGTATCAGTACTACTGCTTTCACATAAGCTCGATTGCGTGAAAAGATCCTTGCGCACCCCGAAATGGAGCCGGAAATTTCTTCGGCAACAGGAATGCAAGCTAAAAAATCGCTCGCAGTCTTGGTTGGCCCGTTGAGCAAGCATCCTGGGTAAGCTTCTGCTAGAGTCATCCCTTGAGGAAAAGCATCACCTGTCGAACTGCCCTTAGTCTCGGATATGTTCAAGGTCATACCACGTGGGCGGGCCAGCATGCCCGCATTCGAGGTTTGTTTTCACTCCGTTTGCAGTCTCAGCTTTGTCACCTAAAGAATTGGGACAATTACGTGCACAGTCAGGGTCACGATCCATGAGTGAAGTGCATGCATTGGTGAAGACCATTGTTGATTGGCTATGGCTGGCTGCCAGGTGTGTCCCACCGAGGTAGCTGGTGGATGCTTCACGATGCTCATCGATCGACATGTGAAGTGGCAAATCTTTACTTGGAAAGAACTTCTCGGTGACGCAGCCTGCGGAAAGCTGAGGCCTCCACGTCAGGCGAGAGGCAGTGTGCGATATCTCAACCCCATCAGGTGTAGATGTATAGTTTAAGGGGGAAAAGCGAGTATACCATAATACGAATGAAATTTCAAGTCCGGCAATGGCCATGTATATGAGGTTGTTGTAGCTATGGAGAAGTGAAGTGTCAGCAGGCAGGCTTTATCCCTGTACGAACCACTCACAGTTCTGGAGGGAAAATGCCCATGATCTTAGCATGACGCGGCTTCTCCGCAAGGGATTTCCGCCCGAGCATTTGGTTCGTGCCCTATTCCTCGTCTGATAGCGCGAGATCAAGATGTGTGATGCATTGTGTGAGTGAACTAAGCCCAGATTGGCAGGTGCATGTATCCTTGCGTGGGCCACAACACTTCATGACAGAAATTCACTCATGCAGGTATGACGTGACAAAGGGGCATCATAAGACAAAAGGAAACTGTACGGTCTAAAATTTCTTGGCTTTTGAGCTTGTTTGGTATTCGTGAAATCTTTGGAATTCACCTAGATCTGTTTGTTGTTTTAGAAATTTATCTCGAGCTTCTTCAACATACTTATTTCCGCTTCAATTAATTACACGACCCGCAATATGGCCAATGTAAGACTCAGAACCAGCCCAAATATTTTTCTCGTCTTGAACATACGGGATAACTATGTACAATTAAGTTTACTAATACTATCTTGTCTTTATTCAGCCCGGTAGTGATTCCGCTGCCCGTCTCACACGGCACTCCAACCCCAGACTTGTACGTCAACTACAGTATTAATCACACAAAGAGTCAATAAATTTGCTGCCAGAGCCACATGAAACAAGAAAAACTGATCTCTGAGAATGCAAACAGCCTGCTCAAGAATTCGCAGTCGGGGACCGCGTTCAAATCAAGTCCGAGCCGCAGACGCAGACTTACGAGATTACCGATGCGTATGTCAACAAGAGTGAACGCGTTTGGATGTACTCTTTGAAAAGAGAGGGCGAGGATGAGGCCAGGTTGGTTGAAGAGGGTGAACTCAAACGATAATGGACAATCATGTATTTAGGGATAATGAAAGTATTTTATCTGGGTATCTCGATAATATCTGCTGTCGCCGTCATCAGCGGCAACCCCATTCCCTTTTGCTTGCACGTCTTTATCTGCCTGGTAGCCACTGGACTACAAATCTGCTGCATCCTTCGCTCGAGTATTTTGCTCAACCCCATGGTCGACGGAGTTACTCCCGTTGTGCGGACAGACTAGCGTCCGCTAATCATTGACGCCGTTCCGTTCGTACTCCGCAGCTTGCTGCAAGACCCACGCGGAAGCCATCATAGCTGATAGGTGATTCATAAACTGCCCTTGAGACTGCATACGAAGGAAATATGCAAAGCACGCAGCCTCCTTCGCATCCACCTCTACTCTCGGCAACCATGCACCTGCTTTTATTCTTCATCTTCTTCTTCACTGTCACTCCCCAAGTCCACAATATTACTGCTCTGAATATGACTGCTGTCCATTGTCCCATCATAACCCATCGGATTCGATCTGCTGGACCCAATGCCGGGACCTTGCGACATGCCACTGGCTCGTTCGATCTTGGGCACGATCCGCTGACTCGCAGGCTCATCGATGTCGTCGTACTCATTGGAGTCGTCAGAAGGTATGACCTGTAGCCGAGAGTTTTCGACATTCTCGTCGTCCGAGTCCTCCATCTCCTCCCGCCTTTTCTGTATGCGCTGAATCTTGCGGATGAGGGAGGGGTTGGGCCGTAGATCGTTCTGGGTGAGCATCTGCGGAAGCTAATGTTAGCTGCAATCCAACACGAGCAAGCTTTGGGGAGCACTTACTTGGTCGCATCCCGGCACCGGACACTGCACTGTCCTCAAACCGTCCCTTGCACCTCGTCGGTTGCTACCGCCAGTGAAAAAGTGGCTCTGCAGGAGTAGCTCCATAACAGCCTCCCTCTCAAACGTATGCGGACACTTCGTACTTGTGATGGGATCTTGTAGCTCCTTCAGGGTGAGCGGACACTTGGTGCTGATGCGCTCGAACGCAACAGCAATGTCGTCATCAGAATCGTCATCTCTAGCCTGAGTAACGCCAGGCGCCGGCGCGCCGGCGCTTGTGAACCACGCGGTTTTCGGCGCGAGAGGCGGGCCCTCGCCGTTCGGATAGGTGCCTTCGTGGACAGCCTGCTTGAAACCGACATACTCTGGGTGCTCCGAGTAGCGCGTCGGCAGCGGCAGGGAGTGGTATTTATCCTTCTGCGCCTGGTAGCGCTCCTCGAAGACGTCTCTGGGGACGAGGACTGGCTCGTTTTGTGTCTCGCCGGGGAGGGTGGGGTCGTAGTCGGTCATGTCGTCGTCGTCATCGCGTCGCCGCTGGGATTGCGTCGGGCGCTGGGATGCGGAGGCGTTGCGGGCGGCTTCGGCCTGCAGGTGCTCGATCTCGTCCTTCAGAGTGCCGGCGAACTGCTGGCCGTCGATGGTCTTGCGCACGGTTTCTTCCATGCGCTTCGTCATGGCGGTGACGCGCGTGTCGAAACCTTCCAGGTGCTGGGCGCGCTGCTCGTCCACGTCGGTTAATGAGTCGGCGTGCCTTTGCTTGCGCTTGAGATCCCTGGCCTTGCGGTCGGTCAACCGATAATTGATGGTGTTGGCATTGTCGCTCAGAGCCTGCGCGGCCTGGCGGAGGTGTTGTTCCAGCTTCTGGTGGTTGTGGTCTTTCAGAATGTTGTGCAGGCTGCGCTGGCCCAGGATGTTGAGAGGGTTCTCAGGCGGTTCATACGTTGGCAGATCCCTGACTGCAGTGGCGCTCGGCCCAGCGGTTGACTGTCGGACTCTTGCGGACATGATTGAGGGTGCGATTCTTGATGTAGGCGCAGATCGAGTCCAGCGACAGCCGCAAAGACGCGCCGCGAGCGGGAAGACGCGTCGTGATTGCACTAGCCTGAAAAGGAATAGCGTCATGCGGCTACTACTTCTCTGCCTCTGTCTTGATGCCCTCTCCACTTCTCCATCCATATTCGGCATCACCGCTTTTTATCGAATTTTGCCACGTGCTGCTATATGCACTAGATTATGTACCAACTAGAATAGATCGGTCGGGATGATGGCCGTGTACTGACACCAATTAAAGCCCTTTTCTGGCCTAATGGTCCCAGGTGATCGTTTGAAGTCCCTGGGTTCTAAAAAGTGGAGTACCTCAATCTACACTTCCTCGTTTTATTTATCCAGCGTTTCTTGGAAAACATTGTCACAGAAGTGGAGTGAAATGTTTGCATTCCGATGTATACCAGTCCTTCGACGTACCACCGCACTCAAGCCAAGGCTGTTTTTATCATCCTGACGGATCTGTCTTCGCCTCTGGAGCCGCATTGGTTGAGAAGTTCGATATGAAAACCACAAGAACAGCGCAATACGCCGCGGATGCTGCGAACATCTCATTGCGGCCAGCCTTTGTGAAGAGTGGCATAGCGAGCGTGAATAGTAGGACGAAAGCCACCAAGACGACGACAGCCATCAGGAGCGCTGACCGTTGGTTTGAGACATTTAGCTCGTACATTGCAATTATCGGAAGTACGAGTAAAGCGCATAGAATTGGCGTCACGAGGTAGCTTGCTGTTTGCTCTACACGGTCGTTGTCGTAGAAGCTGATCCTGTCATCACGTGTTTTGGCTCTGAGTTCTGGTGTCTGGAGCCACTTCTTTAGCGTTATTAGCACTTTAAAACTTCTTCATCGTACAATAGTAAAGGCTATTGATCCAAGCGACGAGAAGTTCCTCAGAGAGAATGAAGAAAGGTGTTTTTTTAATCCTTTTCCTTCAAGAAGACGTGCCTTAGTGAACAACGTACCTTTAGAAAGGGAATCTTAACGGCTACGCGTACCAAAATGCCATCAAACAGTGCCCATTCTCTTCCTTGGTGGAGTGTGATGAGGTCATCTTTCATTCGGAAAAGTAGAGCCTCCTTCTGTGTGAGAGGGCGGGCACCCTCTACAAAGTTTCGTACGCTTTTGTAGTCTCGGTCGGACGGCTTTCGGAAAGCAGCGACATCTCGAGAAACTATCAAGAGATCACCTGATATCGATCTTCGTTAGTTTACACACCTACAGAGAAAAGATAGATTCGTCGTACTTACCATAGTCCTTGAGCTTCCCCCTCAGCTGTTCTACGATCTCCCGCCTCCGGTAGGGAGGTTCGGGGTCCCCTGGTAGAGCAGCGGATTTTTTAAGATCGCTTCGAGTATCTTGGTGGATCGATGAAAGAAGCCTGTCCCGACCATTGGCCATATCTCAACGGTCACAAGCGTCAAGTTTCTGCTCCAAGCTGGTGATTTCATACTGTAGCTCAAGGAGTATCCTGCCGTAGAGATAGTTGAACCCCCGATACAAGGAGAAGTTTGGCTGGCTTGTTTGAAAGATAGCAAGCTTTGCATATCCAGCCCATTTGTCTACTATTATATGTTAGCAATACAATATTAAACAGATGTAATAATGACCTACAATCTCTTGTTTCAGTCTTGCGATGTTCCTTTGATATGTCTTTTTCTACTGATTTTTCCGACCAAGGATTAAGATGCCTAAGCCATGATTCTTAGGCTGTTGTTAGCTTTTTACATTGAACTTGAAAGCTATAAGATGACTATCTTACTGTTGACATTGCTGTTATTATTCCCAAGAATATTGCTCATTTCGTGTAAATCGAGTTGCTCTGCGTGGCCTTTCTGAAGACAAAGCAGGTGACTGGAGAGGCTACGAGAATGGGAGCTGAGAAGAACTTCACAGGAACGGTCTGTTTTAATGCGAGGCTGAAACAATGTGTCACAGACGGCTATTTAGCTTACAAATGACGTTCAACCCGAAATTTTCAGCCGGTCCCACAGATTATAATCTGTGGGACCGGCTGATTAGACACCTAGAATTCGTGGCTTGCATGAAGTGCGGAGGAGCCAACAAATGGTGTGAGAAGATTTGATACAGAGTAAGCGCTTATTTAACCCCATGCTTGTCCTTGCGCCAGCCATGCATTGTGCGATCTTATACCTCCGCGGTCAATCAGGCATGGTCCAATGTCTCTTCCTCGAACCAATTAATCAATCGTGTACCATGCTGTTCCTCGTAAGGTTTTCCCTGCTGATCGACCAACTTGTACTCATGACAGCTTTTGTCTTTGTTCCATCTCCCCTCACATATCGTGAGTTTCACTGGCCTTCCATTTGGTGGAAGGGCTTTAAGGACTACGTCATCCTTCTCAAACTCCGGATAAAAGTCCTGTAACAACACTTTAGTATTCTCTTAGTCTTACATCTTACTTATTTACTTACACGATCTGGCATTAGCCAACCCGCAGCCTAATTTATGTTACTATAAAGATCCTAACAAAGCTTTTGGAAACGTACGTGAGACATCACAAGCTGTTCTGAATAATGATAAGTCTCCAATAAGGTGTGGATCGAGTCGGTGTGTGGGCGAAAATGTCGAAAAAGCAATACCGCTTTTATTTTTCCGCAAAACCATAGATGTCTGTCCTGCTTGGAAACCCTCGATTAAATACCTGTCCTTTGTGCTTGTTACACTGAGCTGACCGCCACGGAGGAAATGTGTTCATCTCTGTGCGGCTACCTAGAGCTAGCGGCTTATCCACTCGGGCGCCTGAAAGCATCACATGTTGCAGCCATTACGCCA
The DNA here is from genome assembly GCA_023089105.1 of Lasiodiplodia citricola. NCBI lineage: Eukaryota > Fungi > Ascomycota > Dothideomycetes > Botryosphaeriales > Botryosphaeriaceae > Lasiodiplodia > Lasiodiplodia citricola. Next base: position 71,929 of record JAJNLL010000024.1, read on the forward strand.
CCATCCTTGCCGAAGCGAGCTGCTTGATACAGGCTGGCTGCATCATAGCCGGGTCTGGAACACTTTTTGGGAGCAGCTACATTTCCGAGGCATACAGAGGGATGCTGCAGCCGATGGCTAGCGCGAAGAGTAGCAGGGTTTTAGAACATAGCGTAACTATGCCCCAGCTCTTCCTTAGAAAAAGACCATATGTGGGTAGCTGAAGCTATCATCTGGACGGGTATGTAGAAATTTTAATTCGACATTCTCGTCCGGACGATAGCTTCAACTACCTATGGGATGAGCAAAAAACAAATCCACGCTAGCCATCGGCTGCGAGAAGGGACTGTAAATCCGGCCGCCTTAACTGACACAAGGCTGACCGCGAAAGACCACAGTAGTCAGCAGACGAAGTGACAATAGATAAAATTAATCGAAAGTGTATCCATTACGGCGAACTTTTGTTTTAACTGTTCTTCGTAAAGCTGCTTAAATTTTGGCTACTCTACCTATGCAGAATCGGTTGTGAGCCGATAACTGGTTATTGAAAGATTTCACTTCTCGTTTTCAGTTGCATCCCAGATCATGGGCTTTTAATCGATCACTTATGACGCTGTGCCGGATTGAAATTGATGCATTGGTACAACCATGAAGATGTAGCATCCGGAGCACATAGATATCTACGTTCTCGCGTTGTGCAAGGTACAGCGGATTCATTGTGTTCTAGCAGCTGTTCGTGGTATATTAACTGGTAAGCATCTATCGATGCAGGAAAAAGCGCCTCAGCCTATGCCTCTCCAAGGGATGAAGTTCTTGAACGCCGTGAACACCTATCAATGCCCAGTAATTATACCGGCTGAAAAAAAAAAGAACCGAAAATATCAAGGGATCATACAAACCCCTACCCCAACTCATACTTTTTTTTTTTCACTCTTCAAGTCCGGTGAGGAACTCATGCCTCCGCACGCACCTCTGCCTGCCATGCTTCGCCTCCAACCGCTTTCTCTCCGAAGGAGTGTTTTCCAATAACGCCAAATCATCTTCTTCCGTCCACACGCCCCGCTCATCGGGCAGCATGGCCAGACCCACACTGCTCCTTCGTCCCTTTTTCGAATTGCTCGTAGAGTTGACACGCATCCACCTGAGCACCGCGTCCGCCATGGCCGTACTCACAGCACACGTGGCATGAAGTGCAGTTATGATGTGCTCTTCAGAAAAGTTGTAGGGAGGCGCAAGGCGCGAGGAAATGTAGGCCTCAGCCTCAGCGCCGGTGGTCAGGTCATAGACGGGCTCAGTGGCCATTTCGAAAGAAGTGAAGCCGGTGCCACCGGATGAGCTTGTGGGACGGGTGTGCTGTTGCTGCGGACTCTGCGTGAACTTGCTGGATCGTCGAGGGGTATAATTGGATGTGGATCGTCGCTGGTTCTCATGGTCGTTGTAAGAGGATGATACGGTACGCCGCCGTCTTGCATATGCAGGGCTTGACGCTGTGCCCCCTTCTGTTAATCTCTCCGTCTCAGCACTTCCCTGAGCAACCTCCAGCCACACATCTTCCTGTCCTTGCTCCTCTTGTCCTTCTTGCTCTATATCCTGTGATTCTTCTTGCTCCTCTTCTTCTTGTGATTCGTTTTGCTCTTCTTCTTCTTCTTCTTCTTCGTCTTCTTCGTCTTCTTCCACCTCCGATTCCTCCGATTGCCATTGTCTTTCGTCCTCTGATTCTTCTTGTTCCTCTCCCTCCAATTCTTCCAGCTCTTCTTGCTCTTCGTGCTCATCTTTCTCGCCTTCACCCTCATCCTCACCATCTTGAAGCTTCTCCCAAACACCAAGGCTGTCGAGCTTCCTAAATACATCTATGAAAGCTTCCTGGCCCTGACTCTCCTCGATTTGGCTCATATTGAAGGCATGCAATGTATGCATTACAACAGCATCCCGCAAAGTCACGCCATCTTGCTCTTGCTCTTGTAGTGCATTAGGAAGAGCTCTGTAGTCATCCAGTAGATCGGACAATTGTTCTTCAGTTAGGTGCTCCAAAGCTTCCCGAGCGCGGGGCTCATCTATCTGACTCCCAGAGCTATCCTGGCCTTCGTCGTAGACGGTAAATTCTGGATGAGACGAATGTTGCTGTGTTTCTGCGAGAGGGGTATGCGATGCCGACCGTGATGAGCGTGGACTCGAGGACCCGTTGGAGAGAGTCTCTGGGGCAGCTTTGGTTGGAGATTTCATTTTCGGTGACGCCTCGATGCTCTCCTGAATAGAATCCAATGAATCTTGAACATTGGTATGACGCCGCTTTGGCGAGGGCGTGGCCACAGCGCTTCCGTCTTGGGCTGGGCTGGTATCCTCTCGTCGCCGTTTGCCTAGGGCAACAGACGAGGGTTCTTGCGGGGTTGCAAGGGTTTCTTCTGCAGCCCCAGAAATTCTGGTTCCTAGCTCTGCTGGATCGACGTCTGCATTCAACTGCTCTTGCCCATGCACATTGACTTCCTTGGGCTGTTCTTCTTTGACATTATTCTCTTGCTCCTCTCCATCGGGTTCCCTCTTGATTTCTGGGGCATCTGAGATGGGCGGAGGGAAGTTCGGAAGAACATGATTTCTGTAATACTCAATCCAGTCGGTGACAGTCGCAGTTTCACCATTCACCTCTTCCCACTCTGCCCAAGCCTCGTCATAAGCTTCCCCACGAGCTGGATTCTTGACCAGGTCCGCATAGATTGGTTTGACTAATGCGTCAAAGTATCTTGCCCAGTCCTCGCCCGAATGTGCTGGGTTTTTATTGCTAAACTGTGCCCAAGCCTCCTCCAGACGTCCGTACGGAACCTCCATGACCGTTTCTGCAGAACTGAAGATGACGTCGAATTCGTGGAGTGTGAGCGCCGCCAATTTGGATCGAGATAATGCAGGCGTTGGCCCTTCAGGCGCATGAACCGGAGAGGTCGAGACGCGACGTTTCTTGCTTTTGGATTCCGCGGGGATATCTTCGGAATCATTTGTGGTGTTCTTGAGGGTCCGGCGAGAGGATTGAGCGGGTTGGACATCGGAGGGCGGCGACGGCGGAGGATTGGCGGCAACGGTTCGAGGAGGCTTCGTGCTGAGGACTTTCACCCAGCGGTCGCGCCATGATTGCCATGTGTGACGGTTGTTCTGCGCGTGTTAGTGGTGCAGCCAACTCAGCGTGAGGTGTTGGCATGGGCGCACCCTCTGCTCGAAATCTTTGTAGATCTCATTGCCCTTGACTGCACTGCCGCGGGCCTCGCAACCCTTGACCCAAGCGTAGAGCTCATTATCATCTTCCGCGGTGAAGGCGATGCGTCCACGATGAGCCGGCCGCGAAGAGCCAACTTCACGAACAGAATTGGCAGGCGGTCCGCAATGGAATTCGCCGGGGTCCTGAAGTTCCGAGCGCTGAATTGATTGCTCGATAAAGCGATAGGAGATGCCGCCTGAGGGCAAATCGGAGCGGAGGTGATCGACAATCAGGTAGTCGGCGTTTTTCTCGAGCACGACGAGCTGGCCGCCGTTGTACTTGACGCGGTTGACAAAGTCGTTGCGCGAGGGCACGCGTTGGGCAATCCAGAACTTCTTGCCCGCAAACAGGTCGCCGTAGACTGGCGGCTCGCGGCTGACATCGGTTATGACGAGCATGGCGCCGCGGTGGTCAAAACGCGATGGTGTGGATGCGGGGGACGCGTCGGGAAATGACGCGACGGAGTTCATTGCGATTTGCCGAGACGGCGCCGGGCAGGCTCCGTGCGGCGACCAAGCTTAGTGCTCCTCCTTGCGAGCCGGGCTGGTTGCGGCGGTGCAGGCGCTTTCTGCTCCACCAGGCGCGCCCATCTCCCGGACTAGCCGACCAGAAAATGAGCCGCGCGTTTCCGTTGCGCAGCCTCTCCTGAGCCTCATCAACTCGCCGCTGACCATCCCGGACGACTCCCCGTCATGCGCATGCTTTGAACCCCACAGCGCGCAGCAGCTCCCCGCTCCATGCCGCTATCATGGAGGGTCCGCTGCAGCATATCGTCATCGCCGTTGCGGCTCTCTCTTTCCTAGTCTTCACCGTCTTCTTTGGCCGTCTTCCCGTCTTCCGGTGCGTTCAACGTCAACACCTCGTCTGCCTCTCTAATTTTCCGTCTGCAGCAAAACCCCCATAGGCTTCCTGCACCGCTTGATCTGGGTGCATTTCCCCGCGCTGTTGCGCCGTCTGGACGGCCTCGTAACCGGCGGCCGGATCTACAAGTACACTACCCGCACCTGGCATTATCTACTCTACGAGAAGCATCCCCTGGTCATCGTACGTATCCACTGCCGTGCAGTCGCCTGCCCAGAGAGTGCAAGCCTCCGGGCGCCAGCTGACACCCAGTCAACTTCAGATTTTCTTCCTCGGCCTTCTCACCGGCGCCTCTGGCCTGTTCCTCTTCCAAACCTACACCTCGCTCCCCGCATACCACCGCCTGCTCATCCCGCTCGTCCTCCCGTGGCCCTATGTCTTCACCTACCTCGCTGCGACGACTAAACCGAACACCATCATCAATGCCGCGAACCACAGCGCCCAGATGCAAGCGTATCCGTACGACCACATCCTATACCACCCCAACATGACGTGTCGCACATGCCGCTTGCCGAAGCCGGCACGTAGCAAGCACTGCCCGATTTGCAAGACGTGTGTGGCTCGTATGGACCACCATTGCATCTGGGTGAACAATTGCGTCGGTCGCGAAAACTACCGCTGGTTCCTCGCGCTACTAGTGAGCACCACTTTGCTCCTCCTGTACGGCGCCTATCTGGCCCTGATCGTCTACCTCTACCCCCGCGTCTACGACCGCTTCACGCACTACGACCACGCCTTCCCGGCCGGCCTCCTCAGCGGCTGGGCGCCGTGGCCTCTGCGCCTCAAGGGATTCCGCGAGGACTTGAACACGGTGCTGGTCGAGAGCATCAAAGTGGGGGGCTTGAGCGTCATGGGCGTCGGACTCCTGGCTGGGCTGACCTGGCCCCTTCCCCTCGGCTTACTGGCGTACCACGTTTACCTGATCTGGGCCGGCATGACAACCAACGAGGCGAGCAAGTGGGCGGATCTGCGCGACCAGATGCGCGACGGCCACATCTACGCTGGCAAGCTGTGGGGCGGCGAGCGCAACAGCGACTCCTCGCCCGGCAGCGGCCAGCGCGGCCGCCCCAGCACCCGCGGCGGTCGCTACGCCCACTCGCGCGCCCGCGCCACCTCCAACAGCTTTGCCGAGTTCGGCTTTACCTCCGGCGAAGTCGGCCGGCGCATCGCGCGCGAGCACAACCAGGAAAAGAGCGCCGCCGCCAACGGCTCCCCCACCACCGGCAACAACGCCCCCGCCTCGGACAGCGGATACAGCTCCGACGACAGCTGCTTCCACTCCCACACCAACACGACGCGCTGGCCCAACAGCCCGTGCCAGGTCCTCGTCCGCACCGCCGACGGCGAGCCGCCCCGCGAATGCCCGCCGCAGTTCGTCGGCATGGTCGACCCGGACAGCTGGCAGCGCGTGTGGCGTCTTGCCGATATCGAGAATATTTACGATCTGGGATTCTGGGACAACCTTGAGGACGTTCTGAGAGGTTAATCGGAGATTGATTATCTCCGACCAGAAAAAGATACCAATAAAGCCAATGCCAGGGCCACAACATCATACATAAAGAAGCCAGGCGATTATACATACATCGTACATATGCTTCTCGTACATGCCAGTCAGCAAAATCCAGGTTAGCCAATCGGGTCAGTCACTCATTAGAATCTTTCCGTCTTCCACTGCATTTGTACATTTTTGCATCAGAACGGCGCATGGGATCAGGCAGCACATTGTGCTTCCGTTTGCATTATGTCTCGGTCTTCCAGCGACTGATTCTCACTTTTACCTCGTTTCTTTTCTCGTCTCTCATTTGGCGCGGCGTTCTGGCAGGAACTAGATCGCGGTGGTTTTTTTTTATTCGCTGTTGTGTTATTCTGTATTTGTTTGGTTTTGTCTTTCTGTTTTTGCATTTACATTTCCTTTTCCAGCGCCATCGTCTGCGTGTGGCCATCGCCGTCTCTCTGTGTTTCTTGTTTCCCATTACCATTGCATTGCATAAACCGTCACCGGTTGTGTCATGCTTTTTTCCTTCTCGCGTTTATCATCGCGCGTGTGCCGCAACGTACAGTCAAACTTCCCTTTGTAAGTAGCAGCATGGCTAATGCGCTCTGTTTTGGTATGTTGTATGTACGTAGAACGGCGAGATACCCCCTCTCCGCGAAATGGGAAGAAGATACGCGTTTTGGACCTTTGTGTGTGTGTTGATCAAACTTGGTGTTTTGTTGCGCTCATCTCAATTCGAAACTATGGACCGTTCGCGCCGTTTTGGGTGTTGGCGCTGAGGATTGCAATACAGCAGCTTTGCAGGCGCCCAATCCAGTCACGATGGATCGCAGAATCGGCTGCAAACGGCATAAAGCCACAATTGAATTCCTCAACGGGACCCCATTTCTCTCCACCGTAAATAGGGCCAATAGCCTACCAAGCTCGGTAGCAAGCAATGCAAAAGCAGGAGCATCAACAACATCCAGCAGAACGAGATTCGAGAGCTGGGAGCTATGACCTCCACGGGGACCCTGTCGTCCGTGCAGCAACCACCCAATATCGGTTCTCTTTGCCCTTTCGTCTCGCGTTCATCATTTCATGCGGGTCATTGCCCGGCGGAAGGACCCTTGTGGGATCGACAGGGTTTTGAAACGGGGGTGGTGGGAAGGACATGGGGCTATATTTAGCCGAGTCAATATTATGGATCGTGGCGGTGCAGAATAGAACCCGGGTCTAGAAGGACGGGAGGCGCTAAGGTTGCCGTTTTACGTGATTGTGGGGAGGTAGGGGGGAAGGGGGTGGATCTGGATCTGGGGAATGCCGGAAAGGGGTGTGGTAGTGGTGCTGGTGGCGTGTTCTGGGACTAGGGCAGGTGCTGGGCGTGAGATGGGGTTGGTTCACGCACTCACCGCCCTCGGTTGGTGGGCGGAGGGGGGGAGGCAGGGGGTTTATGGTTATCCGGCACAGCAAGGCGGGCACGATGAATTACATGAGACTTTGTCCTCTGTGGGTCGTTGAGGAAAACGTCGTAGAGCACATGTGAGGACAGAAGATGGTCAATTGTATTCACTAAAGAATTCAACTACCTGCCTGAGTATCTAGAATCTCCCAACCCCGTGAATACCTTGATCGAGATATGAGCCAGGATATCTGCATCCAGCTAGTCGAACTGGAGCAGCGCACTCTGGAAAGCCTCCTTGCCTATTTCAAGGCTGCTCTTCATCGCTGACAGCCGGGAGCGTTCCTTGCGGACATTCGCGGGCTCAGCAGCAAGGATGCTGATCTCGTCATCAGAGAGCCTTGCGAGAGCGACGGGGGAGATGGGAGAATCACGCAAAGGCGCGATGAGGTGACGTTCGATAACTGTTTCCGTGACGGCGGCGACGTAGTTCTTGAGCTTATCCTTGTACAAGGCCATCAGGCAGTCGAGAGCCTCCTCCGCAGTAAACTTGTCCATGTCCGGCTCAACGAGTTCCTGGTCAAGAGTGTTCAGGAAGAGCGCAGTGCTGTTGCTAGTTCCAGGACCGATTGTCGTGGGACCCATTGAGTTGACAATGCGCTTGACCTTGGTCATCAGCTTCTGGTGGCGCAGCTTCTGGATGGTGTCAGTGTAATAGTGATTGTATGTCATGGGTGCCCGACTGTTGTCGTTGATCATGCGACCCAGTTCAGCGATGGCGTTTTCCTTTTGGGAGGCCAAGCTCGGCATGATCTTCAGCTTCAAAACCCGCTCTGCAACATCAGCGGGCATGACGTACTGAACGAGCTTCTCTAAGAACCCGCGGACATAGTTCGCAATGGCAGCGGTGTATTTCAGCGTGACAGCCTCCCAGTTGGCAGTCTGCTCCCAGTAGAGCTCCTTCAAGAGAGTGGCGTTAACGCTGCCGGGGAGCTCCTCGCCGCGGGACGCCTTCATCTTGCCACAGACCCAGCCAACAGCTTCGTTTCGCGTCTTGACCTTCTGAAGTCCCTTCGCATAGCTGACGCCCCAGGAACTTTCGTCGAGGTGTACATCCTTCTCTTTGCCAATAATGTCCAAGATTTCCGAAGGAACATCCTTGAACTTGTACTTGGCGCCGAACACCAGCATCACTTTTGCAAATTGGGAATTGTGGGCCTGAATATTAGCTCGTAGTTTTATGGAGGGTGAGGAAGTAGAACGGAAGAAGTCGTCGTTGTAATTGCCACTGAGGGCATCGGTAAGAAGGGCGTTGCACTTCATGCTGCACTTCATCAGGAAAGTCCGGGTGTCCCACACGGTACCCCTCTGATCGCCCAACGCGGCCAAGAGCTTCGACGTCTTGTCTAGCTCTTCCTTCAATTCCTTGTTCAACTTCGGAATCTCGTTCTTCAGGTGAGCGAAGAGCAGGCGAGAGAGGCGCTCGCGAAGGGGACCAATACCAAGCGTGTCCTTGTCCATAGTACGGTAGATGGCCCTGCTACCGAAGAAGGCATTCTCCATGCTATCACGGTCGTCGAAGCTTGAGAGGTTCTCGGCCTGCGCGCGGTTCCTGAGCATGTGCCATCCCAATTCAAAGTTGATGTCTTTGTTCTGAGCAAGGGCAATCCAGCTCGCTTCCTCGGCAGAGTCCTCCTCGAGGCAATCGGGCTTGGTAATGATTCCGAGGGTCCTGGCTCCCTTCGGGTCGACGGCGCGAGCTTTTTGCAATATGACTTGGTTCGCATAGTCGTGCTTAGCAGAAACCACAGCTAAGATAACAGAGCGCGGGTTGCTAATGTACTTCGAAATAAGGGCACTGATAAAGTCAACATCCTTCTTGGTGTGAGTCTGCGTCTCGGTGTGGATGAGCCCAGGAAGATCGACAAGAGAGAGAGGAGGCATGTCAGGTCCCGAGACCGTAATGCTGAGCATCTCGGAGAAGAATGCTTTCAAACCAGGAGTACTTCCAAATCCAGGAACAGGAGCACTTCCAAAGGTATCGTGCTCAATATGCTCTTTGGCATCGCGTATGAATTCTGGAAGCTTGTTGATGTCAGTTGTCGTACTCTTGATAGGCTCTCGACCGTCGCTAAAAACAATCGAAGCGGTGATGGACCGTTTCGCCTGACGGCGAAGGATAATCTCAGTAGCGAAACGAGTACAGAGCATTGCGTTGCGCGGAAAGGGAATCTGGGTGATCGCCTCCAGGACTGAACTCTTCCCGGATGACTGATCGCCACAGACGACGAGAGCCGGAAGTGAGAGAACATCATTAAGACCGACAGAACGGAGCGTGTCGATAACATCGAGAAGTGAGCGCATGCTATCATTTTGAAGAGCATCCAGCTTCGGAGGAGTGTAAGTGTTGGGAGAGCCTGCGGTGTGGGGCTTCTTCGTCTCAGGCGCCGTTTCGTACGAAGCCTCACTCATCGTACGCTTGTGGCTGGTGACTGTTGTGTCTGGTGAAGCGTCTGGGGCGACTGGCGATGAGGCAGCCGCGGCTCTGGCGGCCTTCTTTGAGCCAATGCCGGTCATGTTGTCTTGGCGCCCGGCTGTTGTTTCACAGGCTGGGTCTGTCGGCGAGAGCGTGGAAGAATCGCAGCGGATGTAGAGGAGAGGAGGAAAGTGACGGGGTGTAGCAGAAATAACCGCCGCCTTCGATGGGGAACCAAAACGGGAAAGCGCAGAAGCGCGACTACGCAATATGGAAGGCACGGCCATAGGCCACGACATGTGACAGAAATTTCATAAAGTGCGCAGGTGAACACTCGTAGGCAGCGCGGATATGCCGCGAGGTGACTAGCTGGTAATTAGCAAACAAAAAACGGCAGACAAGAGAGAGGCGAATGTCATGGATTCCCACTGGTACTCCAGCATCTGACATTCACGAAATTTTCTCGCAAGCAAAACGACGCCAGCGCATGAGGATCCGAGGTCAGAATCAGTGGTCAGCCTCACATTTACGTCCGGATAATTGCAGCAGCTGCCTACATAAAAAGTGCAATGCCCTACGAGGGACAGAGGACTCAAAATATCTATAACCCGCTATGAGGCCGGAAAATGAGGTTGAAGATATCCGAATGTGGACATAGCGAACCCATGCGATTGGCCGCTCGGGGCGGAGGTTGCTTCTTGGGGGATGTCTGCCATTGTGTTGGCAGAGCTCGATCGATCTCCGTCTTCGTCCGTATCCTCAAGAAGACTGGAATTTCTCTGCGTGGATACCTGAATCAAAACATTCGCGCATAGATGTAGACCTTGATATTGCACCCACACATCCACCCGCGCACTTCAGTCACCCATAAGTGGGCTCTATGAAGTTCGGCGGGACAGAGCTGAGACCACATGCGCTCTTTTGCATTCGCTGTGGCTGTAGCTTTGCCGATGCGAGCTAGACAGCACATCGCCATCATTACCGCCGGTCTCGTCTCGAGGCATTCAGCGGCAACGAGACGTTGGGAAAATTTTCCCGCGGGAGATTGTGGCCAAGCATAGCTGCCGGCTCCTAGCAGGATCAAGAAATGGATTCAAAGTGTTCAGGGGCAACAACTATTAGCCGATTTCACAAGTGCAATCTGGTTTGGAGGCGGTGGCGGGGTCCGGAAGCATGTCGGCGGTCGCGAGAGGTGAGGTGAGGGCAGCGAGGCGTTCGTTGGCGGGCGGGGCCGCGGTCCATGTTCGGCCGACTGCAGCAACCCAGCGCGCAGCGACTCCTGTGGCCCGTGTGCGGAAATTCCCCAGCGCGTCGCACAGCACGAGGGCGCTCTCGAGGCAAATTGCGCAGATGCCAGGTGTGCGCGGTTTCAATTGCAGGCACGAGGCTCTTGTCGCAGCGGCGGCGCAGCCATTGGTGCGGTCGAAGGCCGTGTTTGGCGCGACCGGGGGCGGAATCTGGGGATCTCGAGGGTCCAGCCAATGGCGGGCAAGAAGCCACCTGAGCTCGAACTTTCGTCGCTCACCTCGCCCGCTCGCCCTCACCGACCATCGCGCCATCAGCCTCGTGTGCAACCCTTCGCTCTCCCAGTCCGCACCCCGACGGAGCATGGCAACCGCATAGCCCGCAACACTATCACGCCAATCTCCTGCCCGCCCGTGCCTTACTTCCGCCCGCTCCTCCGCCACCTCGAGTCCTCCGCCCTCGCCCACCCTTTCCAGTCAAATGTACGTGCCACGCTCCCACTCTTTTTTTTCCTCGCTAACATCCCAGACCTCCACCACCGCTCTGACAAGCCTGCTCGTCGCCCTCCTCCCCCGTCCCGTCGTCACTGTCGTCGTACACCCGGCATCGGATCTGGTTCACTATGGCTGCTGAGGCTTCCACCAACGGAGATAGCCAGACCCCGGCCCAGAAGCTGGAGGCCCGTCTGGCCCAGGAGGAATCCCACCGCCCGACCGTTGAGGACGTCCCCGATGAGGATGACCTCGCTCATCCTGCGCCCTCTGCCGCTCCCTCTGAGAAGGGCAAGCAGAAGGCCCAGGATGTTGAGACTCCCAAGAAGTCGCCCGCCAACCCGCCCATAAACATTGCTTCCGAGGAGATGTTCCCGGGCTTGGGCGCTCCCAAGGCTCACACTCCCGCTGCCGTGTCTTCTGCTTGGGGCCGCAAGCCCGCCTCGGTCAGCGCCAACGGTGTCAATGGCGCTGCTACTAGCAATGGTACCTCGCGCGCGTCCACCCCCGCCTCTGGCATTGCGACTCCTACTACGCCTTCGGTTCGCGGCCCGGGCCCTCAGACCATGACTTTGCCCGGCCGTTACGTCGAGTCCATCTCGCTCGCGCCCTCTCAAATGATCCCGCGCCAACTGCAGAAGAAGCCCATGGCCGACGTCATCCGCGACATCAACAGGAGGTCCAAGGCCAAGGTTGAGATGAAGCCCGGTAACATGGGCAACATCGTCTTCCAGGGCACTGGTCCCGTTGATGCTGTTCGCTCTGCTCTGAGGGAGGTTGCCAAGGAGCTTGGTTCCAAGGTAAGCCGCCGCAATTACAGGAAGCGATCATGTGCTGACAAAGTATTAGCAAACCACCAAGGTCACCATCCCCGCCTCGATACGCGCTCACGTCATTGGCCGCCAGGGTGCCACCATCCAGGGTATCAGCAAGCGCACCGGCGCCCGCATACAGGTTCCCAAGCAGGAGGAGACTGGCTCTTTCGAGGAGGACGACAGCGCGACCATTGACGTTGTGATTGAGGGTGACACCGTCGCTGCGGCTCTGGCCAAGCAGGAGATCGAGCGTATCGTCGATGAGCGCACGTCTACAGTCAACCTCCGCCTCAAGGATATTCCCGCCGAGTACTACCCCTTCTTGGCTGGCCCGCACAACTCGCGCATCGATTCGTACGAGGGCGGCCGCGATGTCCGCGTCCAGATTCCGCACTACACTACCTGGGCCGAGCAGGCTCCCCCGCAGCCTACTCCTGCTGGCCAGCCCGTGCCTTTCGCTCCCCAGGCCGCTTACCCGATCTCCATCTCCGGTGACCGCGCCGCTGCCAACGAAGCTCGTGCTGAGATCGAGCGCCAGGTCGAGGAACTCCGCCGTCAGCTCTCTATCAACCAGATGCCCATCGAGCGCGGCAGGCATCAGTTCATTATTGGCGAGCGCGGCGGTTCTCTCCACGACTTCCTCGCTGAGACCGGATGCGCCGTCATTCTGCCTCCGAGCCACGATGACACCGAAATGCTCACCATTGTCGGTCCTGCTGATAAGCTTGAGAGCGGCATCAACAAGGTTATGGACCTGGCTACTTCCATGCAGAGCACGAACGTCGATATCGCTCGCCAACACGCTAACTCGCAAGCCCACGCTCGCGATCTCACCCGCTACCTGAGACAGCGCCAGGCTATTGCTGAGCTTGAGCGTATGCACGATGCCAGCATTGTGCTCCCCACCTCGCAGGATGGCCCTACCGCATGGGAGATTTACTCGCGCGACGCCAAGAACGGCATGAAGGCCCGTATGGATATCATGAACTTGATCAGCAGCCACCCGCCGAGCAGGTTCAGCAACGTGAACGTCGACCCCTTCTACCACCAGCATCTGCGCCAGCGCGCTGCTCAGAACCTGAGGAAGGACCAGGGTGTACACCTGCTTTTCCCCGAGGGTGACGCCCAGTCGCCTCATCTTGTCCTTGTGTACGAGGGCCCCAGCTCTCCCTCCGAGTACCAGTTCCCTCGTGGTCAGCCTTCTGCGCAGGACGTTCAGGCGTTCCAGCGTGCTCTGCAAGAGGCTCAGAAGCAGCTCCTTTCTCTCATCAACACCGAGGAGCAGATTGTCGGCCGTGATGTTGAGGCTCCGCAGAAGTAAGCTTAGTGAACTTTAACCCCGTCAATTGACTGACTTATGCAGCTCGTACAGGTTCCACGACAAGATTCGCCGCTACGTCGACCGCGAGCAACAGGGTCTTCCCCAGGACCAGATTCCCCTGCAAGTGCTTTTCGGTGATGCCAGGCCCCAGGCTTCTCGTGCCAACAGGGACAATGTTTACATCCGTGGACCCAACAAGAACGTTGACGAGCTTGCCCAGAAGATCCTGGAGTTCATTGAGCAGGAGAAGAAGGATGAGCTCGAGCGTGGTTACACCATCACCTTCGACTACCCTCAGAAGTTTGCCAACATTCTGATTGGCAAGCGTGGCGAGAACATCAAGAAGCTTCGCGACGAGTTTGATGTCGACATCCAGGTCCAGGATGGCAAGGTTGAGATCAAGGGTCCCCAGGCCAAGGCTCACGCTGCCAAGGCTCACATCATCGCTCTTGGCAAGAAGCTTGAGGACGAAGCTACTTATGTCCTCAAGATCAAGCCCCAGTTCCACCGTGATCTCATCGGTGGCAAGGGTAACCAGGTCAACCGTCTCCAGGATCGCTACAACGTTCGCATCAACTTCCCTCGCTCTGCTGCCGCCGCCGCCGACGATGCCGACGCTGGTACTGAGGCTTCGCACCACAACCGTCGTCAAGCTGCCGATGAGGTCATCATCAGGGGTCCCAAGAGGGGCGCTGATGCCGCCCGCGACGAGCTTCTCGAGTTGTACCAGTGGACGATTGACAACTCGCACACCGCTACCGTTTCCGTTGCCCAAAGCCAGATTCCTTCCCTTATTGGTGCTGGCGGTCGCGAGATGGATGCTCTGCGTGCCAGCACTGGTGCTCAGATCGACGTTCCTAACGCTCGTGAAGTCGCTGATGCCTCGGGCCGCGCTGACATCAAGATCAAGGGTACCAAGAAGCAGGTTGAGGATGCTAAGAAGCTCCTTGAGCAGAAGGCTAAGGCATTCGACGAGACCGTGGTGCGCACGATCGAGGTTGACAAGAAGCACCACAAGGCTCTGATTGGTGCTGGCGGTAAGTTTTTAATTTATTATGTTGAGGATATCCCCCGATATTAACCAAAGCACCAGGTGCCAACATCCGCGACATTGTCATCAACGCCGGTGGCCCCGATGACCGCCGTGAGCTTGCCCGCATGGTTCGCTTCCCCCGTGCCGAGTCTGAGGAGAACACGATCCGCGTCGAGGGCAACGCTGCTGTCGTTGACAAGATCGTCGCCGCCATCGAAGGCCTCGTCAGCACGCGCGACAGCCAGGTCACCGAGTTCATCGAGGTTGCTCCTGAGAAGCACCGTATTCTCATCGGCCGTGGCGGTGAGACCCGTCGCAACTTGGAGTCCCAGTTCAAGGTTACCGTCGATGTTCCCAAGCAGACTGCCACTGGTGCTGCCCGCAGCCAGGTCAAGATCGTCGGCCAGCCTCAAGATGTTGAGAAGGCCAAGGAGCACATTGCCAGCATGATCAAGGAGCAGGAGGGCGAGACTGTCCAGGTCCCCAGGCGTCTCCACCACGCCGTTTCCGACAACGGCCAGTTCTTCCGCCGCCTCCGTAATGACCTCCGCGTCACCGTCGACCACGCCGGCCAGCAGCCCCCGCCCAAGCCCACGACCGCCGGCGCCAGCAACATCCGCGCCAACGCCGGCAGCAACGCGCCCCTTATCACCGACGACCCATCGTCGACCAAGGACGCGCACGCCTGGGACATTGTGGACAACCTGCCCGCCTCGGACGACAGCGAAGACGGCAACATCCCGTGGATCCTCCGTTCGAGCAACCCCGAGAACGTCGCCAAGGCGAAGGCCTTGCTGGAGAAGGCCATGGAAGAGAAGAGCAAGCCGTCGTGCACCGGTTACCTCATCCTCCCCGACCCCAAGCTCTACAGGTACGTCGTCGGTCCCGGCGGTAGCCAGATCAACAGCATCCGCAAGAAGACGGGCACCAGGGTCCAGGTTCCGCGCGGTGGCGATGGCAACGAGGCGATTGAGATTGTCGGCTCGCGCGAGGGCGTCGAGCAGGCGAGGGATATCATTTTGGAGCTTGTTAAGGATAAGAACTGAGGAGGAGTAAAAAGAGAGATGGTATGAAGATTGGGTGGGAGAAAAGAAAGTGTGTCTTTTTACATTGAGTTTGATTCTTCATTCTGCTGAAAAAAGGGATCTGGAAAAAAGCTCCGGCTGTGGTTGTTGGCTTGTGTGGTGGTGGGTGGGGCATTGATGATGAGATGTGGGACTCCTTGTCGTCCTCTTTTCTGCAACTGATTGAATTCACATTCATATCCATCATGGAGTGAGGATTCATTGTGACGGTTGAGATAAGAGATTCATTAAGATTGTTTGTCCTTTTTTTTGTTGTTTATTTGGTTGCGATAGTCATCTTCTGGTAGTGGAGCGGAATGAAAATATCATATCTGCATGATTCTGTGGTCGCCATTGTGATGGGTGGTTTGATGTGTGAAGTCTACTTGCTTGATGATACGCAGACGCGAGGTCATGTTACAGCATAATCTCTTCCAACGGCCAAGTAGCAAGCTGCTACCGCTGACCGGAATCAAGATGAGCTTCGTTGTGCTGTAGCGTACGAACTCTGTATAGTGGGCACATCTCCAAGGAGTCTATGCGGCGGAAACACTTTCGGCGGTCTTCAATGCCATCCGTGGTGTATCTCAGGCTAAACGTCCAGATCTTAGGCTGAGTTCGAGGTTGGATCATCTACAGCCTATTTCTTGAACAAAGGAAACCGTCAGGGAGGCTCTCATCATAACGGCGTTTAATTTGATTAGACATCCTAAGTATCAGGCAAATCACAGTTCATGGAAATGAATCTCCGACTATCAAGCAGTGACGGTAATAGAACCTAGTAAGCCGAATGCTGGCGGCCGGTAGGATCCGACTTACTCGGATCTATCCGACAGTGGCTTCGCGTGGTATTTATTTCATTTCCGCGCCATCTATCCCACTTTCTAAAAGCGGTATCATGAACAAGAATATAGTGGTAGCAACCAACTAATTTTTCCGAGCTCTTTTCTTTTTTTTTTTTTAGAAAAAAAAAACAGAAGAAGTATTACAGCTACTGAAATCATAAGCGTTCGGAGAGACGTCATATCTTCCCGAGATGACTCTTACGGTGGAGTCTGCAGACCTGCAGACCAGACCTGCAGACCTCGCAAGCTTTTACGTCGGAAGGATGCGCCTGCAAGGGTACCTTACTCGCGTCGAAATATCCTAGCTTAAAACCCCACGTCATCCCCGCATTTGTGCCTGAACACAAGCTTTCTCTTCCACCTCGCCAATCCACATCCCAAGAGCCATAAAGTAAGAGAGCATCTTTCCACCACTGCCATTCGACCAATGATACCGCTCCTCCTCCGCCCTACAACTTCCGCCCGGCCCCGGATCATCCACACCATCTCCAAAACCCTCCTACTGTCAACCGCCCCACGAGCCACGATGTCGTCATCCTCCTCGGCCCCCACCCTGGACTGGAACGCCGCCAACTACCTACGCTTCGCCGACGAGCGCACGCGGCCCGCCCGCGACCTGCTCGCCGCCATCCCGCCTCTGCCCACAACCTCTTCTCCCCGCATCATCGACCTCGGCTGCGGCCCAGCCAACTCCACCACGCTCCTCGCCGAGCGCTACGGCGAAGCCGCCGCGCGCATCACCGGCGTCGACTCCAGCCCGAACATGCTCTCGAAAGCGCGCAAAGTGCTGCCCAGCGCCGCCTTCGTCGAGGGGGACCTGCGGACGTACGAACCGTCTGGCAGCGACGCTGACGGCCCAGTCGATTTGTTCTTCACCAACGCGGCGCTGCACTGGCTGCCCGACGCGGAATTGCTGCCGGCGATCAAGCGCTGGGTCAGCGGGCATCTAAAGCCTAAGGGTGGCGTCTTCGCGATGCAGGTCCCGGACAACGTGCGCGAGCCGAGCCACACGCTCATGGCGGAGGTGGCGAAGGAGCTGGGGGTGGCCGAGGTGGGCCGCGCGCCGTTCCCGGAGCCGCGGGTGTTGGTGGAGGAGTTGTTGCCGCTTTGTGAGCGGGTGGATGTGTGGCATACGGTGTATAATCATCGGTTGGAGAAGGGGGCGGAGGGGGTGTTGGATTGGTTTAGGGAGAGTGGGCTTAGGCCGTATTTGGAGGGGTTGGAGGAGGGGGAGGAGAGGAAGAGGTTTGAGCGGGTGTATTTGGAGAAGGTGAGGGAGGCGTATCCGCCGTTGAGGGATGGGAGTGTGTTGTTGAGGTTTCCGAGGCTGTTTTTGGTTTGTGTGAAGAAGTAGGGGGTGGTTTTTGCTGAGTTGGGGAAGTCGAGGCGTACGGAATGCTCTCTACTCTTTCTCGCTTTTCTATTCCTTTCATTTGGTCTATACGCAGGGGGTCTCAGAGAGGTAAGCGATGCATAGATGAAAGAAAGACAAGCTGAAGTTCAATAGGCCATTGAATACTTGTACTATCCAAACATATGGTGCATTCTTCATGTTGTATTCTTTGCATCATGCTTGCGAATTTTTTCTGCCTGAGATACCCGGACGAATCCTTCGTTAAACGTTATTTAGCGCGATGTCCCACATGGACAAGCAATGCCAAGTCGGCACCCAAAACAAACGTCAATCCTGTATCGAAGAATCGGATTCCGGGTAAGCATTTACCAGATGATCGTCACTCCTACCTCAATGCAATTGTTTCCCCGCAAGCTGCCCCCCACATTTCGGATCTTGTTTAATTACCCCAGACCGAAGTGCCGAGTTCCCCGACATTAAGTCAGGTACCGAGGAACTATAGCACTATGCATGCAGGTTCGATGTGGGCAAAGCGTTCTTCCTCGTATCTTCCGACATCTACTCGATGCAATCAGCCTTTACCATTACCCGGCTCCATTTAAAAGTGGATGCTGGGAGACAGACAGCCCGCGCCCCTGATGCGCCTGTCAACCCCCATGTTTCCCAAAATGCGTTCCCTCGTTGGCCTGTTCCTGGCTCAGTCCCTGGCTGCCGCGCTCCCTTCAGCGCACACTCGGGTAGCCAACTCGGATCTTTTGGTGGATACGAACCTCTTCAAAGTCCAAGGCAAGCTCGCAGACAACACCACCACCGTCCGCTTTTTCGGTGGCATCCCCTACGCTGAGCCACCCGTCGGCACTGCGCGCTTCCGTCCTCCAGTCACCAAAGAGCCCGAGACAGACGTCGTCGATGCCACCAAGTTCGGCCCGTCATGCATCCAGCTAGACACCGGCACCGAGACCGTCTACACGGAGTACCTCCCCGGCTTCCTCCTGGCGCCCGGACAGACGCAGAGCGAGGATTGCCTGTCGCTCAACATCTGGGCGCCGCGGGCGCTCAATGCATCAAGTGAGCTGCTGCCGGTCATGATTTGGATCCACGGAGGCGGCTTCACCGGCGGAGGCTCCGCATCGCCGTACAAGTACGGAACAAACATCGTCAGAGATCACCAGGACGTCATCGTGGTGGCTTTGAAGTGAGTTTTCCCTGCTCCCAATTTTCGACCACACGCTCACCACATCCCAGCTACCGCGTCACCATCTTCGGCTTCCCCAACGCCGCCGCCTTGAACGGCGAGCACCTCAACCCCGGCCTCGAAGACCAGCGCAAGGCCGTCGAATGGGTGTCGGAGAACATCCGCGCGTTCGGCGGCGACCCCGACCGCATGATTCTGTTCGGCCAGTCTGCCGGGTAAGTTTTCCCCAAGCTTTCCAGCATCAAACCGTCCCTCAGTCCACTGACCCGTATACCCAGCGGCATGTCCGTCGACAAATACGCCTACGCCTACCCCACCGACCCGCTCGTCAGCGGCTTCATCGCGCAATCCGGCCTCGCCGACTCGGGCCTCACCAAAGTCGACGCCGCCGGCACAAACTTCACATACGTCGCTGAGCAGATCGGCTGCTCCACCACGGCATCCGACGATGAAGTCCTCGCCTGCATGCAGCAGGCCCCCGCCGCAGACATCATCGCCGTGCTCAACACGTACAACGCCACCGCCAACGGCGGCCGCGCCCTGTCTTTTACGCCGGCCGCCGACGGCTTGACGAACTTTGCTGATTACGAAGAGAGGCAGGAACAAGGCTTGTTTGCGCGGGTGCCGACGCTTATCACGCAGGTCAACAATGAAGGTGCGACGCTCGTGTCGTTGCCGGAGGGGGACGCTGCACCGAACCAGAGTGCGGTGGATGCGATTACGCGGAATTTGGCGACGTGTCCGGGGGCCAGGGGGGCTGCGTGAGTATTGCCTTTGTGTTGTTTGAAGACAGGTGTTTTGGTGGCTGACAATGTGTGTGTGTGTGTGTGTGCAGGGCGAGGCTGAAGGCTGGGGTGCCGGTTTGGCGCGCGAGGTATTTTGGCGAGTGGCCGAATTTGAATCCGCTTGAGTGGCTGG
This sequence comes from Lasiodiplodia citricola, assembly GCA_023089105.1. Classification (NCBI taxonomy): domain Eukaryota; kingdom Fungi; phylum Ascomycota; class Dothideomycetes; order Botryosphaeriales; family Botryosphaeriaceae; genus Lasiodiplodia; species Lasiodiplodia citricola. The sequence continues at coordinate 91,646 of JAJNLL010000024.1, forward strand.
GGGCGTATCATTCTAGTAAGTTGATTGGTTGTGTGGTGTTTGTGTCGGGAGAGGTGGGGACTGACGGAGACACAGGCGACATTCCGATGGTTTTTGGGACGAGTGATCTGCTAGGTGCGAATACGGCGCTGGAGAAGCAGACGTCTGAGTACATGCAGGGTGCTTGGGTGGCGTTCGCGAAAGATCCTGAGAATGGGCTGAAGGATCAGTATGCTTGGCCGACGTATGAGGCTGAGACCGAGTCGCTGGTGGAGCTGGGGTATGAGGGCAATGCGGAAGCCGTGTTCGCGAGGGGCGATGCTTTCGACGAATCTTGTTGAACCGGGAATTGGTCAAAGAAACTAAGCTGGAGATTTGACAGTTCGGCTCAGGCTGATTATAGGATGATCAACCTTGAACACGTCACGACATAAGTGGGTATCTGCATCAGTTGCTAAATTTAGGATTTCTGCCAAGTAAGAAAATGGACTGTGGCATAAATGAGACTAAAAACAACTGTCCTCCATGCAATTGCTCATCGAGTCTCTCGAGTGCTTGTGATGGTTCTTGAGCCCTCTTCTTGCATGAACACCAAAACTTGGCATATTTGCCAACCATGTCATCGCGGCTGTTCCGCGTTCGAGGAATTCCTGTGTCTCTCAGCAAGGCTGAAGTCCGAACTCATCTCCTTTACCACCTGAACATCGGGACCGGCATCGATGGGGAATATGGAGATGATATACTAGATATCCTCTCTCTGGCTCATTCTCCTGGAGATACAAGCGAAAACACAGCCGTCTTCAGGTTCACCCGCGACATCCAAGAGAGAGCCAATGAAAGGCTAGACGAGAAGATAATTCAGTGCTCTTGCCCAGGGCGTAGTTCCGTTATGGTCATAGACACTGAGTTTAGTGGCCTGACGAGCATCCATTCGCCTGCCGAGTATGATATGGACTGGGAGATCGAGTAAGCTATATCATTTACTGGATCGTTAAATAAAAGCCATATGGCTGTACATGCTCACCATAATCATAGTATCATTGCATTACCAGGCCTGAGCGGGCATGCTATGGGGTCTTTCAAGCAGAGAGGTGAAAATTTTCTGTGGCTGAGAGACGAGGTGCCAAAACACATACCCACTGCAAGAGTTTTCACCTACGGCTATGATACCGTGATAATTAACAGTACATCGACTACGAACATTCATCACTTGGGATCAGGCCTTGCTGCAGCGCTTGAATGCATTCGATCGGGAATGGTGATCATAAATCTGTCCATAGAACAGACATCTGAGCAATGCTAACTTCTATGCAGTTTCTCGCACCCGGAAAGCCCTTGGTACTCATTGGCCATAGCATTGGGGGTATTGTCATAAAAGAGGTTTTTATCCTGGAAACAATCTCCCATTTCCCGTTTAGTCCTGACTAGCATACAGGCCATCATGCAGATGTTGAGGCGGTCAGAAAGTGAACTTTCGGCTATTGTCAACTCGATTGCTGGCATATTCTTCTTCGACACACCGCATAAAGGTATGAATATTCAGTCTTTCAAACCAATGGTCGAAGGAGCCCCAAACGGGGAGTTCATGTACTCTCTCTCCCGTCGTTCTGAGTTGCTAACCCAGCATGCGGAAACTTTCGAGCAAGTATTTGCTGTGAATGACTGCGAAATCATCTGCTTCTATGCAACCCGAGAGAGTCCAACGCCAGAGATTGTAAGCCCATGTTAAAGAACTTGACTACGTAATCACAAGTCTGACACTGATGTCGTGTAATTCATAGAGCGATGGTCGTTGGAGGATGGCTGGGCCACGAATCATGATTGTCGACTACGATTCAACAATGGCTTGCAAGCCTCAAAAGAACGTCTCTTTCCAGGCATTTCCCATTGAGAGCGATCATTCGAACATCATCAAGTTCAAGCCTCAAGATTTTGTTTACGTAACCAAGGTGCTTCCAAAGTTGCAGAAATATCGGAAAAGAGGTAAAGGCGGATCTATGCCAAATAATTCACCTTTATTAATCAACTTGATAGGAGAGGCAAAGTCAGAATTTGGTCCTGACACGGTATTCAGGCTTCGAGGAATCCCACCTGATTGCTCAATCGATGAGCTCCCACTGCTCATAAGAGAATGTTTGAGCATCTCAGAAGCTGCAAAGACTACTATCGGTTCATTGGCAACAGACCCCACTGATGATACTGAGTTAATTGCAACTCTATCTTTTTCAAGAGTGCCAATCAAGCTTTCGAAGAAGTATAGCAGACATGGCTCCGGTGACGAGTGGCACTTTCCCGGTTTTACAGTTGGGAGATTTTCCAATGTCCATCTTGCGCTAGACAAACACTTTCGCGGTCTTACGCCTTTGCATACGTGTCAAGATCATGAGTGTGCGACGGAGTAAGCTTACTGCTTTTTAAATCTGGATGTCGCTAATCATTCATAGCTTGATTGCTCTTTCAGGTCTCAATGGCCACGCCTTTGGCTCCTTTAAGGTGAAAGGGGACCCATTCATGTGGCTTCGAGACTCGCTTCCAACGAAGCTTCCAAAGACCCGTATCCTGATATATGGGTATGATACCCAGCTTGTGAAAAGCAGATCATTTCAGACGTTACAGGACCTTGGAGTGAGCCTTAGAGCTACTCTCCACATGATACAAACTGTAAGTGTCATAAAGCAGTGTTAATATCTATATGGGTTCTAACTACATGTTACTGGGGATAGCTAAAACCCACGATCTTGCTTGGACACAGCCTTGGAGGCCTCGTAACGAAGCAAGTACGTTTATAGTCTCAAAATACGGAGATATAGTACTAAGATATTAGGCAATGGTCGCTATGAACCAGGAAGCCACATCCCTTGATACCAGAATCCTGGGTTCAATTCGAGGGATTTTGTTCTTTGGCACACCTCACCTGGGAATGGACATACGGTCTCTCATCCCTATTGTGGGAGACAACCCAAATATTGTTCTACTCAACACGCTGAGAGCTGGCTCCACGGAATTGACAGCGCTTGGGACTGAGTTTGAGAGAGCTCTCATGCACGGAAGTGCCACGATAATGTCATTCCACGAGACAGTGGAGTCACCAACGGCTACCATGGTAGGTTCTTGATTACATCATATGTGATAGTCATGCAATGCGTTAATTTTGTAGACAGAGGTAGAAAAAGACGGCAGGATCACGGAAGTGTGGTCAATGAGTGGACCACCAGCGACACTCGTAAGTGTGCAATCAGCGACGCACGGCACAGGCGATGCTCGTCCGATCAACCGTAATCATTCGGACTTGGTTAAGTTTGATGGGCCTTACGACCACGTTTATAGGCACATTTTGGATGTATTGAGAAGAATGGCTCGGGGGGATGTCCAAACGACGGTCAGGAAAGCAGCCGTTGTTCAACCGAAAAGTAGTTGGAGAGCATTCCTTGAGGCCCTACGTACTTGAGTCAGGCTGGCACCCTTAGCTCTATCTCAATAAAGAAACTTTGTACGTGTATGACTAAGTGTGCTGAATGAGAGCAGATTTAATTCGTCGAACATATGTTAGGGTCGAGTGAGCTGCAAGCACAGCGGTTGGTTTGATCGTTCATATGTGGCTTCAAGGTGACTCTGAAATCAGCCTCCGGCATTGTTAACGTGAGACGGCCGGTCGGTCTATGGGGATGCAGGCAGCTAAATCTGTGAAAAGTGAAAACTGTCTGGTTGGTTGCTGCCCGTGGAAAAGGAATGTGGCGCGCTTTGTGCAAGCCTTGTCTCGGAAGGAAGAGATAAGGTCAATATCCACCAGTTACAAACGGGTAGCTAGGATTGCCACACTGTCAGTATGACCATGCTCCTAGTATTCATGAACATGGAATTGGCTCACATCAAGATGACCTCATGCGTAAGCAGAAAGAGGGGAGGGGGGCTTATTTAGTTTGGCATGGGTCCATACTACCGGGACTCATACACATGCTTGGGAAGCCGAATGCGAATCTGGAACAACGAGGGCAAACTTCTACTTAAGGTGCTATGCACCCGTTTATTGTCAATCATCTTGATCATCTTGCCTTGCTATTTTTACTCACTCAAAACTTCCGACACATTCTCATGGTTGCGAACGGTCAGGATGCTGGGCTTCAGCTTGAAGAGCAGTCTCGAAGGAGCTGTAGTTCTCAGGCGATATCAGGAGTTGGGCCGTCACTCACGACAACCTTCATCCTACCCAGCGAATGCACCTCCCGCTGGACATGCGTCACCAGCGAGTATACCTATACTTATCCTCAAACATCAACATCCACAACTACCCAGTCAGCTGTCTCCCGTGGATGGGATGATTCATCTTGTTATCCACCCGGGTATGACCCAGCTTGCAGTCGTTACAATATATACCCTACATTTAACCCAGGAATTTGCCCACAAGACTGGGAGGCCAATGTATCTGCACAAGGGTCAAATGTGGCATGCTGTCCAATGTGGGTAATCAGTCAGTACCCGACTGTGTCCTTTTCTATAGCTGACGGAGGAGTTGTAGAGGGTTCACGTACCGGTTGATCGACCCCTTTTTCTGTGAAAGCCTGCTCGTTGCGACAACTCCCACGATAATTTCTTTCCACTACCTAAGCATGAACACAGTCACCTCCTTCCCAACCGGAACCGGTGTGGCTTCTACGAATGTAGAAACCTCAATTAGTATATCGTCCGCTATGACCACTTCGTTCGCTGTTGCGACTTCGCAACTATTTCTCATTCAACCAGTCTTCATAGTGAGTCAGCAGCATCAGTCAGACCCAAAGGAATCCGGTACTTCTACCGCTCAGGCGACTCAGGCTACCACCCAAGCAGCTCATCCTCCTACAAATTCATCGCCCAATGGACATGGCCTCACCGCCGGGGCAAAAGGTGGGATTGCTGCTGGAGTGATATGTTTTGTTGCATTGCTTCTAGGCGGCATGTTGTGGTGGCGGAGGCGCAGAGGAAGTGCAGCGTCAGCGCTAGCACAGACTGAGTGGAACAAACCGGAGTTGGACGGAAAAGATGCTTCGACAGCCTCGCCGCATGAGATGGAAGCACCTATGAGAGTATTGGATCACCAGACCCAGGAACCCAGAGAATTGCCTTGATCACGGAGATATAAGGCGAAGATTGGCGTATTTTCGAGAATTCCAGCATTTTTTGCTCTCAAGAATTATCTCTGCAGACTCATGCAAGTGTGAGGCCAAGCGTAGTTTGAGCCCCGGATGACAAATCATCCAATGAACTGGGCATTGGGTGATAACTAGCGGGGTTACGATATTTCTTTTTCGTCGTGGCTGTCGAACACGAGAAGTGGCTTACTATGCAGAAAGAGATTTGCTTCAGATTGGGAAAAGATAGCCAGAATACTCATCAGGCTGCAGATACAAACAGCCTTATGCACCGTGCAGCCACGTCAGCGTTGCAACTTTTCTTGAAATAAAAAAAAGAAATGGTTCAGCCGTCCGATTCAACTTCGATCTAGCAAATCAGATCACCGAGATCAAGCCAGTAAGCGCTGAATCAAGAAGCATTGATAAACGAAGAATAGAAACGTAACAGAGAGCTAGATGGAAAGTAGGATGACCTTTCGCATAGCCTTCGACATCATTTACTCCTTCAGTATAAGAGAGACCGAGGATATTCCAGCGCTCTCCCCTCTCATCCATATCAGGAAGTCAGATAAGATTAGGGTATGAGTAGACTGGCGTATTAGTGATTGGTCAACACTTTTCGTTCACAACTTTAAACATTTTTGTACTTCTTTTTTGTCTTATTGATTAAGCTCAGATTTGTTAATAGTAATACCGCCTGTTTGACGCAATCTCTTATATACTGTAAAGGGAATTGAATGGAAATGAGCCGAAAAGGGCGACATCTGACTCCATAGAAACCATAGAGCAAAATACGTAATGTGTCTGCAATATAGATAGCTTACGGCGCGTATATTTGGTTTTGTCGATTGGGTGTCTGGCCGAGCTAGTTGATTTGAAGGCGAAGCTGGTTCCCAATAAATTTTACCTCTAGTATTTTTCGTACAAGCGCCAGACGCTTCAGCCCCCACACGATTAGGCATCAACTTGACATGGACAATATGCTTATGTGCATCTGGAATTGGGGGCCGCTGAGTGTTTCCGGTGGGGCTTTTATCAGTTGATGGGGGCGGAAACGATTGTCAACGGCCTTGTATCCACTCTCATGGGAAAATGTAAATGTTGTCATTGGTCGATAAAACGGTCGGACTTACTCCGATACCAACTCGGATCCGATAGTAGCTCGGAGAAAAAAAGAAGTGGGTAGACACTTACAAGCCCGGCAGGTGCCTAAGTGTATGTCTTTTCAGGCAGTGTTGATAGTGCCTGCCGTTGGCCCGTTTCGGTAGTTGAGATCGACGAATGCGACACCAGATATTAAACCCACGTTAAAACTCTATTCTCCCGGTGGGGCAATGTTGCGTTGTTCTCCACCAACCTTGTTCGAAGGTGCGGGGTAAATATTGGCGAGACATGGGTCTTTGTTCCAGTACAAGAGCAAGAAGTGGAAGCAAAGGAAAAGAGCGTGCAGTCAACATTTGCATTTGAAAATTGGCATCTAGAAGTCACTAATTACTCTACAAATAAAACCATGGACGCCACCAAAAGCGCAGAAGCCCGCGCCCACCTCAAAGAGCACGGCTGGGTGCGCATCCCCTCCGTCCTCTCCCCCACCGAAGCCTCGGGCGTCCTCGCACGCCTCTGGAAAGCCAAAGAATCCGCCGAAACGCGCGGCGACGATACGTTCCTGCCGTGGCTTGACCCGAACGCCAGCAACGTGCGCATCTTCTACCTGCTCGAGCTGGACGCCATCTTCCGCGACCTGATCGCGCACCCGACGGCCGTCGACATGGTGCAGTCGGTGCTCGGCGACAACTTCCTCATCTCGAACTTCACGGCGAACATCGCGCGGCCGGGGTCGCAGAGCATGGCGCTGCACTCGGACATGAGCATCGTGTTTCCCGACCCCTGGAAGGAGGTGTGGGCTATCAACGCCATTTGGTGTTTGACGGATGTTTATGCTGAGAATGGCGCGACGCGCTATATTCCTGGCTCAAACAAGTGGGTTACCCGTGGCGATGTACCGCCGAATGCGCCGGAGCTGCTCACGCCGTTTGAGGCGAAGGCGGGGGATGTTATTTTCATGGATGGTCGTGTGTGGCATACCAGCGGCGCGAATGTGACGAAGGATCAGGACCGCGCGCTGTTATTTGGGTACTATACCGCGCCGTTCATGAGGCAGCAGGTTAATTGGACGGCGAAGCTGCCGAAGGAGTTGCAGGAGGAACTGAGTCCGGAGTTGAGGGAGTGGTTGGGGTTGAATCCGAATGCAAATATCGGCGCTACGGGGGATCTGAGGTTTATGTCAGTGCAGTACCCGGAGTATGCGGAGAAGGGGAAGGCAGCTGTTGCTTAGGTGGCAGCCTTTTTTGATACTGTAGTCTTGATTTACAACCGCGATCAATATGAATTTTTCAAGTGACAAAGGAATCCAATTGAAAGGCAACCTCAACATTACATATCAATAAAACTTTCATGATGTATATTCAGGATTTAGGCACTGATAATATCTACTTACCCCTTATCTGAGCCCTTAGATTTAGAAAATGGCTTGTGATTTGGACTCGGACATACAACATATCGGAAGGATTGCATTACATCAGAACGCTTCACGGTAATTCCAACTTGAGAGATCATTAGCAAGACCACTATGTACTCGGAAAAGCATCCTGCTGAGTTGCTGTAAAGCTTTTTAGAAGCTTTGGTATCTGGACAGAGTCCAACGTTCCACTAGTTATTGCATGGATGTATTATTCTGCCCGTAGGAGTTTCGAAATCGCTGAGAAGAATATTGTGAATTACGATCTTTGCCATGAAATCTCTCCATCTACTACCAATCTTAATGGTCTACAAATCAACATCCACGCCTTCACAAACCCTTAATCCCCTCCGGAATCGCCGCCTCATCCGCCTCCAACACGCCCATCGTCTCAACCGTCCACTTCTGAAACGCCTCCTTGGTCTCCAAATACGGCTTCCTCGGCGCAAACGCCTTCGGGTCCTCCAACCCAATCTTCCTCCCGACAAACCACCACGCGCCGAACTTCGTCGCAGCCAAGCTCTTCTTGCACGCCCACTCGGCATTCGCCACCACCTGCTGCAGGCGCGCCGCCTCCTCTTTCTTCCCCGCCTGCCACAGGTCGAAGATGCGTGCTGTCGCCCGCGGGAAGACGTTCGCGAGGCCGGTCACGCACCCCACGCCGCCCGCCTCCAGCGTCGGCGCCAGGTAGTCTGACGACCCGCCGTAGACGCCGAATTGAGAGGGGGTGAACTTGCTGGCGAGGCGGACCACTTTGCCGACGTTGCCGCAGGTGAGCTTCACGCCGACGATGTTGGGGTGCGCGGCCAGAGCGGAGAGCTGGTCGGAGTCCAGGTCGACGCCGGATGTTACGCCGGGGAACTGTTTTGCGTGTCAGCATCGATCCCGTCAATCGTCCCAGCACAATCCCAAGCCATCCTGGGCTGGCGCGTTTGCAATAGGAAGAGGGGAAGAGACCAAGTCAAAGCCGGGAAGAAGCCTGGAAGCAACTCACATTATACACCACAACCGGCAGCGGACTCCGATCCGCAACATCGCGATAGTACCCCAGCAGCGCCTCTTCAGTCACGGACTTCGCCCAGTAACTCGGCGGCAGCAGCAGCGCGAAGCTTGCCCCCGCTTCGGCCGCGTCCTGCGCCAGCTGCACCGTCTCCTTCGTGCCCTGCGCCGATATGCCGGCTACGAGCGGGTAGTTCGGCACGCCCAAGTCCGTCACAGCGCGCCGCGCTGTCACGAGGATTTGCTTGCGCTCCTCGCGGTCCAGCAGTGCCAGCTCGCCGTTCGTACCGAGATACACGAGGCCGTGCTGGCCGCCGCGGACGAGGTATTGGCAGTGTTTGTACTGTGTATGTTAGTTTGTGGGAGCTGGGGATGGATGGGAGAGGGGCGGGATACCATGGCATCGAGGTCGATTTCTTGGAGGGGCGTGTTTTTGTAGAGGGTTATGACAGGGCAGTAGACGCCGGCGGGCAGCGGCCGCGCCTTGGCGGCGATGGTTGATGTGGGCATGGTTGGAGAACGGAGGGTTGGTGTTGAATAGTGCTCAGACGCGGACGGGGTCTGGAATCAGTGGCGGAAAATGCGTGGGGGGGCTTGGCTGAATGCCATTTTGTATGCTGAGAGCAGTGCTCTCGGCAATTGAGCTTCTTTGCCGCATATCAGCGGCCGAGCATACCGACGAACAACAGGGTTCTGTTGCAGAGCTACCTGGATCGGGGTGTTGGTCGTGGTCAGTAGGACCGCTGACCCGAACCCCGCATTGCATTGTCCAATGATGGCGAACTCGGATTTAAATCCGACGTGGGGCTTTTCCGTACTGAGTGGGCGCTTAGAGATTACCCGGCGTATCACTTGAGCATGTTCCCAACTGCTTCGTAGATGGGCAGGGGAAGAAAAACATTCGAAGGTTGGAGCTGTTATTGATAGTCTACTCTAAGCGGTCTGGCTGTACGACTGAAGATCTATTGCGATGCCGCCTCAAACGCGCGAGTGTTGACCGGCGTCAGAGGCTTTCCAGCAAACTCCCCATCCGGGCCAACAACAGTGACGATGTTCTTCATGGCCAACAACTCAAAGTTGACTCGAGTATCCAAAGCTCCTCCGCCGATATGAGTGGTCAAAGTGACGTTCTCCATCTCAAGCAGCTCCTTGGGGATATTCGGCTCGTTGTAGAAAACATCCAAACCAGCCGCAGAAAGATGGCCCTTCTTCAACGCATCAATCAACGCCTTCTCCTCAACGATGGGCCCTCTCGCAGTATTGATCAGCCTCGCCCCCTTCTTCATCAAGAAGATGTTGTCCGCATTGATCAAGTCCCGGGTATGCGGATTCAGCGGCGTATGCAGTGAAACACAGTCCGAGATCTTCAACAGCTCTTCCAACGACGCATGGTACGTCGCGCCCAGCCTCTCCTCCTCCTCCGCGCTAGCACGAACAACATCATAGTAGTGCACATCCATACCCAACGCCGCGCGCGCCTTCACAGCTAGCTTCTTGCTGATGTTGCCCAGCCCGACGATGCCGAGCGTGTGCCCGCGCGGGTTGGCCGAGATGTCGGCGATCAGGCCGTGCGTGTACGTGAAGCGCTCCGGGTCGCCCGACCGCGCGGCCAGCTGCGCGCGCGTGAAGTTGCGGAACACGGACAGGATCATGTAGAGCGCTGTGTCTGAGACCGCTTCGTCAGACGCCCCGGCCCCGTTCGCGTACCAGATCTTGCGCGCGCCGAAGACATCGACGTCGGCCCAGTTGAAGCCGGCGCCGGCGGAGGCGTAGATGCGGACGGAGGGTGGGAGGAGAGAGATGAGTTCTTCGTCCCATTGGCCCATTTCGCCGCCGGTTTGGAAGTGCGGGCGGAAGACGGCGCTGAAGTCGCCATATCTGCGCTCTGGTTAGCGGTGTGAATGAAGGAAATAGAGGTGAGGTAGGCGTACTTTTTCTCCTTCAAGGCTTTCTTGAATGATTCTCTATCCAAGTCTTCATTGCGGACTACATTGAACCTTGGTAGGAACTCTTTCTCGTAGTATTCGGTGCTGTACTTGACAGCATTGCCGAGGTGCAGAACGGTGGGTTTCGACATTGTTGCTCGTGAGGAGAATAAAATTGAAAAATTGAGGTGATGCTCGAGTTGCAACAAAACACCCCGCAGTTATGGTCGGCCAGATGTACAGTGATTCCGACATCACTGCGGGGCAAACGCCGACGCGTAGCCGAATGCTCCACTATTCCTACACTTTTCCCCTCTATTGCACAATCATCCTGCCGATCTCGCTCCCCGCAATGCAACTTATCCGACGGCAAGGTAAGCTGCTATAGCAAATCCGTCTGTCTTCAGCAGCTCAGAGTAAGGGAAAGATCATCGATTAGATATTGAATCCCCCCACTTTCTATACTTGCATGTGGATGTAGCACTGCGCGAGCACTTCTCATCCATACTGAGCAATATATGTGGCGTTTCTGATATAATGGATGTTTGTATGGCAGAGCTATTGGCTTTGGTCGAGGCAGGTCTTTCTCTGCCAAAGTTCCGTATCGGGTTAATCCATGTCGTACAGAGAGACCCCACGTTCACGGCTGCAAGCACAGCCACGCAATTCTCCCTTACCTACTGAAAATCACCATTCGATTGGGCAGAATGGCCCTCTTATCTGGCTCCAACCGCGGATACCACAAGTCCCAGACCCTTTAAACATCGAAGATCCAGCACCGCTTTATACGGCAACCCCGGACCAGGATAGGGACGAATTGGAATGGAAAAAGCATTCCAACGTCTCCACGTTTCTCTAGGCATGCAATCTAGAATGTTCGACGTGACGCATCGAAACGGTGTCAGCTTCTTCAATGTTCTACCGTCACTGACTCATCAGAGCCAAGATTGCTTAACGATCGCGGATGTCTGCATGCGGAAAGAGTTCATATTGCCGTTTCTCGCTAATCGATGCGCTATGCTTCTTTGCGCCAAATTCTTCAGCCCTATCACGTCAAATTCCTCGAGGGATGAGAGACTAGACCTGAAACGGCGTTAAGAGCGGTCTATCCGGCTCCCGAACACGCCGACGAGTATTGGACCAGTCGATCTTTGAGACCTGGCTTTGGATGCAAGGGAGAGTTTAACTGGGGAAAAGACTCAACACGGAAATTGCCACGGCTGCGGAAATCCAGAGCACGCCATCGCTCTCAAAAGAAAACCCTCGGTTCTCGCACGCACGTACGTATAGACTGCTGCAATACTCGTCCTCACAATGGACGTTCTTTTACTATGGACCAGAAATGAGATTCCGCAGGGAAAACCGAGAACAGGGCCATCACAAGGCCCTTCGCCAAGCCGTGCCCATGAGGTCATTGGCACATCGGTATCTGTCCTCGCCGTATGCGTGCTCGTTGTTGGCTTGCGCCTATTCACACGTCTGCATCTCCTTCGAAGTTTTTCTTTGGATGACATTTTGATAATAATAGCTACGGTGCGTGGAAACACTTCACACTCAAGTGACCACCTTGATTCTGACACTTTCAAAGCTATGTGCAGCAGCTCTAACTGGGCTACTTATCCACGCCACCCGTAAGCTCGAACCATACCTGAAGACTTGCACATCTGACTTTTGGCAGAGATCGGATTGGGGAAGCATGTTTATGACGTCGAGATGTCCGAGTCGTCAAGTACAACACTGGTTGGTGTGCTCTATCCTCAACACGACGCAGGAAACCGCTAATGGATCCAAGCACTTATGGATCGCGTATATCCTGCTCAACTTCACGCTCGGAATCACCAAAATCTCGATAGTTCTCTCCTACCTGCGGCTCTTCGCCTCCCAGAGATGGACAAGGATAGCGTGTATTGCGTTTTTGTGCGTCCTGATAGCCAACACGATAATTTCAGTGACGTGCTGCATCTTGACCTGTCACCCGATAGGGCTGTTCTGGCATCTCGAGCTGGTCACTTCGCCTCAAGTGCTCACAGACAACTGCGTCAATTTCAAAGCCATGTGGTACGCCCAAGGCTACATCTATGTCCTCTTCGACATTATCCTCATCATACTTCCGATACCGGTGGTAAAGTGCCTTCGGATTTCTCGGCGGGAGAAGGTGGCGCTGGCGAGCATATTTGCTCTCGGCGGATTGTAAGTCCAGGAAACTTCTTCCCTAACAACCGAGATATTAATTCGCACGCAGTGGGTGTATATGCTCCTTCCTCCGTCTGCGTTCCCTCGGCCGCGCATTTGGGTCCAAGGATCCTGGATGGGACAACGTTGACTCGGCACGTTGGACGGTGATCGAAGTGGCAGTCGGCATAATCTGTGCCTCGCTACCTCAATGCAAGGCGATCCTCACCCGGCTATTCCCGCGCTTCCTCAATCCCAACCGGCCGAGGACCAAAGGCGTGACCGTGGCGGTTTCCGAGTTCGAAAAAGGGCATGGCTGGCACTCGCAACTGGAGCGAGGGATAAGGATGGACGCGACGCAGAGAAACCAGATGAGCCGGAAGGGAGGGCTCGTGCAATCGATGGTGGAGAAGGGCGGCGGGGTGGACTGGCCGCAGAAACTCATACCAGGCGGCGCGGCGACGGGGGCTTCGGCCATCCTGGTCACGACGACCATGACGCAGCGGCGAGAGTCGCACTGCTCGAGTCTGGAGATCACGCAAGACGTGCCGCGGAACAACAGCATCACTCCGAGCGAAGTGTCGCTACCGCTCTTCCTCACCGACGACACTCCCCGAGCCTGAACCATGAACTCCACGTAGATACAAATTTCCGCAGTACATAAATAATTCGACGAACGCCATGACCTAAACCCAACTCTCAGAGCTTATAGTGCGGCCGCGGCACGTTATCGTAATACGGCACCACAACCACCCTCTCATCCTCCACCATACTCACCATCGCCTCCGTCCCGGGATGCGTCGGCTTCGCACTAACCCTCAAATCCAAGCACGCCGCCCCCACCCTACCCTTCAACAACGCCCTTACCTTCGGCGCGACATCCTCCAACCTCTCGCACTTCTCCCCCGCGCACCCAAGCCCCCTCGCCACAGCCGCGTAGTCCACCGCCGCACTCAACCCGCTGACCGGCCTTGCCGGCGTCTTCCCTCCGTACACGAGATCCTGCCCGTTCCGACTCATGCCCCAGCACGCGTTATTCACAACCACCGTCAAGACGCGCAATCCGTGCCGCGCGAACGAGTCGAGCTCCATGAAGTGGAAGCCCGCTGCGCCGTCGCCCGTAATCAAAATCACCAACGGCTTGCTGCTCTTCTCCCCCTCCGTCCCCGCCGTCTCCCCCTCAGCAGCAACAGCACTCCCCAACGCGTACCCAAACCCATTCCCCAAGAACCCCAGGTACCCCGTCGACGACATCAGCGCCGCAGGCCTACACCCCTCTCCCTCGGCCGCCGCGGCAGCCGCAGCACCGGCGACCGGGCCCGCCCACAGCGCCACTTCGCCGCCGTCCAGCACGACGATCGGCCGCGAGTCGCGGGGCAGCGCAGCGAAGAAGGCTGTCAGCGCGTGGTGCGGGTGCGGCAGGCCGGTCTCCTTGACGACCTTCGGGGCGGCGTCGAAGGGGCTGGGCGCGGTGCGGAGGGCGAGGAGGGACTGGAGCCATTCATCACCGCCTGTCGTCTTCTTAGGCGCCTGAGAGGCAGAGGCGGACGAGAGGGCAGCAGCCAACGCCCCCAGCGCCTCCGCCGCATCCGACACCATCCCCACCGCGACCGGGAACGTCCGCCCTATCTCCCCGCCGTCCGTGTCGATCTGGATGATGCGGCAGCTCGCGTCGCGCGGCACTATCCCGCCGCTCTGCCCGCCCAGATACATCCCCGTCCGCGCGCCGAGCAGGACAACGCAATCCGGCGCTGGCTTCCCTCCCGCTTGCACCGCAGCCAGACTGCTCGCCGCGCCTGCGTACGTCGGGATGGCGTACAGCGCATCCAGCCGCGCGAACTTGCCGCTCGTCACGATCGCCACGCCCGGCGCCGCCGCCGCGAAGCTGCGCAGGGCGGAGGCGGCCGCAGGGGAGGTCGCCGCGCCCGTGCCGAGGATGAGGACGGGCCTGGCGGCGCTGCGGATGAGGCTGGCCGCTTCGGCGACGGCGCCGCGGGATGGGCCGGGGAGGTGTGCGGGGGCGCTGCGGATGGAGCCCCAGGAAATGAGGGGCGTGTGGATGGGGGAGAAGAGGACGTCGATGGGGATGTCGAGGAGGACGGGGCCCGGCGCGCCGGCCGTCGCGACGTGCACGGCGTGGGCGGCCAGGCGGGGCAGGTCTTCGGCGGAGGTGACGCGGTGGGCGAATTTGGTCAGCGGGCGCGCGGCGACGATCTGGTCGATTTGGCCCTGCAGCGAGTTGTTTTCTTGGTCGCGCAGCGGCACGGACGAGGTGATGCAGAGGATGGGGCTGCGGTCGGCGAAGGCGGTGGCGAGGCCGGGGAGGCCGTTGGAGAAGCTGGGGGTTTTGTTTAGTGAGTTGGTTTTTTGATGTAGGATTGGAGTGGTGAAGCTGACCCGCTGTTGGCCGTGATGAAGCATACGCCTGTCTTGCCTGTCATTTTTGCGTAGCTCTCCGCGGCCTGTACGGCGACCGTCTCGTGCCGCGTGTCGACGAGACGGATGCCAATCGTCTCGCAGCCAACGAGGAAGGCATCGAGATGGCCGCCGTGCAGTCCAAATGCCACTTCGGTGCCAAGCTGCTTCAGTGATTGGGCGAGGAGATCTCCTCCCGTCAGCTCCCTACTTTTCGGGAAGGTCAATGGAAACGCCATTTTTTAATCGAGACGGTATGGACTTTCAATTCTGTAACTGGTTTGAAAACATCCAAATCACAAGAGCTCCGCAACACAGAGTCGTATAAATAGAGAAACATCATGACGTCGTAAGCAGCAGCCGCGGGGTTCGGCTAACCCCCCCTGGCGTCCCCTCTCAGCCAAGACAGTCCACCACCACCCACGAATAACCTTTCCCCACACTCCAAACACGTAGCCACGCGGATCCGCAACGCATCCGCCTTCCGGCGCGACAATCCGCATCACAATTTTCTGACACCCCCCGCATTCACCTCAAACCCCTCCACCTCGGCCTTCTCCTTCTCCTGCCTCTCCCTCTCCCCCGCCTTCTTCCCCTTCAGCTCCTTGATCTTCTCCATCGTCTCATCCAAGCTCGGGCCCTTGCCTGAACACATCGCCTTCGTCGCCGCCAACAACCCCTCGTCTAACTCGCGATACACCACGCCCTCCCCATCCGCACCGTCGCCGGCGCCGTCTACCAGCGCCTGCGAGAAGATCAGCGCCTCGTTGTGCTGCCCGTCAGCCATCAGCGCCAGTGCTGACCGCGCTGGTCCTGTTGGGGTCATGCAGATGGCGCCGCTGGCACGCAGCACCGCGCCCGGCGCCAGACCCGTGTCGGTCCAGTGCGGGGCGATGGCGTTGACGCGGATGGGTTGGGTGGTGGCGGAGGTGGCGGAGGCGGATTTGCTGAGGGTGGGCACAATCGAGCGCATGAGGCCGAGGACGCCGTGTTTGGCGGTTGCTGGGCGGGAGGAGGTTAGTTGTGGGAGGTTTGGGGAGGAGGGGGGAGGGGGAGGACGTACTGTAGTCGACGGCGGCGAAGCGCTGGAAGCCTGTGGGGGTTGGGGTTAGCGGGGTGGTGGTTGGTTGGAAGGAGGAGAGGAGGAGGGGGAGATGACGGACTGGATGCTGATGCGGTCAGCACGATGCTGCCGCCGGGCGGCTGCTGCTTGCGCATGTAGTGCAGGGCCAGGGCGGTGGTGTTGAGCACGCTCTTGAGGTTGACTTCGATGACGGTGTAGTCGGGTTCTTGGAGCTTGCCGTTGTCGTCGAGCTTGTCTTCGAGCAGCGTGGTGCGGGGAGGGATGCCTGGGGTGGGATGGGTTAGTGGAGCTTTGCATGCAGAGCTTGCGTGGACGTATACCGGCGTTGGCGAAGACGTGGTCGATTCGGCCGTGCTGCGAGAATGCTTTCTCGAAGATGTCGGATAGCGCTGTCCAGGATGTCACGTTGAGCGGGACGTAAGTGAAGCTTGCGTGCTCCGTGATATTCGCTGGAGGGGGGTTCAGGTCTCCCATGACGACTTTTGCTCCATATTCGAGAGCCATGGAGACTGCCGCTAATCCAATCCCCGAGGAGCCACCTGCGACGTAAACTGTTAATTGATTTTTGATATGTTGGGAAGCGAGGGTGCTTGCCGGTAATGAGGATGACTTTGTCCTTCAAGGCATGGAGATCCTGGTCTCTGAATTTGATTTCAGCCATGATTGATTGCGATTACGGTAAAGTAGAAATTTTGAAAGTTTGATGCAGGCTGCAGGAAACGTTCCTCATATATAAGTGGTGCAGGCAGCAGCCGAAGTTGACCGAGATGCCTCATAGACAGTTTCCCCGCATCTGAGAATCCTCGGGAAAGGGACAGGATTGCGGCTGGCTGGCAGTACCCTTGGCGCATCCTCACGACATCCAGCTCTGACTATGTATCTCAGCGTGGCGTCGAAAGCTTACTTAGTTGCGAAACAAGCGCGGCTGAAAGCGGAAATGCTTATGCGAGGCTCCTCAAGATGCTATTGGATAATGCATTGGGCTGGGAACACGCCTACGTAGCCATAAGTTTATTTTGCTGCTAGACATGACAGCCCGCCACTATTGCACTCTATGCTTAAATGTTTATTCAGCAGCTTTCTACTCCGTTATCGCTTGACTGGTACGTACACGTATTTGCATCTTGAAATAAGCTTTGCACCGGTTTGCTAAGGAGATTAAGACTACGCTAGCAATTCAGCCGAAAAGTCACGAAAATACACCGACAAGTGGTCAATGTAGCATCGAAACGTCAAGTGTTGGTTTGCGAAAGAGCAGGGAGGAAGCGGGTGAAACCAAGCAAGCGGGGAGCAGCAGCGGGCCGCCCGCAGCCGACGTTCCCCAGGCTCTCTACAATTCAATACGTCATCCATCCTCTCCACACTTCTAAATATTCCGCAGCATATTTAGACGTCCACCTCCGGTGGATGCTGTTGTAGTGTATCTCTAGCGTCACACGAGGATCACACCTTCTTGTTCCTTTCGTATTCCCAATCCTCTCTCCGGCGGCTATAGACATGGGGATGGCGCACGAAACGGCATGATCGGCAGCTTGATACCCCTCGAATTGCAGATCGACTCGTACCCGAGCCGGTCGGGGACGGGAAACTTCCTGAAACTCGATCCATCCCCGCTTTTGTCGAACAGGAGAAACACCAAACCACCAATCCGGCCGCGGCCAGAACCCGCGCTCCGGCGGGCGACGGGGGTGCTGCAAAACACGCTTTGAAACATCATGCCAGGCACACACACAAGGCGAGCAAGATGCGCAGATGCAAGGCCGCCCATCATGTCTGTTCTGGCTATATAAATGCCCATTGTCTCTCTCCGCTCAATTCGATCAAGCAACCCAGGGCCTGCAGCATTCACAACCATGAAATCCGCTATCCTCCACGCCCTCCTCATCGCCGGCGCCTCGGCCGCCGCGGTGCCGCAGCAGAAGCATAAGCCCAACACCACACCCAAACGCCAATCCTCGGGCACGACGCTCATTCCCAACACGTGCTTCGACGACTACTCGAGCCTGGAGGAGTACTTCAACTACCTGTACCCGTGGGGCAGCGACCACAACGGGTCGGCGCGCATGCAGGGCGACAGCGACGACCACGAGTACATCGCCATCGACCCCGCCGGCCAGCTGACCATCACGGCCAAGCCCGTCTCCGGCCAGCCCGACACCAGCGGCGGCCTCGCCATCAACTACTTGTCCGGCGCCGTGCACGCCAAGCAGCATTTTGTTGTTGAGGCGGGTGGTGGGCTTGACTTCTCGGCGAGCTTCCTGGCTACGACGGATCGTGGCACATGGCCCGCGTTCTGGCTGACGGCAACGGAGGGCTGGCCGCCGGAGATTGATATGGCTGAGTGGAAGGGTGAGTGAATAATAAGTATTTATAGGTGTTGTTGGTGCTGACGAAATGCGATAGGCTCGGGCGACATCTCGTTCAACACGTTCAACACCAGCTCCGAGGTCACGGCCAAGGACGTCGAGTACCCCTCCCCGACCGAGTTCCACGACATCAAGGCCGAGCTGCGCGACGAGAACGGCAGCGATGTTTCCATCAACTTTTACATGGACGGCCAGCTCATCACCACCCAGGTCGGCAAGGGTTACGTCGGCGCCGGTTTCTGGCTGTAAGTGATGCTTTACCTGATATCCATTTCTTCTCACTGACGTCGACAGCATCATCAACCTGCAGATGGAGGGCTCTTCGGGCTCCCCGGGACCGACGACCGGTAAGTCGTCTAATTGTGCCTGGTTGAGGGCTGCTGATGCTAACGAGATGCAGACACGGTGTACGCAGTGAAGAACCTTGAGGTTATCAGCTACAACCCGTAGATGGAATGATGATGGAATGACTGTATATATTTGATAGCTTTCTGGTACTTACTTGGAATCCATGATTTTCTGGGACTTGCTCGCTTGACTTACCCGGCGATTCTGTTGTCGTGATGAAACACATGGAGTTTCTTTCCCATGAATTGATGAAAAGTGCGGATCCATGACGAGAGTCAGATGAAAGCATTTTGTGGTTCACGATGATGTCACTCGGCGCGCATTCAGCTGACTTCGCGGATGGATCGTGTGTCACAAATGGACCCCAGCGTTGCTCGGCTGTACCACAATATGCAGCAAGCGCGCCAACCTCATCCCACCTCTACGCCCTCGCCTCGACCGCGCGGCTGGAAGCGCCGCATTGCCAAAGTACGTTCTCGCCCAAATTCCTGCACGAGGCCATTGCCAACGTCGTCAAGGCCTGCGACTCGTGTCGTCAGAAGCGAACGAAATGCAGCGGAACGCGTCCCACCTGCTCGCAATGTACTCAGATCGGAGCTGGCTGCCACTACTCAGACGCCATCGATAGACCGACGCGTGCTCGGGTTGAGAAGTCTGTACAGCATCCTAAGAGATGCAGCAGCTAGACTAACGCGACTGTCAGAGCGAGTAATTCTCGGCACCTTGAGGCACGCGTCCACGAGCTCGAAGCAACTCTCCGCCAATATCAATCGCCGCAGCACGCCTCAGCGGCTGAAGCCTCAGGGGATGTATCCCAGCAAGAGCCTGAGAATGACAGTCAACGGCAGTCAGCAGCATCGGAAGTCAGCGGAGGCCGCGGAACGATCGTCCTCGAAAACACAGGCGAGATGAGATACTTCGGTTTGCAGCCTGCGCGCAGGAGACACGAGAGACGGCGGCGCTGACAGGTCAAGAGGCCCCTCGTCGAGTATTTCAATCCTATCACCGGACGGCCTGCAGTGGCTAGAATCCCGCACCTCCGACGCCTCGCTGCGTCACCGACTCGAGCAGCCGCTGCGTGGAGGAGGCAGCTGGGCAAAATGGACCCATCCGCTACTACAATCGCTCTGGCCAGCCAACACGTCGACGGCCCTCCCGCCCTGGGACGAAGCACTGGCGCTGGTCACCGAGTTCTTCGACAACTACAACACCGTCGTCCCCATCTTCCACCCGCCAACCTTCATGGCCCTGCTCGGCCGCCAATACCAGCCCGGCGGCGCCACCAGCAACAACGCAACCCACGACGACCCCGCCTGGACCGCCGCCCTCAACGCCGTACTCGCCCTCTCCCAACGCCGGCGCGCCGAGCAATCTCAACCACAAACCCGCGCCGCCCTCGCCGACCTTGCCTGGTCCTACGCCAAAAACGCGCTAGAAGTCCTCCTCGCCCTCCTCATGCGCAGCACGAGCCTCCTCTCCGTCCAAGCCCTCCTCGCCCTCGCCAGCTTCTTCCGCGGCACGCCCAACCCGCAACCCTTCTTCTTCCTCACCGCCGCCGCCGTCCGCCTCTCGCACTCGGCCGGCCTGCACCGCACTGCTCCTCCTCCCACCGCCTCCGCCGACGACGGGCACCTCGCCGCACTCACGCCCGCCGACCGCGAGCAGCGCCTGCGCGTCTTCTGGATCGCGCTGATCCTGGACGCCGGCGCGTCGTTCCGCACGGGGCGGCCCTGCACGCATAGTGTTGATGATATCGGCGTGCCGCTGCCGGCCGCCGCGCCGACGGACAATCTGGGTATTGTCGTCGATTGCCGTGGGGTTGCTGTGCTGAGCTACCTGCGCGCGCAGGCAAGGTTTGCGGTGCTTGAGGGAAGGGTGTATGGCCGCATCTTTGCGGCGTGCGCGGCGGCGAAGGCGACGGAGGTGCTGGATGGCGATGTGAGGGAGCTGGGGCGGGAGTTGGAGGAGTGGAGTGGCATGGTGCCAGGGGGGACGGTGGGGTGGAGCGGGGGGAGGGGGCTGGAGGAGGAGTGGGGAGGGCAGTGGTTGCATGTGGCTGGTTTGCTGCTTGCGTATCAGAGTTGCGTTATTACGGTGCATAGTGCGACGTGGCAGCGGCATTTCAGTTCGCTGCGGAGTAGGCGGTGCGGTGCTAGGGACGCTGCTGCGTCTTCGGTGGCGAGTTTTCCTGGCGCTGAGGTGTGTCTGAGCGCTGCGCATGAGATTGTGAGGTTGCTGGCTCACGTTCCGAGGGAATATACGAGCTTTATCTGGTATCTACGAATTCTTCCTCTCCGTTTATTGTCACGATGAGAGCTAACAATGCTTAGGGAACAGGCCCACCGCCCCGTCCAGGCGATGATGTTATTCTTCGTCTGCATCCTGCAGCAGCCCGACGATGCCGACGCTGAGATGCACCTCCAGGCTATCCATGACGCTGTCGCCTTCATGGCCAGAGCCATGATCAACCAGGAGGACTCGTTCGTCCAGCCTATGGTGGCAGTCGGCCACGAACTTATCCGCATCGCGCGTGCTGCCATCCTGAAGGGCAGGGTCAGATCGGATGCTGATCAGCCGGATGGAAGCGGTGGTGCAAGATCTGGCGGTTCTCAGCAGTCGCCTTCGACTGATGACGTTCAGTTATCTGCTGTCTCTGGGCTGGGGCCTGGAATGCATGAAAGAGTTCTTCCGTCTACACCCATGCGTATGGGCGGGGTGGTCCAAGGAGCAGGAGGCCCGACCTCTGCCCCCGCGGAACAGCCAATGTCTGGTTTGGGCTTTCCAGATCCTTGGGTCGTAGACTCAGGGTTTGCGGGGATCGACCAGCTGTCCGATATACCTCTTCCGTTTACGTGGAACTGGCAGGACTTGTCGACTAGTCTGTTGGAAGACTTCAACTTGTTTTAGCACGGTCATATCACAAAAGAATTATATTGTACTGTTCTTGATTCGGAGGCCTGGTAGATCCTCTTTCTAACTCTGCTCCAAAGGCCCCCCGTCCTCGTCCCACAAACCTCCCTCCAAAAAGCTACCCATACTACATCCACCCCCTACCACTCCGGCTTCGACCTCCCCCTCGACCCCGACGGCACCTTGTACCCCAACTTCGACTTCTCAAACTTGAACGCGGGCGCCAAGATCTCAATCTCTTCGTCGATGCCCCACTCGCTCCCACTCATCTTCCAGAACCACTCGGGGTGCTGGAACAGGTCCGGGCGGGCCTTCTTGATGGCGGCGTGGCTCTTCCACAGCAGCGTCTGCATCTCGTCGTAGTGCCGCACGTGGAACCCTTCGTTGCGGGCCCGCAGCGCGGCGCATTGCGCCTCGTCGTACTGGCCCAGCCGGTAGTACCAGATGTTGTACTGCGTCAGGCTGACGTCGATGTCGAAGGTGACGGCCCGCTTGCTGCGTTCGAGCAGCGCGTGCAGGATGGCGGCGGCGCCGATGAGGCCGGTTTGGTAGTCGGAGTTTGCTGGGGAGAGAGTAATTAGCGGAGGAGTTGTTGAAGGAGCAAAAGGGCAACTCACGCAGCAGCGGCACGACCGGCTCATCCAACCCCAAAAACTTGCCCTGTAACCACGAAATCCCAACCAAACAATCGCTAATCTGCTGCCACCCAGACCGATGCGCCAGCGGACCCTTGAACCCATAACAATTCTCCCTCGCGTACACCAGCCGCGGATTGATCTCGCGCAACCCCTCGCTCGTGAACCCCAGCCTCTCCAACACACCCGGGCGATACCCGTCGACCAGGACGTCCGCACCCTTGACCAGCTCGGCAAAAGCCTTCTTGCCCTCTTCCGTCTTTAGGTCGACGTGCGCGTCGCGCTTACCCGTGCTCAGGTCCATCCACAGGATCGACAGGTCCGGCAGGTTCCTGTTCGTGACCTTGACGACGTCCGCCCCCAGCACCGCCAGCACCTTCGATATGACCGGCGCCGCGATGACGCGCGAGAAGTCGATGACGCGGATGCCGGCCAGCGGCTTGAACCCATCCTCCCCCTTCTCCCCTACCTCCGGCCACGGACTGGGGGCAGGCGCAGCGATCTCCCGCCTACTCCACAGCGGCTCCGCACCCATGACGCGCCCCTGCTCCGACGCGAAGAATTCCTCCGGCGTCAAGCACGTCACGCCCGCCTGCCGGAAGTCGTCGTTGGCGCGGCGCTCCAGCTCAGCCGCGTCCCACTTGGCGACGACGTCGGCGTAGATGGCGATGGCCTCGTCGCGGGTGACGTCCTGCTCGGGGACGCCGACCATGGACATGGTGGGCGTCGCGTTCATCGAGCCGTGCAGGTGGTACCAGCGGCCGTCGCGCGTGCGGTAGACGTTGGTGGCTTCTTGGTGGATGGGCTTGGAGGTGTTGTGGAGGTCGCCGGCGGCGAATTGGGTGGTTAGGGTGGGGTGCGTGAGGAAGGAGGCTTTGTTGTGGGGGCCGCCGGAGATGGTGGGGAGGAGGACGGAGAAGAGGAAGAGGGTGGAGAGGTCGCTATGGCGGAATCAGTGTCTGTTGTTGTTTTCTTGAATTGCGAGACTTTGTTGTTTGTGGTTCATCTTGCCAAACGCCCGTTGTCCAGGGGTTATGCTTCTTTCTTCCATCTCTTGCCCTTTCCTCTCCATTCATTCTCCAGAGTAACAAAGGGGAAAAAAAAAGGAGGGGAAGAAAAACAAAAAAGAGAAAGGGCTTTCTTACGTATTAACCTCAACATCCTGATACTCGATGCCATACCGCTCCGCCGCCACCGCGCTGGCCGCCGCGGCCACGAGCGCCGTCAACGCCGCCGACGACTCGGTCATCTTGCACGGAGTCGGCACGAACGGCTTAGGGTCGTCGCCGACAATGCGCACCTTGCGCGCTGCCTCGGTGAAGGACTGCGGCAGCGCCAGCTGCGCGTCGTTCAGCAGCCGCTCGTGCAGGATGCGCGTGGCTTCGGCTTGCACGGAGTAGTTGTCGTTTTCTGCCGTCATTTTTGCTGGTTTCGATTTTTAATATTTTTTTCAAGTAAAAGAAAGTTAGAAGAGATGGATTGGACCTGGCGTGAGTCCGGCGATGGGCCACGCGTTTTTATACATTTTATCCCCGCAGTCGTCTGTTCTTTCTACTACGCTGACGCACGGATAATAGCAGCTCATGGGTGTGATCAGTTCACACACCGACGGGCCGAACGTCGAATGACCGCTGCCCCGCCGTCGGTCGGCCGAGGCGCGGGCCTAGTTCTAGATACGTCGCCCGGTCAGGCCCCTATGGAGTGGTTTCTCGCGGTCCGGAGTTTCGACGTGCAGATCGCTGCCGTTTGGCTGCGGTGGAGAACCTCGGGCGGAGTTTTGGATCAAAAGCCCTCGCAAAACTCCGGCGCCGGGGTTTCGATCCAAATTGCGACAGCGGGCCAATCAGAGTCGCGAATGTGTGTATAGTGCGATGGTACGTACTGTGTACATTTACTTTACCCCTCATCGTCGTCCGTGCCCCTCACGTTGGCTGTACCCGGCTTTGCCGCTAAGGAGGGGGAAAGTCGGAGATGGTGCACTGGTGATGGTGGTCACAGGGCGACGCAAGTGATGGGCGGTGGCTTTGCCCGCATCGACGATAGCCATGACTCGGGGTTTTCGTCATTATTGGGCGCTTTTTTGCAAGGGGCCAGCTTGCTATATAGCGTCCGCGTCCTCAGTCGCGGACATACAACATTCGGTCGATGCGAGATTGTAGAGCTCTCAAGTTCTTCAATCGGAGGCAATTGGGCTGATCTCGCGCCTCCTTTTCTGCACTACACACTTCACAATCTTCAGAACCAAATCAGCTCTCGGCCAGTCCTCAGTCATGGCGTCTTCATGGCGTGAAGGCGAATTCGGCAAGCGGCCAGTCCGCATCGCCAATTGCTCAGGATACTGCGGTAGGACCTTCAAAACACCTTTCCAGCATCAATCCGCAGTGCCCAGCTAATCCTCTCAACAGGAGACCCATCAATCGAGATGTACAAACAAGCCACCCTCGGCCAAGTCGACTTCATCACGGGCGACTACCTAGCCGGTCAGTATATCCCACGCAAACCCAACCACCACCACTACCACCACCACTACAAACGCCGTCCGGCAACCCATCACCAACCTCACCCCTCTCACCAAAACACCCTTTCTGTCTCGAACCAAAAAAAAATCAAAACAAAAAACTAACCCCCACCACCAGAAATCAACCTCGCAGCCAACGCCACCGCCTACTCATCCGGCCACCACCCGGGCTTCGAGCCATCCGCCCTGGCCGGCCTGTCGTCCGCCCTCGACGCCCTCGCCACCCGCCACATCAAGGTCGCCATCAACGGCGGCGCCCTCAATCCGCGCGGCCTCGCCCAGCGCGTCGCCGCCCTCGCCCACGAGAAAGGTCATCACGACCTCCGCGTCGCCTACGTCGACGGCGACGACCTGCGCGAGCGGGTCGGCCGTAGCAACATGCCGACGACGAAGGAGGAGGCGGTGGGGTGGTTGCCGCATTTGGATGCTGCTTCTGCTGCGGAAGAGGAGGGTGGAAAGGAAGAGGCGTTTGCGTTCTTGCGCGGAGGGGACGGAGGTGCAGATGGGAAGGGGAGCGAGGAGGGGGAGGAGAACGCAGGAGGCGGCCAACCCATCGTCTCGGCCAACGCCTACCTCGGCGCGCGCGGCATCGTCACCGCGCTGCGCAACGGCGCCGACATCGTCATCGCGGGGCGCGTCGCCGACGCCAGTCCCGTCGTCGCGGCGGCGTGGTACTGGTGGGGGTGGGATGATGGCGCGTACGACGCGCTGGCCGGCGCGCTCGTCGCGGGGCATCTGATTGAGTGCTCGGCGTATGTGTCCGGCGGGAACTTTGCGGGGTTCAATGAGGAGGGGAGGTATGGAGGGTTGGACACGTTTTTGGACCCTGGGTTCCCGATTGCGGAGGTGGATAAGGATGGCGCGTGTGTGGTGACGAAGCATGAGGGGACGGGGGGTGTAGTGGATGTGGAGACGGTGAGGTGTCAGTTGCTGTATGAGTTGCAGGGGAATGTGTATTTGCATAGTGATGTGAAGGCTGTGTTGGACGGGGTGGAGGTCGAGGGGGTGGGGAAAGATCGGTGGGTGTTTATTATTTCCTTGTCTTTTGGTTCGGATGCTGACGGCTCTCTGCAGTGTGCGTGTGAGCGGGATCAAGGGGTTGCCTCCGCCGCCGACTACGAAGCTAGCCATCTTCTACAAGGGCGGATACGAGTGCCAGATTCTCGTCAATGCGACCGGGTACGGCTGGCGGGAGAAGTGCGAGTTGTTTGAGAAGCAGGTCCGGAGACAGATGGGCGAGGATCTGATACGAAAGTTCGATATCCTGGAATTCCAGCGGTAAGCAATCAGCACTTCCCAATGACCATCCACGGAGCAAGGTACTGATGGAAACAAACCAGCATCGGCGTCCCAGCAGAAAACCCGTGGGACCAAAACAGCAGCACCATGTACATCCGCATCGTCGCCCAATCCCGTTCCGAAGCCGCTCTCAAACAGCTAGCACCAGCAGTCAACAGCATTTCCCTCCGACACTTCCACGGTAAACCCCCAACCTACCACCACCCCCTGCCACCAACCCACACACGACTAACCTTCTCCAGGCTACCACTGCTCCCTAGACTGGCGCACCGCATCCCCCAAACCCTACCTCGCCTTCTACCCGGCCCTCTGGCCTCAATCCAGCCTCGCCGAAACCGCGCACTTCGTCTCCGGCACCACCGGCGAAACCACCTCCTCCCACCCCGCCGGCCACCCGCCCACCTACGCACCGCTCGGTCCCCGGGACACCTACGACACCGCCTCCCCCATCTCCTTCCCCTCCACCACCAGCACCACCCGCATCCGCCTCGGCGACATCGCGCTCGCCCGCTCCGGCGACAAGGGCGGCAACCTGAACGTCGGCATCTTCGTGCGCAGCTCGAACGACCCCCAGCAGGAACAGAAGCAGTGGGACTGGCTGCGAAGTTACTTGTCGCGGCAGCGGATGTGGGAGCTGCTGGGCGGGGATGCGGCGAAGGGCGTGTACAGGGTCGAGAGGGTCGAGTTTCCGCGGATCAAGGCGGTGCATTTTGTTGTGTATGGGTTGCTGGGGAGGGGTGTGAGTAGCGCGACGAGGTTGGATGCGTTTGGGAAGGGGTTTGCGGATTATTTTAGGGATAAGGTGGTTGAGGTGCCGGTGGAGGTGCTTGGGACGGGGTTGGGGGTTGGGGGGAAGGCGAGGATGTAGGTGTGGGTAGTGTGGGTAGTTCAAGCTGGGTATCATCTGAATGTAAATGTGGGGTTACCCACATATGATGTACTTCGTCAAGAAAATGGCCGAGGCATTATTACTACTCTATGTTCAAGAGCCCTACTTCTCTTCGTACTAACCTTCGGATGCAACATTCCTCTGTAGGAAATGTAAGATCCAGCGTTTCACACTTGGCTTTGAACTTGAATCCTCTATGTTCCCAGCTGTCGCGCCTTACAGGTAGATTGAGCGCCGCGTTGCGTACACAGAGTGAACGGATGTTGCATAGATTAAACTGGACAAAGCTCTGTACAGCCCTCTCTTGCATCGGAAGAGTAGCGCGAAAATTATAGCGAGGGGAGTCATGGATTGTTCCGGGGTGTGCGGTAGGTCAAAACGGGTTTGGTGGTATCATAGGCCAGGACTCAGATTATCCATGAAAAAGCAACTCCGTACTACCCACCTAATGCGGAACCGCTTTGTACGACGACAATTCGCAGGCAGCAGCAGCCCCCTCACGTTGTTGCCTTGGCCTTTTCAGCTTCAGCCTCGCCTCGTTCTGTCCATTACTTCTCCTAGCCACTATCTCCTACGCACATTCGCGCCCTCCTTGCCCTGCTGCGTAGTACGAGTCTCTGTCCGATCTCGTTGTATTCTCTCCATCTTTCAATTTTCTACATGAACCATGCCACCTTTGGAGAGCGCAATACGCGCGCCGCCCCCCCAAGCGAATGAGCTTACACCGCCGCCAGAGCCGCAGCCTTCCACTCAAGCAAAGACAACGAATACGTACAAAACATTCAGGCTCAGCGTCAGCGGCCTCTCGGCGAGGTCGAGTAAGCAGCGAGTCAAGGAGCTGGTGCAGAGTGCACTCGGATGTTGTGATGAGCATGTCAGCGTCCGCTCGATCGCCAGACACCCTGTGGTGCAGGGAAAGATCATGGCCACTCTGGAGTTCACTGCTATCCCAGAAAGCCTGTCTCGTCTCTCGAAGGAATATAAACTCAGAATTTGTGTCGGAGGGTGCGATCTGGTCTTCGATGAGAACTTTCTGGGGCTCACAGCCCTTACGGACCCGGAAGAAGAGTGGGCCATCGAGTATATTCCATATTTCATACTGTCCTTAACAAAAAACTTTTCTAACATGTGTACAGTATTGTTGCGGTTTCAGGCCTCAACAGCCATCCTTTCGGCTCGTTCAAGACACGAGGAGGCAACTGGATGTGGCTCCGAGATGGTCTTAGCCAAGATCTTCCAGGATCGCGGGTGCTTACCTACGGTTTAAATACCGAGCTTGTCGATAGCAAGTCATCCGAGAACATCATTGATCTCGGTAGACAGTGCCGTGAGGCACTATTCTCGATTTCGAGTGCCATAAACAAGCCTTTGGTCCTCGTAGGCCACAGCTTGGGTGGCATCATACTAAGAGAGGTATATGAAATGTTCATGGTGCCCTTACAGTCCTGGCTAATGCATGTTAGGCTATTAACTTGATGAGAAAAGGTGGCAAGGAAAACAAGGAGGACCGAGACTTTCTACGAACTCTCGCCGGTATCTTGCTCTTTGGAGTTCCAAGTCAAGGGATGGCGATCGAGTTCTTGCAGCCAATGGTGGGAGACGGTCCAAATCGGCAGCTATTGGAGTCTTTGAGTGTCGACTCGGCATTCTTACAGAACCAGTCGGAGATGTTTCTGAAGACGCTCACTCTACCCTTCGTGAATTTCGACATTGTCCATTTCTACGAGACTAAAAAGTCTCAGACTGCAGAGCAGGATGTAAGTGTCCCTACTATGGCCCAACAGATATTGAACTGACTTGAGCTACAGGAAGTCACAAAGCGGTGGAGCATGACGGGCCCTTTCGCTTTTTTAGTCAATCGTCATTCAGCCACGCAAGGGCAGGCCTCTGATACAAAGAAGCATCGCATCTATCCTGTACCCTCAAGCCATGTAGACATTGTCAAGTTTGAGGATCAGGGGGACGCGACATATAGGGTTGTCCTGAGGGAGCTCGAGGGAATGCTTCAATTTAAGCCGCAACCTTGGCGGGAATTGGAGGGAACAGAGAAAGGTAGAACCCAGTCATGACCTATTTAGGATCAATTGATATTCTAACGTTGCTGAAGCATGCCTTCGCTCTCTTTCCTTTCCTGACCAGGCTACACGCGAAGTAGAAATCCAGCCAACCCCGGGCACCTCCGAATGGCTTGTAAATCACCCTACCTACAAAACCTGGCTGCACAACTCATGTGGCCTTCTCTGGATTCGCGGAAATCCTGGCACCGGAAAATCGATGGCTATGAAGTCATTACTCCAGCATGCACGAGCAGCTTCGGCACCTGAGAACATGATTGCTTCCTTCTTCATACATGGCAGAGGCATCCCCCTCCAAAAGTCACAAATAGGGTTGTACCGTTCACTTACCCACCAACTGTACCAACGATTCCCAGACGATTTCTCAGACTTGACGGCTTCATTCAAAACGAAATCTGATGTTTATGGCGATCCTGACTCGGGAAAATTGAAATGGCTGTTACAAGATTTGCTCCAGCATCTGTCGTGCGCATTCAATACAATATCCCGGCGCTGCTCAGTCGTCATATTTGTCGATGCGCTGGATGAAGCTGGAGAAGAAGCTGCACTGGCGATTGTGAATGCTTTCAAGTCAGCACTGGCAGCCGCTGATGAAAATTCACATCTCAAATTTTGCTTTTCATGCCGACACTACCCGCAAATCACCCTTGATGGAGGAACCACTATTGTGATGGAGCGCCACAATGGTGTCGACATCAACTGCATTTTGGATCACCAACTGCAATACTCTGGCTTCGAACAGTGGGAGAAAGCTCTACTGAAGAACGTTGTCCGCACTAAATCACAAGGCATCATCCAATGGGCGACTTTGGTTGTAAATAGAGTTGTTCGTAACCGGACGCACGGCAATGCCTTCAAGAAAGCTTTGAAGCTAGTTCAAGAGGTACCAGAGGGCCTACATGAGCTATATGTGTCTTTATTACCAGCTATCACCGACCATTGCCACGAGTCAACATATGAGACTCAAGACCGGAAGCTAGCGCTAAAGCTCTTCCAGTGGGTGTTGTATGCTGGAAGCCCTTTGTCCGCATGGGAACTGCAGCAGGCACTGGCACTGGACTACAACGTGGCATCAAGGTCAACAGCCGAATACCAGAATGGAGATGACTATATTGACACGAAAGACCTACATCTCAAGTTCACGAACTTGTCCCAAGGCCTCATCAAAATCAAAGGAAATTGGAAGACGGGGACCGTTCAGTTCATTCACCAGTCTGTTGCCGATTTTCTGTTGAATTCGGAGAAGGCATCGGAGTTTCTTTCTGGAGGTTCAGGATTGCCACCGGCAAGGCTTGCCCACTTCCAACTTTCACGGTCATGCCTCAGATATCTTTTGATGGAAGATGTCTATAATATACTCCGTGGCTCAGTCGCACTCAAAGAAAATCCTGAAATCGAGTCATGGAGTAACGATGATGGGGAAGTGGAGAGGGATCGACGTGCAACCACACGTCGCTGCTTGTCCAAGCTTCCATTTTTATTATATACATGGCAGCACTGGATATTTCATCTCTATTATGCCCAGAAAAATTCGCTGGACGACTTTGACGATCTTGACAAAGTGGATTTGTTTGAGCTATCTCAAAGGACAAAATCAGACGATCAGGAGAAGCAGCTTCAAAAGCTTTACCCATATCTCGGTGGAGCTGGAGTATATTTACCGGACGCCCTCAGTTTTCCATGGGCTGATATTAACCTACTCCCATGCGTCATTTCTTTCTGTGGATCACGATTTCAAGTCCAAAAGCTGCTCGAAGCACGACTTGGGGAAGTACGCAAATCAAGTCTCCAACACTCCCTGTTGACTTACGCTATCCATGGACGACAAAAGGCGATCGCCGAAATACTGATCCAGAGAAAAGTCGGTTTGGATAAATGCTCTTGCGTTTCTTCGCAACTTGAGTTGGCTTGTGAGTGGGGAGAGACAGATATTGTCTCAATGCTCCTCGAAAGGGGCTGCAAGTCGCGTCACAAGTCCTCATCGCCTGCACACATGACCCCACTTGGCCGCGCTGCCCTTGCTGGCCATATTGAGGTTATCGATATTCTTCTCAGAGCCGGGGTAGATATCAACGCTAGACCCCTAAATGGAGAAACAGTTCTCCACGAAGCAGCCAGTCGCCTAGCCATTCCTCATATTGCCCGCCACCTCATACAGCGAGGCGCAGACATAAGTTGTCAAGACAATCACGGATGACTCCTCTGCATAAAGCCGCGCACTACAACAATCTACCCGTGATCGATGCGATTCTTAGGCATGATTCTTCGCTGCAAGAAGTACGAAAGAAGCCTGCATTGTTTTCGACAGGACGCAATACGAAATTGCTACTTGTCGACACCACTGACAGCAGGGGGTGGACTCCTTTTGCCACTGCTGTACAGCGGAAGAATTTCGAAGCAATGCAAGTCCTTTTAGACGCAGGATCAGAGATTGATGTCCGTGACAAGCAGGATCTTACGCCTTTGATGACGGCATGCAAATATCTAGACGTCGACGTGGTTAGGTTCCTTCTTGACGCAGGCGCAGATGTTGATGTCCGTGAGCGGAACAATATCACATGTCTCATGATGGCATGTCAGGGAGGGAATATCGACGTTGTCAGGTTCCTACTGGAAAACGGCCTCCAGGACGTGAGCGCGGCGACATCAAAAGGGGCTACTGCTCTATGGCACGCCATACAGCCTCATTCCACATACGATACATTTGTCGTCAAAGTGATCAAAACCTTGATCGAATTTGGTGCAGACGTGAACATGAAGGTTCATAAGGGGGGAACGCCGCTTATGAAGGCAGTTCGTTTTGGGTGCCTCCGGATATGTGTGCTCCTGCTGGACGAAGGTGCTGATGTCAACGTTGAGGATGATTACGGGAAAAATGCGCTGCACTACGCTAACGGCCAGCGAAAACAAATTTTCCGGGTACTTCATGAGGCCGGGTTGAATGGAACCGGAGTCGAGTGACCATTCGGAGAGGAGAGCTGATTGGTGATAAGCTTTTCTTAAATGTCTTGTCTTTTGTAACTTGAGCCGTATCAGGGTGCTGATTGTTTTCTCTTTCACCTTTTTAAAATTTGGCCCGGCTATCTTTTTAGAGTTGTAGTAAGTCGTCAAAAACAAATGAATCTTCTTTTATATATATGGTCTAGCGCCGTCATATTTCACAGATAAGAGGTATTCTCGTTTACGTAGACAGCCGAATGAGTATTCGCTAAGCCACCCCACGCCTCCTCCCAACCACCCCGTTCCCGCCGTCGCCCAACCTCCACTAGAGCATTCGCGCGAGTACTCCACCTTGGACCCATCCCATTTCTCTCCCGCACCAAGACCAGAATGGCTCCTCCGCCCCGCCGTTTCCTCACCGCCACCCAAATCAAGCGGCTGCACATCATGTTCGTCGCAAACGCGCCGCCGAGCCGACCGGCGCTGCTGGAATCCACCATCTCAACGTTCATCAAAACCGCGCACTCGAAGGAGCACGAAAAGCAGCGAGATCCATTCCAACTGGCAGCGATTCTCGCCAAGCAGATGATGGAGAACCGCGCCTTCGCCGACGGCAACAAGAGCACAGCGCTCCTCGCAGCCAACACGTTTATTATATTGAACGGATATATGCACGCCTACAGATGGGGCATGTGGAAGCTTATGACACCAGAACCGCTGGGCCCTGACCGCACTAAGAGTCTCGCCAATGCACATGTTAAAGTTGCGAGAGGCGAATGGTCAGCTAGAGAGCTGGGCTGGTATTACAAGAAAGCAGCGGAAGACCCTATCTCGGTCAGAGCGTACGAGCCGGAATGGAACGAAGAAGAACAAGAGTACATCCATCCTCCCGACCCTCCCCTAATGGAGACGATGGAAAAGGTGTGGATGAAAAGGGATCAGTGTCATCCTCTTCGGGGGTTTCCTCGATTATAAAAAAATTAGAAAGGTGGAACGCGGACGTGCCGAGCTCTCCTTTCCTTTTGTACAATCATCGCAAGGCGCTGCGCTCATCTGCGCTGGAGATGTTGGAGCACAGGCCTTAGTATCCGGTAGCTTTCAAACGCTCGTCTTGCAAACCAATCTGTACAGGCGTGAGCAAGAGGGAAATGCCCCGTCTCCAGGGGATAAACAGCGACTTACAGTCATCCGTATATTCGATCGCGATTGTATGCGTCGGCGACCACGGCGTATGGAACAAGATCGCATCGCTAATGCCTGTATTAGAAGCATACGTAGACTTGAACGGCATTTGCTGAGGAATCTCGAGTTGCAGACGCGATTCCGATCCTGGAAGCACGGTGGAAATTAGGGCTTGGTCAACCGGGAGCCAGCCTTTCGTTCGGCCGGCGGGCGGGGGGGCGGGGGGGGGCACCTACTGCAAAGAAAGCGCCGCGTGTGGTGATCGAACTTCAGACGTTGCTCCCTTCAGCGGGACCGAAGTGCTTGGCTTGCGCGAATGCATTGCCGACGTCCCGGGGGACGATGACGTAGGCCTCATCGGGATCGCCCATCCACACGCTGACTTCCTTCGTCACGGGCGCACCGGATTTATTGGGTCTTGTGAACTGCGCTCGTTTGGTGTAGAGGGTTCGACGGAACGAAGGCTGCCACACGGAGCGCACGCGCGTGCGGAGGGCTGTTGCTGCCATGGCGAGTTGGTGCGGGACTCCAAGATACGCAAATCGCGCGGTCGGGAAGCGTGAGCGAGGCGGGCGAAACATGTGAGCCGCATTGTGTTTTATCGTTGGCTGGGGAATGGCTGAGCAACCCTTGCTGTTCTGGGTGCAGTCTAACTCGAATTAGAGCTATTACCGCTGGGGGTGGAACATTGCCGCCTCCGCATAAGGCGTAAACCATGTACGGCATTTTCGACACATGGTTTTCATTCGGTTGCACGCACACTTTCCAATACACTTTGCCAACTACACTAATACAGTAGCTCGCCATTGGTCCCTATTCTGATTGACAGTGTAAAAACAGTATGAAAGATTGTTCTCATCGCAGCATGTGGTGAATCTTAAATTCGTCTCAATTAATTCCTATCCAGTCAGTCTATGCGGTCCAAGGGCTACTCCAACAGTGGTAGATTAATTCATAAATAGGAAGTTTTGGGCATAAAAGCTAAACTCATGCCAAGAAAATATCATGCAAACTCTTATCCTGAAGACACATATTTCCACCTAGGAATCTGCGCTTGTATGCCTCTCCTAGCTCTCTCATTCCTCGGCGCCGAGACTCCAATGGGGATTTCAGTTATTCTCTGGTGACAGGTCTCGTATGCGACGAGACATTCGCGGTTTCTTTCTAGGTCTCTCTCCATCTGACACAGGAGATGCATGCTCTGCGGTATCTGTTAGCTAGTACGTTTTTACAGGCTGATGAATAATATATAAGTACTGAGTCTACGTACCTTCCCTTGAAATTGACTCCGAATCGATCTCTTGATACCTCTGAAGTAGATTTGTGATTTCGTCGTAGCCATATCTCCTTGACCTTTGTAGAGGAGTAATGCCTTGCTTATCTGCGGTCCTTGGATTCACCTTCCCAGAATCCAACAACATCCCGACAATGTCTGGAATATTTTGTTGCACCGCTACTGTAAGCAATGTGCATCCGTCTTGATCTTGTTGGTTCCAATCATGATCAAAGTTGGAGTCACTTCGGTCAAGTGCACTTCTGATAAGTTCTGTAGTACTTGTCAGAGCTGGTTGGGATCTTAGCATGTGCATCTCGCGCTCTTCTGCCTCCCTACATGTTATAACATGCAGCATGGGAGCAGTGCGACCACAGGAGTCGGTCCAGTTGAACATAAGATCGTGTGTCTCCGAGTCATCCACTGTGCACTCCAGAGGGGTCATTCCGATTTCGTCACGTTTGGTGGGATCGCTACCGTGGTCGAGGAGTAGTCGTACTAGTGAGGAGTATCCACACTGTTTGTGTAGGGGTGTCCGCCCTTCACGATCCTGAGCATTTGGATCAGCCCCATGATCAAGGAGAGTTTTGATAACTGTTCCGCTGTGGCACAAATGAAGAAGCGTGAATCCCCCGTAAAAGGTACTCATTGAGGCGATTCTTTGGGCTAATCCATTTTCACAGCTTTGTTTAAGCAACAGTTCAACCACATCATCGTGGCCCTGTACGGCAGCTGCGAAATGTGGCGTGCTGATTTCCAGTCCATTATATAATCCTGCAACTCGTGTTTTCTGCATTGGATCCGCTTTGGCGTTGAGCAGTATTTTCACCATTGTAGTATTTCCTTGCTCCGCCGCCATACCGAGCGCAGTACATGGTTCACACCACAAACTACTGCGGTTCTTTGCATTGACATTTGCGCCTGCATCCAGGAGCCGTTGTACGAGTTTTGGATCGCCCTGGGCAACAGCGATGGTAAGGGGTAGATATAAAGAGGACTCTGTATCTATGTTCAATAAGCGCTGAAGGTGGTGTTTCTCCAAGTTGTTCAGGATCCAATCGATGGTGTCTTGATGCCGGCCTAAAAGTGCGTATTGAAGGAGGACAGTGGTGCGTTTCCACTTGGAGGAACCTGGCCGCATCTGTTGCATTCTCAACACTGCAGCCTTTAATCCACCCAAAGAAAGAAGCTCCACAAGAGCTAGTTTGTATGGATGCTTGAGTAACGCACATCGGAATTGGTCACCCAACCTGAAGCCGCGGCTGTCCCAGAATTGAAGCATATTGTCGACCTGTCTTACTCGTGTTCGATACTGCATGAGCGTTGAGTCCCATTTCATGTCAGTCAAACGAAGGTTACACGATCCAGGTAAGTACCCTTTTTGTCCTTTCAAGGCAGACAATCGTAATAGATCTTGTTGATCGACATTCTCTTCCTCGGCCTTCATGACATGAAGCAGCCAAAATGAATGTGCATAGTCTGTGAGTGCAAAGCCAAAGGTCAAAGGAACGATGATGTTCTTCTTGAAATCTTCATCACTTTGGTGTGATCCTTTCCTCTCAAATGGGGTGTTGATAATCTCCTCCAGCAGCAGGTACTTGATGCATGATCTCGACAGTTCCCATTGTGCGTTGAAATTTGGCTTTCCAATGGAAGCCGCCAGTTTATGAAGACCTTCTGCTTTTAGGTAATCGAGCACAGACTGATGTATGAATTGCAACGTCAATTCGCCATTATAATTTGGATCGAATTGCCGCGTCTCATCATTTGGAAACCATGTAGAGTAGAACCTGGGACCCGTTAGGTATTGATTTCTCTGGACTTGAATAAGGCCTCGAGAGACATCGTTAACAACTTTCTCCATGGCGTTCAGGTTGCGAAACTCCTTGCACTCAGAAAGCTCGGCAAACGAGTTGTACTCCATGGTAGCGTCCACAGCCAATGAGTCCCGGAACTCGGCTAAAGAAAGTGGCTGAACAGCAAAAATTCTCCATGTAAACAGCTTAAGGGCTAGCTTGCGTTCGTCGGAATCACCGCTTAACACGAGAGACTCGTATAGATCCTGCAGCTCCACAGGTACTGTTTCGACGGCTTTTTTGATAGTCGTGAAGGACATTCCTCTGCTGTGGAGGCGGTCGACTTCTTCAAGTACAACTGCAACCCATTGGAAGACGCCATTGGCCCGGTTCTGAATGATTCGTTTGAGAGACTGTTCTTCTCCTCTGATGTTGTTCATTAACCGATGGTTTTCAATTAGGGTCGTAATGTCTTGGTCATTTTCCTTTTCGATGAGAATTGAAAGGCCGCTGTTGTCGTATATCATGGGATAGTATCGACAGGAAACGAGGACCTTTAGTTCTCTTCCGGTATGGTCAGGGATATGCCCATCTGTAAGCTTCTTCAATGCGGCAATGAGTTCTTTTCCGAGAGTGTTCACATCAGCCCGGCTGCTCGATATTTCATCAAGAGCATCCACAAGCACGGTAACTGGGTGTTTCGGTGTTTCTTTGGTAAGGATATTGAAGAAACAATCGCGCAACTCTTGCTCTGACCAGGTCCATGTAACCCCATGATTTCCTCGTGAATCTTGGTAGCTCTTGTATTTCTGTGCCAAATCGGTCAAATGCTTCGGGAACTGTGGAAGAATCTGGTGTAGGAGAGCTCGATATAATCCCAAGGGGCTGTACTGCATTTCCGACTTCCCCTGGCCATGAATAAAAAATGCGGCTATGACCTCTTCATCCTTACGTTGGTTGATTTTCCATTGGACCATATATTTCATGAGTGTGGACTTTCCAGATCCGGGCGGCCCGAGAATCCAGAGGAGGTTTGAAGGTGACTCATTCCACTTTTTGAAATTAGGATTCTCAAAGATCCAGCTGCAGGTACCTAGAGCAGGGTCGGTTGCCTGGAGTTGACGATCGTTCAGCTCTCGAAACCACAAAGATTGAAGACAATCTATGATAATGTCAGTGGCATAGAAATACATGGAGATTAAAACTATTAACCTTTCTCCTCTTGAGTCAGCTGCGACGCAAAATCTGCACCCCTCTTTCCCACTTCCTGAACGATCCCCATGAGCCGATAGCGAACGTGTTCATAAGTGGGATCATGTACCCCATTGAGCTTCACCATACTACTGTGAGTTTGTTGTGTCTGAAAAACATATTGAACTCCGACGTCGTAGGGTTGGCCTTGTGTGGCTGAATCTATGCTGACTAGGATTTCGTGCGGTCCAGACATTGACCACGACCCGTCGGCCTGCTCCATCAGTCAGCTTTTCCGATGACGCGTCAAACGTCTGACTACATATTGTTCATTGAAGCAGTGTGAACTATTGATGACTTCCTCGTTGAAAACTGGTCAGCTGAACGTACCTGTCGTTGTGCGGTTGGAGATTTCAAAGTTTCGTAAAAATTGACCGTGACCGTATTTTTGAAGATCCGATTAAAATTTTCGCTAATCGTACGAAGTTCCGCTGAGTTTTGGCTGTCCAGTGCGTATATAATCCTTCTATTTGTAATATCAGGATTCATAGCAATAAGTGACTCGACGTTCATTCCTTGGTTGGGTACACCAAAGAAGAAGAGGCCCTGCAGAGTTGAAAGGTTGCGTTTATCTTGGCCATCATGAGACTCATCCATGGAATTGAGGGCCTTCAGTGACATGAGTTAGCTGAGCCTGAACGTGATGAGAGATAAGACCTACTGCTTTGACAATGATGCCTCCAAGGCTGTGCGCAATGAATATGAGTGGTCTTTGGCGATGAGCCTGTCTAAGTGTAGCAAGGTTCTTCCGAAACGTGTCTGCAATATCGAGAATGTTTTGGAATGCGTGGTGCTCGGGTGAAGTGTCGTAGCCGTAAATGAAGATTCGAGCCTGTTTGAAATCTAACGGCAGGTCGTCTCGCAACCACATACGTCTCCTCCCAACTTGCTTAAAAGATCCGAACGCATGGCCGTTGAGTCCGCTGATCGCTACGACGTCAATCGTGCATTTGTCGTCTGAAGTAGCATGAAGAGGCGTAAGCCCCTCGAAATGCGCATCAAGGTGAAGTTGGCGCCGTGATCTTGGGATGTCGATGAAGTAATCTGGCTGTCGAGCCAGCGACGCAGGAATCGCCGAGAAACCCAGCGTCGCGATTGACTCTTCCTCTCGTACAGGGTTGCACGAGAGAGAATGGACTTCAATCTCTACATTTTCATGGAGAGAAAACTCCTGGACAAGAATGTCTTGGATTTCCGTTTCTCCAAAGTCTCTCGGGATCCCCCGAAGTCTGAAGCACTTATCCTTGTCCGACACCATCGTCAGGCTCTCGGCGTGCTGTTATGAGCTCGTAGCAACCATTGG
Organism: Lasiodiplodia citricola; assembly: GCA_023089105.1. NCBI lineage: Eukaryota > Fungi > Ascomycota > Dothideomycetes > Botryosphaeriales > Botryosphaeriaceae > Lasiodiplodia > Lasiodiplodia citricola. Next base: position 130,634 of record JAJNLL010000024.1, read on the forward strand.
TGCAGGGGCAAGTATCGGTCGCAAGTTGCGTTGTGCTCTAAGGGCGCCGAGTCTTGACATATGAGAGCGAAAGAAGAAGAAGGAGGAGAAAAAGCAAAGGCGTGACGTGGGGCTTGGTTGAAGCCTCGCGGGGGAAAAGGCCTGCGCTCAAAGTCCTGGGATTTCTTCTGCGCCAAGATGTTAGCGAAACGAACTATAGGCAACGATGTTCATACTTCTGAGCAGATAGGCCGTGGTCGCGCACTGGGAGGCAGAGTGTTAAGAAAGACTCATCCTGTGGATCCCGAAGATTTATTGTATTTGTTGACGCTCGATGAGCTGGCGACGCGCGATTTTAGGCAGCTATTCCAATCATGTGGGGCACATGCGGCCATAGTGGGGGCGTACGGTAAACTGACACGCACCCCACAATTAAGGGAGTTTGTAAGTACAGGGGGGCATTGCAGCCAATGGCTAGCGCGAATTTATCTTTCTCTCATTAGTTGAAGCTATCATCCGGATATAAATGTAGAAATAATAATTATACATTCACGTCTGGAAAATAGCATCAACTACCCACCTATTCTTTTTCATTGGGATGGGGGAAAAAGAAGAGCTGAGGCATACTTACGCTATGTTCCAACGCCCTGCCATTCTTCGCGCTAGCCATCGGTTGTAGCACCTCTCTGGATGTAGTCAAGATTGACTTTATCTTTCCAGCCTTCCTATTGGATTTTCAACTCAACCGAATCTATCATGAAGTCATCATGAGCGATGATGTGAAGGTACTTGCTTAGTTGTTGACTTTCCAGTCGGAATGTCGATGTGACCCTGGGGTCCCCAGATTTATGAGAACCTTACAAGGAAAAAAGCCGGCACCCGGGTCCAGCACACGCGTCAATTGAAATAATCAGTTGCGAGATCAGAAGTCTTGAAATTGATCCATTTACCGGCGCTAACTAGTTGCGTGCCCTGTTGCCCTGCTCATGGTGTCTTGAATGAGTAGAGTGGGGCGTAAGTAACAAAAGCTATGTTTTTGATCACATGCATCTTCAGAGGCTGCCTCTTCGGTATCATTAGCCTTGCGACATTCCAGTGGAGCGGAATGGAGTTTCACGCGAGCGGCTACATCGATATTGGTCATGTTGAATTACCAGTAGAGATGCGTTGTAGAGCGATCACGAGTGATGCTGAGAAGTATTTCAGGCATCTCTTCTTGCGTTTCATCAAGGCCATACAAGCTTGCGAGATCTAACATTTGAACGGGTATATACTTCGCCGAGTCTTCATCTACGAGCACCCTCGCCGGGCAACTCCACGCCCCGCGCATGGTAAGAATCCATCCGCCCCTCAGCCTCGTGGACCAACGCCGGCACTTCCAACTCCAGCCTGATCGGCGACTCCAGCTGCGACCGCAGCAGCTCGTCTGCATCTTCAACCCGGTTCTCCGGCGCCTCTCCAAGCCCCACCCTTGCCCACCGCCACCGGCACCGGAGTACGCAGCCGACCGCAACAATCACAAGCACAAAAACGACAGCAGCGAGGCCGATCGCCACCTTCGCCTCTGTCGAGAAACACTTTGAATCCGTGACGAGATTACAAGAAGAAGAAGAAGACGAAGAAGACGAGGAAGAAGAATCAGATGCCTCACCGACCGCCTCCAGCGGCCGCAGCACCTCCGCCCAACTCTCATGCCACGCCTGCGTTTTGCCGACGTCATCAAGGCTCGTCGCGCCCTCAGCAATCGTCCTGACATCCTCATCCGCGAACCCCGGGCCCGGCGCCTGCGCCAGCCAAGAGTACCCCGTCTCCCACTGCCGCGCGAAGAACGAAGCCTGCAAGAACGCGCGGCCCAGCACCGTCTGCGGGCTGTTGCGGCCGTCGCTATTCGCATTCGACGGACGGCAGGGGAAATACGGGGTATCGGTGCGGATCTTCGGGATGTTGAGGGTGAGGTTGAGCAGGGCGAAAGGGACGACGATGTCGACGCCGGGGGTGGCAGCGGAGCCGTTCTTGAAGGTGAAGGCGAGGTAGTGCGGGGAAGAGGTGATGGCGTGGTAGGCGGGGGAAGATGTGTTCCAGAGATACAGCTGGATGTTGGCGTCGAAGGTGACGGGCAGGTGCGCGGCGATGGCGTCGCAGGTGGTGCGGGGGAGGTAGAGGTAGGGGACGGCGGGGTCGGGTTGGGCGGAGAGGGGCGGCTTCGCTTTGACGTCGCCCGGTTGGAGGAGGTGCGGGATGGGTGATGTGGAGGAGGAGGAGGAGGAGGAGTTGAGGAAGGCGGAGCTGCCGTTGGCGACGCCGAGGGAGATGTCGGCGAGCCAGAAGTAGTCGTCTTGGACGGCGATCGGACTTGAGATGGTGCGTGAAGCGTCGTAGCCGCCGAGGATGAGGCTGCCGGGGACGTTGTGCATCGCCGATCCCATGTGTAACCCGAAACTCAATGATGGGTATGCGTGTTGCTTGTAGCCATTCGAGAGTGCGTATTGCGACGAGACGGTGCCGTTTGTCGTGTTGTATTTGAACAGCCCTGAAGAGCCGTGGAGTGAAAACTGCGAAGTTAGCTCAAGGATCAGGTTGAGTTCATCATTAAGCACTCACCAGTCCGGCATCGAGGGGGTAGTGGTTGTCATTTGCCAACGTCACGCTGACGTTGTCAGCAACTGCTACCGCTGTCCCGTCCAGAGGTTTCGGCGTCCCATGTTTTGAGTGTAATGTGAACCGCTCTCGTATAAATCGTAGGCTTCCTTTCAATCCTGTCAGATTGTAGATGTATCCACCCTCGAACGTCAACAACGAAGCAGTCGTTATCGCGGCACTATCTCTGCTGTTGTCGAGGCTCTGGTTGTTGGAGCCCGCCTGCGGGCTATTGTTCGATGTCGAGCGGCTTGCTGCGCCCGACCCGTAAGATGGGTCGTTGATAATCGAGAACTCCGAGAGAGCGGGGTACATGGGAAGGTATTGCTCGGGAAATCCTGTGGACACGTTCAAGGAGTTCCAAGGTCCGTCCAGGTTCACTACAGCATGTAAGCAGAGTATCATAACCACAGGGGCAGTGCTTCATACCACTACTCTCAGAGAACGCCATTGAAAAAGGCAGTGTTTCTCCAACCGCTGAAACTGCAAAAGCCAAGACCAGGCTCGGCGGTATCGATGTTTGGATTGAACTGAACATTGTAGGAATGATTGGGTATATTGAAGTGAAGAAGGAAAGATGGGAGATATTGAAATTCAAGAGAGGCCCTTATCTATTTGCCATGGTATATAAGCCGAGTCATAAAAGCTCGGCTACTTGTTGTTAAAGCCACTACCATTCCTGATCCCAGGACAGGGAGGGTGGCCGAGGCAGACTGATTGTAAGCAGATCCTTCCCCAAAAATTATGTAACCCATCATATCATCGAGAGTTACGAATCGAGAGTACGTGCGGTTTGATTGGCAGCTGACGTGCATGTCTTGGCAAGTGATGGAGGAATCCTATCCTAATTCTTTGGTACAGGAACGGAGCTAGAATCCACGAAAGGCTCACCGGGCGCAACGCCACGCATAGTAGGGCCATGTTGTCAAAGGCTAGTGCTTACAGCTCCAACGCTTACCACTGCCCACTAGCAACCAGCCGCAATAAGATGATTCTCTACTGGGAAAGCCACCTAGTGCAGTGGGAATGGTTAGAATCAAGGATAGTAGATGATAAAAAAAATGAAAATTAGAGTCTATATAGAACTTACCAAATGGCTGCAGCGGTATGCGACAAATTTTCTCTCTGAAGAATAGTGTGATTGTAAGTTGTGGGTTGGTCGCGGGACCTAAGATCCTACCGAGGTCAACCTTTCATCACGGATCCTTCAGCAGCAGCCTCTTCCATAGATCAACTAGATGGCCGTTTCCTACTGTCATTTGTATTGGTCTAGGTACCCTCGACGTTGCGACAAGTCGATCCCTTACATTCGTTAATTTTGTGGTAGAGTAGACCGCAATCTTTTTATCCCACTCGTCATACGCAGCGCAAACACTCAGCTATTCTGAATTTTCTCCTCTAGCATTCGACCAAGGTCATTATGATGGAACTGGGAAAGGGGCAGCTGAACTCTGCAAGACATCAATTCGGGAGCTTCCAGAAGCCTGCATGCCCAGAAAACGCTAGTGTAGGCAAGGCGAGGGTCAGAGATAGAGCAGACGCTTAAAACCCCTAGTTGCGCTTGGACAGTAAATCTTGGTGGAGGAACGAACCCCGCAAACCTTCTCGATCGAGAGCGTTCCTGGTATACTTGCCGTCATATTCCGCAAGACGGTTATTTCGAAAGTTTGGACTACTCTTGGGTCATGCGTCAAGGGTCGTCCCACAGAGAGTCCTTTATCAACAGAACTGCGATATTGCAAAGTGAATAGCTGCAAAAGATATCCCGTTTGAATAACATATACCGGTACTGGTGAGTCTTGTTGTACATACAAAAAACTTCGATCGATGAGTCTTGGAGTTTCAGCTTTCCTGTGATCCGAATCCCATCGGCAAAGGTTTTCGGAACGATTCTGGCCAGATAGCCTCCTGTCAATAACGGTCCCGGCTGATCAGTGATCGGCACTTTTGCTGTAAGGGCATACATCAGGGAGGTTCCCAGGTGCCAAGACCAGCGAATAACCGAATCCCGCATGCAGCTGCAGCTAGCTGCTGTCAGCCAAGGGCGATTCGCGGGCGCGGGTGTTCGGCGCTTCTAGCACAATCGGCGCCTCTAGCGCCCTGAGCGGCTTCAACGCCTCCAACGCCTTCAAACGCCTCCAGCACATTTAGCAAGTTTCGCACTTCTAGACAATTCTATATATAGAACTTGGAGATTCAGTTAAATTTATTTAATATATAGAGAACACAATAGAGCGTCAGCTCTACTGAGAGAAATACTATTGAAAAGTGCATCGAGACTGACGCATTTCATCCAATTTCTATGCCGGCATTCATACCGGCATATGATTCTTCGTTATGCGCGCACGAACTTTACTGATTGTACTAGACTATTCTAACTATACTAGTGGCGCAGGAGGCGCTGGCGGCTGCATTTGATCGATGTTGGGGTGCGTAGGGCTGAGTCCGGCGTCCCCGGCCGGCCGGCGGTGGCGGCTCTGGAGGCTCTAGCGGCAACTCGAATTGCTTTTTTGCTTATACGCCCAGCTCTAGCTGTTACTGTTAGCTGCTGCTAGTTAGTAGACATGGAGTTTTACTGACGTAGTGTGATCTACCGGTGCGAAATCCTATTTCTTCACTAGAACGTTCGATCGCGGTCCGGTACCAAAGTTTGGCCCTGTCTTTACATCAATAGCAGCCATGAAGCCTCTGTTGGCATTCGGACCGGTTTTCATGCCGTTTGGAGAATTCTGACATACATCTGGACATGATGCGAAACGTTTCATCATTGCAGATGTTTCACTAATGAAGCACGAGTCCCTGCCCATGTTTCACCATCACTCGGTATCAGTCATGCGGAGAGATTCTTGCATGAGACTTTATCGGACACTACCGGTAGTACAGACGGGGAATTCCAATTACGTTGAAGAAACGCTGATACGGGTTTAAATAACGTTTCGTGTACATTCTGGAACCAGTATTACGTGAATCACGTTAGTATCGATGAAGCCAAGTCCTGGTGATGCCTACTAGTAAGTGATTTGTGGTATGCTAACCTGCGAGGAGACGTTGTGCCGCTTGGCCACCAATAGTTGTTGCTTCCTTTACTGTGTATAGTTCATACACATGTGAAAGAAATAGGCACAACGGAGGTGGTACCAAATAATCAAGGTAGCTTGATGAACTACCCTTAGCGCTAACCACTGCCGTGTGATCACTCAAGTCTCATTGTAGAAGGTTTTGTGGACAGATTGAAGAAGTAAATTGCAAGTCCACGTCAGATAAAGAACTAAACAATGTAGACTGTGCTGTGTCCTGGGGTGGGAGGTTCATGTTCCAAAAGTGATTCTTGCTCCTCCATGATGAAGCCCATTCCGATTCTTTCAAAAATGTGACTGACTTTGATACCAGCGGCAAGTCTTTCGCTTTCGAGCGTGGGGACCTCCCTAAGAAGAAGAACGGTGAGATGGGACCGTTTACCAAAAATTTTGGAAAATCCGGACTGATAAACGACAATCGCCCAGGAATCAAAGCCCTCAGTCTCACTGATTCCATCCAGGAAAATGTTGCTGGAGCCCTCAATGCGAACGCAAACAAGCTTTTCGTTTCGCTTGATATAATACTCAATGTGTGGCATGCATCTGTTCCGGCGAACTCCAACTCTTGCAATAGTGCCTTGCACTACCAGACATGGTCTAGACAACCCCGATATTGTCACGAAGATCACCTGAAGAGCATTGAGCTTCAGCCTTGGCACTGTCCCATGTTTATGATGAACAATCTTCCGGCGTCCAAGGCGGCAGAAATTGATTGGATGGCGAGACGCTGCCCAGCTCCAGGATGGTTTGATTTCGCAGAATGCGAGGCTTTTTCTCATTGCGGAGAGCGCCTCTTCATCAATCCCGATAGATGTCTCGGTGTCAAGCTGACGCTCATGATTCTCGGGCTCATCGGGCTCTTCCCAAGCAAGGTCTGTCCGAATAGGGACACTCCAGTCTCCAGATGGGCTCGAAAGGTTGATGACGGAACAACCTATAATAGCTGCCCGGAATTTGTCCCCAAGAGAGTTAAACCAGGTAAGCCCATTGTAGAAATCGTGTTCCCAAAGGCCAAATATGTATTGACATTGAAACAATGGTTGGAAGAGGTCGCTTAGTCCTTGAAAGGCGATAAATCGGTCGGTTTCGTATGTGAACTTTCTTAAACAGTAATCGATGATGAGCATATCCCATACTTTGAGGAGTTCCGATTGCGAAAGGTCAGCCTGGGAGACTTTTGCAAAGTCAGACAAGTTCAGAAGAGCGCCGCAGCTCCCGGGTTTGTTCCAGATCCAGCCATGCTCGGAGAGCGCATATTGTCGGCATTCCAGGAAAACCTCATCGTGACCAATGTGGAGTACTCTCGGCGACAAGAGCCGCCTGCAAGGTCCATCCACGCGTTGCTAGAACTGAAGACAAATAAGCTTCAGTGAATGCACCAGCCGATCCAGGTGGAGGGTTGGCCTGAAGATAAGATGTAGAATTCTCTCCTGGAATCGGAATGCGAATACTGTGCACAGAACGCTCAAATAGCCCGTAGCTACTGTGTGGTGCTTTAAGTGCCGAGATGCAGACAAAGGCTGATTGGTATGCCAGTCTCATGGCATCTGCTTCTCTTCTCCAGTCTTCCGGGTCTTTCTGTATGATGCAGAGTGAATCTATCCAGAGAAAGCGAATGCCCAAATGCCTGACGAGCAACACAGTATCCGCAAGGGTTCTGGGCAAAATGTTGACGTCAATACCAATCCTGTAGCCCTCGAGTCTGTCTTTTAACAGAAAATGGTTCTCATCGCCTGCGCCCCAACAATAGCTCAGGGTAGCGTATTTGTCCGATCGTACCTCCTCCTTCAGAGCAAGCCGGAGGATTGGATCTGCAAGTGTGCCGATGTCGATGAGCCTCGTAGGTAGGAAATTGGATGGTGGTTCAGGGTCGCAGCAATGATTGTGGACGCATAACTCAATCATGCTCTTAGTGTGGGAGGCAATGGCGCCAATATCGTCCCTTGAAGCTATTCTTTTGCGTTGCCATCGAGCTACATTGATCAGCTCATTGGAGTTGACCTCAGGACCTCGGAGCATAAGTACAGATCCATCGACCGTCTCATAGTAGACCTCAGAATCTCGGCGTATAGCTACAGCTATATTGGTTATCTCACTGGACTGGATACCGGAATCTTCATTGCTCCTGGAGACGTCTTGGAGGAGAAAAGATCTTCCAATATCCTCAAAGGATTCTTCCGGAGATTCTTCCGTAAGTATGTGGAATTCCTTTTCATTGACTTGGAATAAAATCGAGTGATCCGAGGACATTCGAGAGTTGCGCGCCACAGATGTTATCGCCGCACAAAGGCTGCAGCTTTGATTCGCTGCATTGTGTTGGGTGATGCAAATTTCTTGGTGCTTGAAGACAGTGACTTGTCTTTGCTCGGGCTCCCTCGAAGATGTATTCCACTTGACTGATTCTGTCATGATGGTCATCCAATGGGTGGCATGGGAACTCTGGGCTGGAGGCATCCCATTACTGAAGCCACTATTGCGCCACTGGGATAAAAAGTCAGTGCACAGCTCGCAAAATGTTGTCGACATTCTGTCGTGACACCTTTAACAAAGCTGAGTGAGCCCTGTCCCGTGCTGTTAGCTACGCAGATTCCAGGCCTGGAAAGAATTCGAACAAGAACTTGGAACAAGACCTTTGCAAAACGCTAGCGGGGTACTCAAATGAGTTTGGAACAGTATTCGAAGCCTCCTTCTTCAAACAAAATAGAAGATGTTCCCCTATTTACGCATCTGGTTAAAATGTCGAGACTTGAATAATGGCGAGAAAGCGCGGGATAAACTCTTCTTAGCAAGGCTAAGTAGTTGAAACTATATAATTGCTCTGCGCGCAAACTGAAGTACGACTCACTGTAAAGGTTTCTGCATCTGCCTGGAATGTGCCCTGATGGTCGGCGCAATGTGTCAAACGTTTGCGATACGAGCGCATAATCAGCTTAAGAGCTGTTGAATACGACAGCTTGGGCTGCTGCCTGCCAGCGCACATGGCTTGAGCCCCATGTACTACTCCTAGTTCGGCTAGGTAGCGCGACTTTCTCTACACCTTGGGCTGTTAGAACACTGTTGAGATAGGGAATCTTTGCATGAGGCTTTCTCTTACCCAATCAGTGCTGCTGGTTATATCTTCAGACTCGCGGATGATGGGATCACAAGACACAATAATATGCAGAACAATACTTTTTGGTGCTAACAAAAAAGATTTGTTTTGATTTGCTAGGCTTCAAGGAGATGCTAAACCGCTGAACCATGACCGACGTTGTTTTTTTGTAAACTATTTAGGACTCATACAGGAGAGGAATGAAAGACAAGACCCATGAGCACTACACTCTAGTCAAGGTACTTCAGGTGACCACCCTCATTGGTAATCTTCTCGGACAAGACGAAGCGGCGGCGGTGCATGGAGCCATCAACCTTGCGCAGGTCGGCAACCATGACGTTACCGCTGTCAACAATCTCCCAGCGCTCGGCGGTGCCAGAGAAGTTACCCGTCTGGCCGCGGTGGACCCACTGGAACTCGCCGTCGCGGTTGGTGATGATCTCATCGAGGTCGATGCGGCTCTCCTGGAAGCGGCCACCGCCGGCGTCGCATTCGGCGACCAGGAAGCAGTGGTTGCCATCAGACCACAGCCGCGGGTTGCGGGACGACAGGTGGTAGTTGCCCCCGTGCATCTTCTGGTGATGACCAGCATGCGAGTCACCGCCACCACCAATAGGCTGCTGAGGGGGCGGCGCATGGTGCTGCTGCTGCTCCCTGCGACGACGATCCTCCTCCTCACGCCTGCGGCGATCCTCGTCTTCACGGCGACGCCGCTCCTCGTCGTCGTGGCGGTGACGGTTCTTCTCGTCTTCCTCACGACGACGGCGTTCCTCTTCCTCACGGCGACGCTGCTCCTCTTCTTCCTTCTTCTTCTTCTCCTCCTCCTCTTCCTTCTCGTGCTTGCGATGATGGGCGTAACCCAACGCCGCACCGCCGAGCGCAAGGCCGAGGGCACCGGCGGCGCCGTATCCGAGCATCTTCTTCCTGCGCGCGCGATCGGCGTCGCGCGTCGTCTCCTCGTCGCTCTCATTGTCCGACTCGTCGCTCTTGTCGTCTTCTTTCCCGTCCCAGCCGACCTGGTCGCGGTCGAAGCGCTCGACGCGCTTGACGCGGAACTGCTCGCCCTCGCCGACGCACACGTCGTAGCAGCGCAGCGTCTTGCAGTTGATCTCGTCGGCGTAGATGGCGTCGGCGTTGACCGTGTGCGCCGTGATGGCTCGGTGGGGCGACTGCGGGTAGTTTTGGGGGAGGAGCGTCTCTTGGCGCGAGATTTGGGCCTTCTGGCAGGTAACGCGGCGCGCGTAAATGACGCGGGCGTTGATGTTGGACGCGGTTACGGAGCGGGCGTACAGGTCGCCACGGACCGTGTAGCTCTGGCGGTGGATGGAGCTCTGGCCATCGTCGACCACGGCGGAGGGGTGGTTGCCCATGTTGGCGGTTAAGGAGAGAGAGTAGTGATTGAGCTGTAGGATGGATAGTAGGATGAATGGATGAGTGGTGGGGTGGTGGGAGTGATGTGTTTAAGGGTCTCGGTGAGGTGAGCGGGGGAGGGGCAGCTAGAGCTGACTTTATATGCGAGGCCACGCCAGCAACCCGCGGAAGCCGGCAACACGGGCGGGCGGGATGGCTTGACGAATACTGGACCAGCACGTATTCCAATGGCCTCAGGGCGCCTGTCCGAGCGCAAGCTCTCAGCGTCTCCCGTGGTTTGTCGCCAGCTCACCTGAAACTAAGGGCCGCTAGCTGTGGCTGAGGCGGGGCAGCCTGGCGCCATTCGTACGCCCGGATCCACCGCGCCCCTGTGCGCTCGGAATAGCGGCACCTGTGGCTGTGCCAATCCGGCCGCCCTGACGGCCAAACGGCCCAATTGCGGGGCATGGCGCTGGAAGTCATTGCCGCTCGATCGTCATGCCTTCCTTGCTCTTCCATTCTAGACCGGATGCAGGTCTGACATTTTACACGTCGTTCGAAGCTCGTCAGACAATGAGCAAATGATGTTGACTTACGCGTTCAATTACTGTGCGACAAGTCTCCCTGCACCGCAATTCTGTCCGCCATCGTACGAGGAATAGGCTTTTGCGGGGTAGGCGGCCTCGAACGCTAAACATCAACAAACATTGGGCTCAAACGGTCGTTGGTACCACGGTCATCGCTTGCCATCTCTTTCTACTACCAAGATGCAGTCAAGCACATTTATAACAATCAGGCCCCTCGGCTGATTGAATCTGACCCGATTTCTCCAACTCTTGACCGCTTGGCATCCTTGCTGCTTCCGGTAGGTACCAAGACCGCCGCGACTTGGTTTTCGCTCGAGCCTCAGACTTTATCTATATTCATTTCGGTAATTGCACCTACATCCCACTTTCCAAGTGCGGGGACCCGTGTATAAAGTATAGCTTTTTTTACACCCTGCACCATGTCGGACCTGCATCTTCGCCGAGGCTCAAATATCTGGTGTTTCGCCCAGACTTTTAGTGCAATTGCAGAGCAACACCAGCTCTCAAAATGTTGAAGTCTGTGCTTTTGGTAGGGATCTCCGCCCTCACCACCGTCAATGCCGCGACATACGGCAACAACTGGGTGACGACCCGGAAAGACCCTGCTGCGCTGGCGGCTCAATTCCCCAGCCCCAACACCACTCTACTCTCTCCAGCCTTCCTCTCCCCCGAAACCATCCCCGCCGCCTTCACCAATGGCACCGAAGGCCCCACGGATGACGCTGAGCTGGGTACGTCTCTCCGCAACCATCCCTCCAAACAACCACCCACTAACCTCCCCGCAGACACCTACCTCCGCACTCTCGCCTCGCGCAACCCCTGGATGACCTACACCTCTGCCGACTTCCTCTCCGAAGAAGGCCGCTCCTTCCCCTATGTCCTCCTCTCCTCCCCCAACACCACCAGCACTTCCACCCCCAAAGTCCGCGTCTGGCTCCAAGGCGGCGTCCACGGCAACGAGCCCGCGGGCGACCAATCGCTGCTCGCCCTCCTCGGCCTCCTCTCCTCCAACCAGTCCTACGCTTCTTCCCTGCTTACCCACCTCGACATCCTCGTCCTCCCCCGCTATAACCCGGACGGCGTCGCCTACTTCCAACGCGCCCTAGCCACCAACTACGACCCCAACCGCGACCACGTCAAACTCGCGCGCCAGCAAACGCGCAACATCAAGCGCCTCTTCACCACCTTCGCGCCGCACGTCGCAGCCGACATGCACGAGTTCACCGCCACCCGCCGATACAACGGCAGCGAGGGGTCCGACCTCGTCTGGGCCGCCGACGCGCTCTTCAGCGCCGCCAAGAACCTCAACATCGATCCGGCCATCCGGACGCTGTCGGAAGACGTCTTCGCGCCCGCCATCGCGGCCGAGCTCGAGGCGCAAGGCTTCCGGTGGGCGCCGTATGTGACGAGCGATTCGGCCGGTAGCGGGAATGGGGTGCTTGCGTTGGACGAGGCGGGCAGCGATGCGAAGATTGGACGGAATGCGATGGGGTTGACGCAGGCGGTTGTGTTTCTGTGCGAGATGCGGGGCATCGGGATTGCGGATCAGCATTTTAAGCGGCGCACGGCGACGGGGCTGGCGATGGCGGAAGCGATTGTGAGGACGGCGGCAGAGTTCGCGGCGGAGGTGGTGGAGGCGGTGGAGGGGGGTGTGAGGAGGTTGGAAGAGGGAGGGGAAGGGGCGGAGATTGTGGTGACGGATTTTACGGTGGCGGAGGATAGCACGTTTGAGATGATTAGGGCGAGTGATGGCGTGATTGTGCAGCAGCCGGTTAAGTTTTCTTCGTAAGTTTTGTGTGTGTGTGTGAAGGGGTGGATGGGGCGGGGTGCTGACGTTCTTCTGCAGGGCTACGCCGACGACGGCTAACCTTACCCGCGCGCGCCCCGAGGCGTATCTCATTCCTCGGTCTTGGGCTGACGTCGTTGCTCGCCTGGAGGTTTTCGGCCTCGAGGTCGAAGAGCTGGCGGATGGCTTTAAGGGCACGGTCGAGGTTCTCAACGTGACGTCGGCGGTGCTTGAAAAGTCCTACTACGAAGGTGTCGTGCGGGCGGAATTGACCACGGAGGCGTTCGAGAAGGAAATCGAGCTGCCGGCTGGAAGTTTCAGGGTAAGTGCGAAGCAGAGGAATGCTGCCCTGGCCTTTGTCGCCCTCGAACCTGAGAACATTGATTCGTTTGCCGCCTTCAACATTATTCCGGTCGAGGCGGGAGACGAGTATCCTGTTTTCCGCGTTTTGGCGTGAACTGAGAGCTGAGGGGCGGCGGCCGGATTACATTTGAAAATGGATCACGAATTGGACCCGGATGTGTGTCGAAATAAAGTGACGAGTGCCGGCGGGGGTTTGCAGCGGACACGGCAAGCCTACCAACCGGAGCGGTAACTCAGTGCACCAATCAGAGAGAGTACAGACGACGGCCCTTACGTTTCCCTACAAGGCATCAATACATGAGAGCCTTTCGTGCTGTCATACCACAATGGCGTGTCCGGCAATTTTCATTGGCGGGCGGTAATTTTCTCCACCGAAATGGCCCGAAAGGGCAAAATAATGCGGCCATTACGGAATATTTGAACGTTTCGCTTAGTCATAGCCTGGCCCAAACACCACTCGTCTTGCATCCTCCGGCTCGCCACAATTGCTGTATACAAAAACTTGCATGCCGAACAGGCCACGGACCCACTAAACTGCCTTTTCTCCTGATGATCGAACCGACGGAAGCCTTCTCTCCAAGCTTTTATTTGGCCTTCTACCCCATGGGTTCTCTCGGCGCCAAGTTCCCCAGAGCCTCGAATCATTTTCTTCTCCATGGCACATATCCAGCAGGATGAAGTCGCCGTTCCAAAGGCCGCTGAAGGTCCAAGTATGCCGCCCCAAGGCAAAAACCACCACACCGTAATCTAACCAAAATTCCAGACTATGACGCCGACACGCAAATCCTCGACTGGACCGGCCCCTCCGACCCGGAGAACCCATACAACTGGCCGACGTCCAAGAAAACCGTCATCACAGCAGTCGCCCTCTTCGCCACCTTCACCACCATGCTCAACGGCACCATCATGACCGTCGCCCACGAAGCCATCAACGAGGCCTTCTCCGTCTCCGACGCCACCTTCCCGCACTCCTACTGGCCCGTTACCTCCTGGGCCGTCGGCGGCGCCCTCTGTTCCTTCATCGTCCTCCCACTAATGGAAGACTTCGGCCTGCGCCGCGTCTTCCTCGGCACATACTTCATCCTCATCCTCTCCCTCATCCCGCAGGCCGTCGCCCGCAACTTCGCCACCCTCGTCGTCACGCGCTTCTTCAGCGGCGGCTGCGTCGCCATCCTCGCCAACAGCACCTCCTCCGTCATCGGCAACATCTGGGCCGGCGACCACGCCCGCACCATCCCAATGACCCTCTGGATAGTTCTCTACCTCGCCGGCAGCAGCACCGGCCCCGTCATCGGCGCCGCCATCTTCGCCCGCCTCCCCTCCTGGCGCTGGATCTTCTACTGCCAGCTCATCTGGTACGCCGTCTTCTTCCCTTTGTACCTGCTCCTCCTGCCCGAGAACCGTGGCGACGTGCTGCTCGCGCAGCGCGCGGCGCGGCTGCGGCGGAAGGGAGAAAACGTCTACAGCCGGCTAGAGCTGAACCACACGCCGCTGCCGGAGCTCGTCGCGACGAGCCTGAAGCGGCCGCTGGTCATGCTGTGCACGGAGCCGGTGGTCATGGTCGTGACGTTCGCGGCGGCGCTGATCATCGGGAACGTCTATCTATTCACGCAGTCCGTCGAGCAGGTCTTTGCCGGGCTGTATGGCTGGGACGCGGTAAGGGCGGGGTACGTGCAGGCGGCGATCGTGGTGGGCGAGCTGCTGGGCCTGCCGGGCGCGCTGTTGTCGGCGCGGCTGTACTTTGCGTCGGCGAGGCGGAATACTGAGGTTCCAGGCGTACCGATTCCTGAAGCCCGGCTCTACGTTAGTGTTCCTGCGGGGTTTCTATTCATGACGGGGGGGATGTTTGTATATGGGTGGACGGCATATGCTCAATTACCGTGGATCGCCGCGGCCATCGGGCTCGCGATGATTGGGGCGGGGAATACGGTTGTGATCATCGCGTTTGCGGATTACGCGGTTGATGCGTATGCGAGGTTTGCGGGTAGCGCGATGGCGGCGGTGGCTCTGGGGGAAAACTTTTGCGCTGGGTTTCTCCCGTTGGCGGCGCAGAGTTTGTATACGGATTTGGGGTATCACTGGGCGAGTACGCTGCTGGGGTTCTTGTCGTTGCTCTTGTCGTGCATGCCGATTGTGCTCATCGTTTGGGGGAGGAGTATCAGGGCTCGGAGTCCGTTTATGAAGGAGGCGACAATTGAGGAAAAGCTGGAAGCTGAGGGTGAGAGTGATGGGACACCATGAGATGTCTCCAGTTGTGGACGTTTCAACAACTATGGCCCTTTAAAAAATAATTCAAAATTTCGTTGCAGCGAGCTAGCCAGTAGTATGGGGGAAAATGATAGACACGTCTTGTATAGACTTGGAGAACAAAATAGAACTGACAGTTGAGTTAAAGACGCCAGGTGTACAGGTCTTCACGACAGTGGCTCTCCAGTCGGGGTAAGGGTGGAGCAGCCAACGGAAAATTACCGAATGGCGTTAGACTGAGAATTGGAAATGGCAAAAGGCGGGGCTGTGCACTGAACAGAAGAAACCGTTTTTAATGCACTGATCTAATCAGTCCAATCTATTGCTCGAGTCTGATTGTAAATCATACAAGTCTACTGTTCTTGCTTCATAGCCTCAGGTACCACTTCAGCCCACTCATGTTCAACCCGCCCGTACATTATATCACTCAGCCAGCCTTTAATCTTGGTCGTGATTTCGCCGCCCTTGCCATGCGGTCCCATGCCGATAGAGATGTCCTGACCACGATGCCGAATCTGCGAGACCGCACAGATGAACCACTGTAACCAATTAGCAACCATCCCCACCTCCCCTCGAGACTCACTTACCGCTGTCCCCGCAACAAAACACCCCAGCAACCTCCCCTCCTCACTCGCCTCCATCACCTCCTTAATCCCAAACCTCCGCTCCACAACCTCTACCTCCCCACCCAACCTCTCCCTCACCAACTCAAGGCAACTCCCCCTCGTCACCCCATCCAAAATCAACCCATCCCCCTTCCGCCTCCACACAACAAAAAAGTTAGTTCCCCCCGCCTCCGTGCACCACTCGTCTTCTCCCTCCCCATACAACCACAGCACCTGCCCGAACCCCGCCGCCGCCGCCTCCTGGCCCGCTGCCACCGTCGGCCCGTAATTCGCGCCTACCTTGGCATGCCCGAAGCCGCCCGGCCACGCGCGGATGGCGTCGGCCGGCGACGTCTGCAGGCGGAGTCCGCCCAGGGGTGCGTCCAGCGCCGGCATGTACGATGCGACGATGAAGGCCAGCGCGGAGGTCGGCCGCTGCACGCCGAGCTGGGCTTGCGTGCCGATCAGTGTCGGCCGCACATACAGGAAGCGGTCGCCGTCGCCGCTGTAGGGAGAATAATCCGCGGGCAGCCAGCGCGGCGCGTCGACAGCCAGCAGCGCGCGCACCAGCGCCGCGAGCTGCGTCGGATCGGGCGACGGCAGCGACACGCGGGCGGCGGAGCGGGCGAAGCGCGCCGCATTGTGGGGCAGGCGGAAGAGGCGCAGGCGGCCGTCGTCGCCGCGGTAGGCTTTGAGGCCTTCGAAGCAGGTGGTCGCGTAGTGCAGGCAGGAGGCGGTGGGCGGCAGGCTGAGCGGGGCGTAGGGTTGGACGACTGGGGCGGACCAGCCGGTTGTGGTGGTCCAGTGGGCGAGGATCATGTGGTCGGTGCAGATGGTGGTGGGGGAGGTGGCGATGGTGGTGGCGGAGGGGACGGGGCGAGGGTGGGGCGTGAGGGTGTGGGTGAGGTGGGTGGCATCTAAAGGCGCTGGGGGGCTGGGGGTGTCGTGGTTTTGGTTGGTGGTTGGTGGTGGACCGTTTGCAGGTGTTGGGGAGTTGGAGGAAGCCATCAGAGGCGATAAGAGTGACGATTTTTGGCACTGTCGCCTGCAGGGGACCGAGGTGATTGGAGATGGTGATATTAGCCATCAAGTGCTAGGAGGATTTGCGGGTTAAATAGTGACAGGGCTTGTTGTCAGTGTAAAATTTATCTCTGCGTTGAACTAATGGCTTGCAAGTGAAGAGCTAAGTCATTGCGCGGCGACTTGACGCTTTTCGCCGAGAGTGCGTTTCGGCCAGCTCTACAGTTCGAGGCCGAAGCTACGCGGACGCCGCCTTCAAGCGCCAGGACCATCGGCAAAAAATCAAAAAGTGTTCTATGGAGCAGAGGTAAAATTCGTTTCCAGCACTTCCTGGATGCGGGCCCAAGCGAAGACCGTCTCTGTTGCAATTCATCCTTGGCACTCATGGCTTCTCTTGATCATGTGCATCTTCAATCAAGCGGTGCGCTGCAGCAGCTTGACGAGCCTCATCTCCCTACCTCTTTTTCCAGGGTAAGCTCGACTGGTCTATCTTGTAAGAAGCTCATCACATGCTGACTCACCTTGACAGCGTCAAAAGTATCGAATTGTATGGACAGGCATATGGATTTCATGGAACAGCAACCTCGGCTCATCGCTCCCATCTGGGGCTGTCGATGCCATACAACGGGACTTCTCGATCCACAGCGCTTCATATCTTGTCTGTCTCAATTCGTTGTACATGCTTGGGTACACCATCGGGCCGCCCATGTTCGGTCCTTTGAGCGAACATATCGGCCGTCGGCCGGTGCTCATTGCCACGTACACTGGATATTTAATTTTCACCATGGCCTGCGCACTCAGCAACCGCTTCAGCCTGCTCTTGCTCTTTCGATTCCTCGCCGGTCTTGTTGCTGCTGCCCCGAACGCCGTGGTCGGCGGTCTGTTTGCAGACATTTACGACAATCATGAGGAACGAGGCAAGGCCATGGCAGCTTTTCTGTTAGCCGCATCAATGGGTCCACCTATCGGCCCCATAATTTCGGGGCTTGTGGAGAGGCTTTCCTGGAGGTGGAGCTTCTGGATTGGTTTGGCGATTGGGGGCGTAGGGCTGCCGCTTGTTCTGCTTCTTCCCGAGACGTTTCTTCCAGTCCTGCGAAGACGGCTTCATGCATCCACCCGGATGGATATGACTTCAGCCACGGATCCTTATAGTAAAGATCACCATCCGTTGGCCACAGAGTTGAAAGTTGTCTTTGCAAGGCCATTCAGCATGATGTTTCAGGAGCCCGTGGTCCTATTCACCTCACTTTATCTTGCCCTCGTTTACTCAATCCTTTATCTGTTTTTCCAGGCATATCCTATCATCTTTCATGGTAAATAACTCGTATCTGCTGTTAATTGTGCATGATGCTAATTCGTACTCAAGGCGTCTATGGCATGTCCCCAAGCACCAGTGGTCTCGCATTCCTGCCAGGTTGGTACAAACTTTCCCATTCACTGTTGATGCCTTCCAAGTCTAACGCGAAGTAACCTGCAAAGTGGCGGCAGGCTGCGTAGCCGCTCTCGGTATATTCTTCTGCTATGAAGCGAAGTATGTCAAGTTCAAAAGCACAGGAGCGCGATGGACATTCGACGATGAATACCGCCGCCTACCACTCGCCTGCATAGGAGGGCCTGGGTAAGTGTTACTCTCCTGTATCAACCTCTCTGCGATACTGACGCAAGCGACTTCAGTGTTGTCGTTGCTCTCTTCTGGTTAGGCTGGACATCTGTCCCGTCAATTCATCCAGCCGTGCCAATCATGTCGGGATTCTGCTTCGGAGCGGGCTATCTTCTCATTTTCATGGCCATGCTGAACTACCTCACTGACGCATATAAAACCGTCTCAGCATCAGCGAATGCTGCTGCAAGCACCACCAGATCTCTCGCGGCCGTCTGCCTTCCCTTCGCTGCAGCTCCCATGTATACGCGGCTGGGGGTACAGTGGGCGTGCTCTCTTTTAGGCTTCGTTGCGCTGCTCATGAGTAGCGTCCCGTTTGTCTTTATCATGTATGGGAAGACTCTTCGGAAAAGAAGCCCTTTCTGCCAAAAGCTTTCCGCGGCCTCCTCTGATACTGTGTCGTTTGAGAATTCGACGCAGCTATCCCGGACGTAGCGGTACGGATTCAGCTTTGAAAAATTCATTTGGCAGTTTGTCGAAGCAGGAGCAAGATAGCCCCAGCCAGGTATAGAGTCGACACTGGGCCCAGTTTCCTTTTTGTTTCTGGGATTCCCTTCGCTTCAACATCCTCTTATCGTTTCCGCCGTCACAAAACTGTAGAAGTAGTTCAAGCACAGATTCGATCACATAAATTCAACTTCGATGCTCATACAAACACCATCTCAAGTCCCGGCACTCAGATCCGGCCAATACAACCCCTCATAATCCATCGCATCCTCCAAAAACCGCAAATCAATAAACGGCTGCTCCAACAACTCCCTCAACGACGGCTCCGCCGCCAACGTCATCCCCACCGTCTCAGTCGTCTGGCCGTGGCTCTGCACAGCTTCTTGCACCCCCGCGGCGCCGCCGCTATGTGCGTCCGCCGCCCCCGCAGACGCCCCCGTTCTCCTGAGGTACGCCCCCACCGCCGTCCTCATCGCCTCGACGTGGTTGCCGTACTCCTGCGCCACGCAGCTGCCGGCCGCCCGCAATTGGTCAAGGAGCCGCGCCGCCTCCTCAAAGGCGTCGCGGTCGCTACTGCTATCCTTAGTATCTAACAAGCTGGAGATAGCGAGGACAGTGAGCGAAGAAAATAGGTACTGAGTGAAGTGGCAGTCAAAGGTGGCAAACGAGCCGGCGATCCAGGATTGCGTGAGCAGGCGGAACGAGTGCCGCGCGCAGCGGATGGATGCTTCGGAGAGCGTTGACGCGCTGGCAGGGACGGGGGGAGCGGATGATGAGGGCGTTCGCGAGCGCAGGTCGGCGATGTGGGAACGCAGGGTGTGGAGGAGGACGGGGCGGGTGGCGAGGATGACGCACTGAGTGGGGGGTTTGGTTGGTTAGTTGGGGGCGGGGAGGCGCGGGTGGTGGGGGCGGACCTGGTTGAACGCGAGGTGGAGTGAGATTGTTTTCAGGTCGTGGGTCGCGTCGGACGAGTGGTCGATCTGGAGTTGCGGAGGGAGCTCTTCGACCCAGGACTGGAGATCTTTGAGAGATTGGTGGATGCGGGTTGATAGACTCTCGTCTTGGTTTTGTTTGCGCAGGCTGTAGACGGAGCGGACAACCTTTGTGAGTAGGCTTGTTAGTCTGATGTTGGCAACGTGATAAGCTGAGTCGGTGAAGTCGTTGGAAGATTCATTGCCGAGTGGCGGTTCTGAGGGCAGGTCTACTCCGATATCGTCATCTTGTATTGCGGGTGGATGGCCCAGCTTGGACGCCCACATCCGGTCAAAGATGTAGGCGGTCCAAAACAATCGCTTCCGGTGCTCTCGAACGCCTGGGTCAGGGAGTTGGGATTCTGGAACTTTTAGATGGAGGCCAGCTACGATGGCCGAGCGCATTGCTGTTCCTGCTAGGATATAAGCGCTGTATCGCCGGTGGAGAGCCATGGAGTAGAAGGACTGAGCAAGAGCTGTCAGTAAACATACAATTTCAGTCAGAGGAGTTTCTTACTATGAGGAGAAGAAGCTCAATAGAATCCAGTCCCGGGAGTTCATCGAGAAGGCCGAGCACTTTCAAGGCCTGTGAAAAGAAGGCGATACCGGGAAAGCCCTGGGTTCCGACAGACCTTGTCGAGCACAGCTCACCGACCGCGAACAAGGCCCAGAACTTGCAGTGGAGTAGAGGGTTACCCCACGTTGGGTCACGAATACTTTGTTCCAGGTCCTCCATGATCGAACTCTGGCGAACAAGGCAATAACAGCGGCTGACGTAATTCAGAGCGGCTCCGATCAAGAACCTCGCCCGCGACGGGCTGGGCCACGCAACCTCGAACCCTGCCAGATTCATCAGCGGTTCGTCGGTAATGTAGTTGATCCGTAGCAGGTGCGTGGGCTCAGGAGCTTGAGGGTCGGAGATGGCTTGGCGGAATCGCGTGGCAAATGCGTTGTCGGCTGCTTCCCCAATGAGGATTGGGGTGCGGAACACATTGACACTGTCAAACCACGGCTTGGCGTTGAGCGTTGGATTTAATGCGGTGCCATCGTGTTCAGTTGTGCCAGTTGGCAGCACCGTCTCGTGGACGAGACTTGGGGCCGTTGCATGGCTTTGAGGTGTGACGGGGGCATTTTGGCGCCTGAGCCGCTCAATCTCCTCGAGTAATCCATCAATGTACCTGCCAATTGTCAGCCTACATCACGTTGCACTAGACGCAGCTATCATCATGCGACCTCTGTGCAACCTTCACTTTTCTGTTCCGCTGAGGATATGAGCATTCGGGCTCTCGGTGAGCTTGCTGGCAGTTTTGGCAAGGCAACCCCCCAGAGCACTTGACTTTTCTCGCATGGCAACGCTGGCAACTGCGTACCTGCTGTTAGTTGGCCGGACTTGAAAATTTGCTAACGCTGATGGAGGATAGTCTCACGCAATCGACTTGCTCCCTGGCCCGCCACGGGGACCCTGCCGCGACACAGTCTCGGTGCTTGGTGCCTCAGCTTCCGTGCTTGTAGCCTTAGGTACTGTCGGCATATTGTCACGCAGTGTGGGTATGCGGCTGTTTCAGTGACTGATGACGGGAAAACAAGAGGAGATCCCGAGCTTGAGTGGCCTCGGCTTGTAGGTTTTGCTAGAGCGGCGACGGTGGACGGATACGCCGTGCCGCTTTCCCCGATTCGGCAGTAGTCTCGGCGTAGATGCTTATAATCCCGAACTCCTCCAAGCATGCTCATGTTCTCTTAAGAACAGCTTCTATGAGACGAAATAGTCATGGATGTTCTCTGCCTACAGTCAAAACATATGACCGGCCGGCTGTGTGCATATGCATTACCTCAAGCCTTCTCACTGATGACATTTATGGAGATTTCCAGACTTAAGTGCGCTTACTTCATTTTATACCTTGAGCTTAGCCATAAATTAACGTATGTGAATTTTCTTTGGCAGAATAAATTACTCCACCGATGACGCAATGTTCGCAAATTCCCTGTACACTCATGCGCCGACCACCTATATGAAATATTTGAAATCTGCACATTTCTGGAGACATTTTCAACGCTTATAAACCATTCCTTACATACGTCTTAGAATGTAACCATAAAACTGTGAGAACCTGATTACCAAAGAGATAACCTTTCTCTTCATAACGGATCTTTGACGTACCTCATTCTGCATCTACAAAGATATAAGATTTACAAGAGCTATCTACAGACCCTTTAAATATCAAGGCCCTGATCCCTACAGATATCCGAAATACCCTTATCATACACATCATGGTTCGGCGCGTCGCAAACCTGCAAGTTGAAGACGCACGGGTCCCAAGCGCTTAGCGGCAAGGCATCTCCCTGGAACGGGAAAGCCAACTGCGTCTTATTATTCTGATCGAAGCAGTGCGTCGGGATCTCGAGGAACTGCGACTGCACGAGGCCGTACTTGTTGACCATGAGGTCCGCGGCGTCGAGCTGGGGGTCGGCGTTGCCGTGGCTGTCGATGGCCAGCAGCATGTAGTAGACGGCGCCGCCGCCGCCGGCGTCGATGACGCAGTACTCGGTCCAGCCGCCGAGGTAGGGCGTGCGGCACTCGCTGTCGCCGCTGTACGAGTCGCGGTAGATGAAGACTTTTTTGGCTTGCAGCGTCAGGCCGATGGCGAACGTCTCGATGACGCTCGTCACCTGGTCCTGCAGGTCCGCCTGCGTGAAGTTCTGGCTCACGCCGAGGAAGCGGCCGCCGGCGACGACGGAGTTGACGCCGTTGGTGGCGTTGAGCTGCGCGTCGATGGTGGCTTGGATCGAGTCCGACACGGCCTGCTGGTACAGCTGGACTACTTCCGAGAGCGAGTTGCCGACGTTAGACCATGCGAGGAACTTGTCGGTTGGCTCGGGTGCGTGCATCTGGCCGGCGAGGAAGGACAGGCCGGTCGAGGCTGCTCCGGCCGCCGTGCTGACGGGTCCGGTGAAGGGCACGATGCTGAGAACCGTGCTGAACATGCGCACCATGTTTTGCAGGGGTGTGACGTTGTCGTCCGGGTCGGGGTAGAAGTCGGATACGATGCTGGGGAGCTTCATGCTGAGGATGCTCGACGCAAAGGTGATGGCTGTGTTTAGCGAGTTCATGTAGCTGTTCCAGTTCTGGATAGCGACCATGAGGTACCTACATTACTGTTAGTCTGGTGCTTTGTGGTGACGATGAAGTCTTACCAAGCAGGGAGCGTGATCGGAAGGCATGGCTGGCCGGCATTGCAAAAGTTATCAAGACCACTAATGCTTATTAGCATAATGGAGGGGAAGCCAAGGGGAGCGAGCGGACCAGAAGAAGTTGGGCGCTCCAAAAGAGCTGGCAAGCGCCTGAATATTGTTTGAAGCTGCCGGAGTGACATTTTGCGCAGCCCAGTCGTTCATGAAAGTGTCAATGTCCAGATTATTCCATGTGTCGGGCGACAAGGTCTCGGCAGTACATGACGAATCATTTGAGTCTTGACGAACCTCCAACGGAGCAGCCACGGCAAGGAGGGACGATGACAAGGCACAGGCCAGAAAAACCGTCGGGCCCCGCATATTTTAGTGGGAGCAGAATTTCTGCAAAAGAGCGACTAAGTGGGAAAAAGAGTGATTCGGAGGTGCAGCGTGTTCAGGCTGCCTGACTACCACCTCTTTTATTCTAACAATTGTACTGCGGAGGGAAAGAGTGGATGCCTGGTCTCGCAACTGTTTCGGCACGCATTCGACATGATTGGCTCGATTGTGCATAAACTCGTATTTTGATGAAAACGAGTCAGGTAAGGATTTCACTGTCGAAAAAGCCAAGTCCATCCCGGTGATAACCGGTAAGGGTATCGAAGCAAGTAGTGACGCCACTGTTCTAGTTGATGCAGCTTGTTTCACCACTGCACTTTCCGGGGGGCGGAACATTGCCCAGCCGGTAAGGCGTCCTATTGTGTCGAACTTCTCGGTTCCTGCGACCCGAACTCCAGAGCTCCTTTCAGCCTCTCGCCCAATCCACTTAAAAATCGGCTGAAAGCACCACCTACCGTAATAGACTGGGAACATACAAGGTGGGTGTCTGTCTATGCTATAAATGCTTCAGTCGCCTTAAAATGATCGGCGCGTGGATTGCGGGGCAAAATATCCACGCTTCACAACGCTTCGCTTCGGTTTCTCGCATGGATCTGGGGAGCTTCCTACCGTTAGCTACATTGTTTTTAAGAAGGAGCTTGCAAATACAGCTGTGAATACGGAAGGCGGATGGGTAGACGGCTGCGAAGACGACCACGGGGAGGGCCGAATCTTCGAGGTCCCGAAAAAGTTAAACCGACAACGCCGAAGAAACGGCAGGTCTCGGCTCCATTCATCTCCCCTAGGAACAAGAGGTCGCCAGTTATCTAGATCTCTGATGATAGGGAGACGTCCGACTCCGGCGGCGAAGCGGAATAGACAGCGATGCTCGCGCCTTGGGATCCGCGGCATCCACCCATCTTGGCTTCCCTTAGAAAGGGCGTTTTTTTTTTTTTTTGAGAAATTACCAAACCAGACCTCTTTCGCGAGAAAAGACCCAAACCTAGCCATCATGGCCCAAATCTGACCCTTAGTTCGTGCAAGTTAACATTACCATATTGAAGATGTTCATTTATTACTATAATAAACGTTTATACACCTGTCTGGCAGTTTCAAGATGGGAAAATTCTTATACTTTAATTTCGTTGAAGATTTATAGCACTATAAAGAAGGCAAGTTTCGGTGAGTTTGGTTTGGATCGTTTGTTACGGAAGAGGTTGGGTTTGATAATTATCCGTTTTCGCTTCTACCTTTTTCTTCTTTATGGGTGCTTTTCAGCTCTGAGAAACCTTCACGATCATTTGGGCAGAGACAGAGCTCTGCAGGTTTTTTTTTTCTAGATACAGTTTTCACTTAAACACCATCACCGGCGATGAGGATTCAAATGCATAATGCAAGAGACCCGGCTGAGCCAGACGGAGAAAGAGGCTCAAAAATTCCAGACAGCAGGAGGCTACATCAGGATTCAATCTGAGAAGGAATATCCGAAGGACGTGGCATCTGAGGCTATCGCAAACGACGACTAGGAAGAGGGCGAAGCCGAGAGCGACGATCCCAAGATACCCGAAACGCCAACCGCAGCTGCCAGAAAGCACGGTCAGCGAGTACGGCTACGAGGATAAGCAACGACAAGAATAGCGCCGAGGATTCAGGAAGGCAACACCAGATGCTTCCTTCCGATTCGACCAATAGGAGCTCGAAGATCCACTAAAGCGCCCCCAAACCCCCAAGTCTCCACTGCGATCCCCAGCCACGCTACGTCGTCGCAGACTCGGCACTCCTCTTGGGCTTCGCTGAGGAAAGATCCCTGTTCAGGCATAATAGTGATCCCAGCCTTCGTTGCGTATGTAGGTACGATAGAAGAGAGAACTTACGCGCTTGTACGCTTTCTTGGCGTGGTGGTGACCCCGCGTGTATGTTCGTGCCCTATTTTTAAACTTGGGGGCTGAATCTCCGCCTTGTCGGGTGTTGTGCGGCGCAAAAGTGGGATGCTACATCGTCAGGAGCGCTGACAGGTCGGCATTTCTGTCTCAGCTTGCTGCCGGGCGTCGAGCATCTGCAGTGGGGCAAGTCCGAGAGGAATCCTAATCTACGGACTTTAGCAAAAAGCAATCGCTGAACCCCACTCGTGTTTTTTTTTGTTTTTTTTTTTCGTGAAAGCCTCCAAACTCAACTCTCCACTACAACTCACCACATTAAATCTTAGTACAGCTTTGACGAAATTAAGAATAATTTTTGCTGTATTGCTATAGAAATGAGCAAGCTTGAAGATGTCTAATAGTAGAAAAAAAATTTTTTTCGTCAGACAGTATCATGGCTACCAACAAGTACTGAAATCAGCACGGCGTCGTGCTTTTTTAGTCCGACATTTTCATGAGACAATCTTGACCCGTACGGCCCCAGAGATTGGCTTGTTAGCGATGGCTGGGTTTGGTTTTCTTTATTTTTCATGAAAAAGAAATTGGGATTGGTATCCGATTTCAACAATACAGATGAACAAGAACAAAATATGGAACACCTTGGTTTAAGCATTGCTGGTGGAAACGCTGCAAGAATTTTCTGGGGGAAGGAGGTCGTCGGCTGAAAGAGGTAGGAAGTTGTATGAGTAATACCGAAGGACAATTGCATCATTGCATGCGACAAGAGCCAAGCTTCAATGCCTAGAATGCTTATTTGCTCTACCAACGAAAACTCCCCAAGCAGTCAAGCTACTGATGAACCTCCTCTTTCTTCTTACACACATCATTTCGCGACACAGCTCCACAGTCATGAAACAATTTGAGTCAACAACGACCAAAAAGTTGCTCGCATTCGAATTACCAGGTCTGGACTAAGAGTTCGAGGTTGAGCAAGAACAGCAAACAAGTGGTATAATTTGAAAGAAGAACCTAATCCTCTAACGAAAAAGAAACTCAACGACGGCGCTAAGTATGCAGGAGAGAAACCGTCAAACTGGTGGTCTACATCAT
This sequence comes from Lasiodiplodia citricola, assembly GCA_023089105.1. Taxonomy (NCBI): domain Eukaryota; kingdom Fungi; phylum Ascomycota; class Dothideomycetes; order Botryosphaeriales; family Botryosphaeriaceae; genus Lasiodiplodia; species Lasiodiplodia citricola. Next base: position 156,969 of record JAJNLL010000024.1, read on the forward strand.
CTTTGTCTCCCCCTTTCAACACCAAACCGAGCACGCCACTCGGTACATGATTCATTCAACCATAACTCATATAATTCAGCTTATTTGCTGCTCAATGAGAGCAGAAGCGTTTTATTCATCTCGCTGCCCTGTTCAACAAATTAGAAACGTGATCGACGCGTTGGCGTGGAACCTTACCAAGCAGGATGTGAAGCAGGCTCACAATGCGCGTGCGCAAACGAGCGCCTCATGCGGCGTTAATACCGCGGGGCTTCGTACTGGCGCATGCGATGTCCATGACCGGAGCGATGTTCATAACGCGGGTGGTGGCCGTGTCTCGACGACCGGTGGCCGCCGTGGCGCGAGGACGATCCCCCAAACCCCCCTGAAGACTTCTTCTGCCCCGAAAGTGCCATCGAAAACATCTTTGCGATGTCGCGGATCACATCCGCAGGATTGAACACGTGGAAGAGAGCAACAAGGAAGTGCTCGCGAGGCTCGGGGTGGCGCTTGGAGGGGTGGTAGATGCGGCTGCCGAAGCTTGCGAAGAAGAAGAGCGAGAAGAAGACCATCTCGACGCAGACGAGGAAGGCGGGCAGGCCGTACTTGATGTCGCGGGGCGCGACGGTGTCGTCGGCGCTGAGCCCGTCGGGGATGCTGATGAAGTTGAAGACGAGATTCTGGACGAAGATGATGAAGACGATGAGCTTGAAGGAGAGGAGCTTGAGGAGCGGCTTGTGCACGGTCATGTGGGCCTTTTGCGTCTTGTAGAATTCTAGGATGGCGAGGAAGCAGACGACCAGGGAGATGTCGCCGATGACGACGATCTGGAGACGTTAGCATCGAGTCGGCGGCAGATGGCGGAGGTGCATACCCAGATGTGCGCGAAGTGAACGCTGCGCGAGCTGGCACAGTATTTCCCAGTGGCGAGTGAGGCCTCGGTGGCGATGGTGAGAATGGTCTTGACGACGGGGTACTGGAAGACAGCAACCCACGCCTTTTGAAGGCCTTCTACGTGTCCGGAGTCGAGATTTTTAGTCGTCGCGACGTTTCCATTATGGTGGATTGTGGTCGGCTCCTGAGCGTAATGGGTGAAGAGAATGAACAAGCAGGCTAGTGCGAAGGCTTCGTAGAGGTCCGGGAGTGGGGTAATGTACTCATTTTCGTCGTAGAAGATGAGAGCGAGGAGAGAGAAAACAGCGAAAATAGCGGGGGTAATGATCAGGCGAACAATCTGACGCTGCTCAGTCGGCTTTGTGTAGCGGCAGAGGTGTTTGAAGACCAGCACGAGGGAAAAAAATCCAGTAATAACTGTGCAGGGTGCGGCGATGTAGATGAGGAGCTCGTGCAGGGTGATGCCAATTGACAGGTCTTTCGCGGGGACGCGCGATATGGGCTTGGGGCACGAGCGCTCAGTGAAAGAACCCATGGCTGTTGTTTAGGGAGGCGTCCAGCGCGGAGGTTTAGGGAAGTATTATCATCGTGGAGACAAAGGGGCCAGCCGAGGTTCTTGGGGCCGGACACGCAGGTGGCTGGTGGCTGAGCGGAAGGTACGCCAGGCAGCAACACGGCGGAGCAGCTGCGAGACGGTCGCATTGTTGGGCGTGGTCACAGCTCGCACTGCATTCCGAATCCGGCACGATCCTCGGCTTCTAAATGCAGCTAGACGGTGCTGACGGTGCATGGGTGACGCACGCTTGAGATAGGCATGCTATTGGCTGATTGCGGCTGTAGGATGAGCGGGCCATTTTACTCAGGCCCCTGTCGTGCCAGCGCTTTCTGCCAGCGCGAACTGATGCAGGGCTCAGAAACCCACGAGAGACAACACAGCGTGATGGAAGTCTCAGAATAATGTCAAGCCGCGTGCGGAAGTGTACGCAGATATGATTGACGTTGCATTAAACGTAGCGCCCGGCCTCGGCCGCGCCATAACGGTCCCGGGTGCTCCCGCACTCGCCGTGCACGCCGCGCGCGCCCCATGCGCGTCATTCCCCAGAATCATGTGACAAAACCACTGAACTGCATTCTTATTGCTCTTTGAAGCCCATTGAATGATATATTCCGCCGATTATACTCCTACCAATGCATTGATTCGTATATGTTAGAATTGAGAAATTCCCTTCCACTCATCCCGACTTATGTACTCCCTTTCCCCTCTCCCTCCGCTGCTCGATCCGTAGTTTCACCTACTACAACTCTTGGTACCAGTATCTCGCTGCAGCAGCCGTAGATTCAACAGTGACGCAGCAATGCTGAGCACGGTGCAATTGCTCTCCAGGGTCCTCGACTTAGCCAGCTCCACCAGCAGGAGCCACAAATTCGGCGCCTAATGCACGATCAGCAAAACACTAAACTTTAATCCGTGGGGAGCCGGGCCGCCTCCTTACGTGGTCCTCCAGAATCCCCTGCAGCTCATCCGGGCAGTTACGCAGTGCCGCAAGGCCCGTCCCGCCTCCGTGCATCTGCAATGGGCCGATCAGGCCCTCCAGGCGGGCCATCTCATCGGCGTATATATTCTCGGCCGCCTTGACGATCTCGCAGCGGTAGGCGTGCGACTGCAGGCTCGTCCAGCGCTGCGCACTGGCCGTCAGGAGGGCCAGCACGCCGGGCAGCTGGCGGCTGCGGCTGCAGCGCTGCTCCATCTCGATGCGGGTGCGCGCCTTGAATTGTGCAGTGTAGTATGTCGTGACAGCGTCATCGAAGGTCGTGAAGCCCATGCTGCGCGAGAACTCGACCAGCGCCTCCATGCGTTCTTCTACCGACTGGCAGTGGCTGGCCAGCTGCTGCAACGGGGCTGCTGGCGGCTCGGCGGTGAGTGAGTACGGGAGTATGTAGGTATTGTCGTCGTACGGGCCCGCGGCAGTGCCGGAAGGAGGATGCTGCTGATCGAGCAGCATGTATGATGATGTCTGCGTCGTCGGCGGGAACCAGTCGGCGGGTACGCCGCCGTACTGCACTGCCCCCGTGTTTGCGCAGACCGGGCCGAATGGATCGCTCGATGGTGTCAACACCGCTGGTTGTTCTGGTTCGCTCGTGGGTTAGTGATATAAGACTGGACGGGGCCTCTCCCTGCGACCGCTTACCTGACGCCGCGTCAGCAATGCCGGTGGTGGCATCGACCCCTTCGGCTGCTGTCTGAGGTTGTGTTTCGAGCGGCATGCTGCCGGAGAGCACGTAATTTCGTGGAGGGCTATCGTGCTGCATAAGACTTGGGTTGTCCGGGAGGTCCCGGCCGCCTTTCATTTGCCGCGCTCTGTCTCGACTCCCTGGATTCGTGTTAGCCTGTCGCAGACGGGCAGCCAAGAGGATTTGAACATACGGTGCTTGCGTTGCGCGATGCGGTTCTGCCTCTGTCTTTTCGTAGATGCGTCTTCAAAGCAAATGGTGAATGGCTGCGGCATCTTGACTCGGGGGTAGGCTACCGAGGGCTCAAGCTGAACTTATGGAGTGCTCAGGGCAGGCGCTACGTATTGCTACTTATTGGGCCCCAGGGCTGTGGCTTGGCTGAATAGAGCATTGATACTTATGTAAACTGTTAGATCCGTGGCTTGTCACTGGATTCCTGCGACTCATCTGCCGTCTAACCGGATTGGGGAATTTTATCTTCGGTCGCCGGACAACCATTACTCGGAAACTCTGAAACATCTACTACCGATACAGTTAAAGCTCGGTATTGTAATTCCAAATTCAGGGAAGATGATTCGTTTGAGCTACCCTCGGCAGCGTCTTGCCAATATTCTACTGCATCAATACTATGCGAATTATTACTAACTAAGACGGCGCGATGGCTTGCCAAGCTTTCAAGACACGACAAGACGGGACGCATCTTACCAAGATGTCTTGTCTGGTTTAAGACGGCTTATCTTGTCTTGTCTTGCCAATGCTGGGTCCTGAACGGAGCTGAGTATGGATACGAGTTGGTAGGAAATTCGTCGAGCAAATCATCGGCTAGCGTTGTTACTTTGGTGCAAGGGTTGCATTTCATACTAACAAATACGCGTGATTCCAATTTAAGCCGACGGGTGAATGTTTTAGGGCAAGTGATCTTCAATTGGGGGTATGAGTTAGTCTGAGATATTTGGCCCCACGCCAGAACAGAAAATGCACACGATAGCAGCCGAAACACGCGGAAAAACACCCGATAAGCCCAACCAACCCCCACAACCCGATCCTGCGTTTAAAAAAGATACATCTCTAACCTAGCGCCTGCTGCTCAGGAACAAAGCCGCCGCACCAACCAACAAGGCGGGCAGCGCGGCCATGCGCAGCAGGGAAACCGCCACCAACACCACCACCTTCAACGTCTTGAGCGCCATGCCGACGCGCAGCTTCGTCAGCGTGTGCTTGCCCTCGTTCTTGCGCGGGAACGGCTCGTCGGGCACGTCCTTGCCAAGGAACTTGCACAGCGGCTCCCAGCCCTGCTGCACGCGGAATTCGAGCAGGCGGTCTTTGGGAACCAGCGCGCGGATGTGCTCGTTGTGGCGGCGGGCGCCGTCGCGGAGGGCCGCGCGGTCGCGCCAGGGCCCGCCCGTCCAGTCGACCAGAATTAGGCGGAGAACGTCGTAGAGGGCCCCCAGTCCCGGCTGTGCGCATGGGCGGATCAGCATCCCTGTTCACTAGCGCGGCTATCAAGCAAGAGCCGAGAGAGAGCGGTTATACTTACAGGGTCCAGCCAGCGCACGAACGGCCATGCTGAAACGCCTAGGATGTCGTAGTAGGAGGCTTCCATCGACCGCAGCCACGGCTCGTCGTCCCTGGTGGTCAGGACGACCTTGGCGTCGGGATACGCCGCGATGAGCTCGTCGACGAAGTTGGCGCACGGGGCATCCGTCACAGCCTGCGCCGCCCGTCAGCCATCATAATGTGGGGTTTCCCGCGCCGCCGCCTGGGCGCCAAGGGCTGGGGGGACCTTACCGTGTACTCGTGCAAAAGCTTCTCAAGCTCGGCCAAGCCGAAGGCGGCGCCACGGCCGTAGAGCTTGGCTTCGAGCGCCTCGCGCCAGCAGAGAAGGTGCATTTTGCCTTTTCTCTGCATTTCGACCGTCTCGTTGAAATGGTAGCTGCGGTAGCCAAGTCTTTCCAGCGCATGCACCATTGCTTATTTTTCGCTGCCTGTTAAAATCAGGTGATCTTAGGAGGGGGCGGTGCAAAAAACTTACAGGTGGTGCCGGTGCGGGAAAGGCCCAGGCAGAGGACCTGCATCGGCTTCTGGCGTGCGGGGGGCTGGTCGAGCCGGTCGATCTCGCGACCCCCGCTACTCTTTGATGAGCCGATCATTTCGTGCAACAGGATGCTGGCTGGCCCGGCGTCGGTTATGGCGAAGTCTGCTTGGGACGGTTCTGGCCAGTTGTCTTGGAGGGGAAACATGTCTGTTGCTCTTAACTTTATTGCTCATCGTGATGCTGCTGTGTATTTAGATGCGCGATGCTCGATGCACTCTCCGGGTGCTGGCGGAGCGATCAACATGGCGATCCATCCAGCTTTCCCTGCAGGAATAGTTGCTGCTGACCGTGCAGCCGAGGCTCTTTTCTTCGTGGCACAGTCTCAGACGCAGCGTGGCTATGTGAGTCCTCGTCCATATCCGGTATCCAGTGCGAGATTTCTTCGTGGAACAGTTTCAACCTCGGTATGTCTTTGTGATTTCATGTCCGCATTGGGTAACCAGTGCGAGCTGTCTGCTTCTAAAATGCCGCTCGTTCAGCGAAAGACGCTTTAGCTACCATCTCAAAGAGCAGCCCGCCATGACGCTTAACGACCGCGACGACATTGCCATTGCCCAACTCGTCTTCTACATTCCCGCGGGCGGGGCGGCGACTTTCCTCTGCTTCAAACATGGCTTCAAGAAATCCGCCAGTTGGTACTTCCTAGTTGCATTTTCGCTGTTAAGGATAGTCGCCGCCATCTGTCAGCTCATCTTCTCCCACAATCCCTCCAGGCGTGTTGCAACGGCCCTAGCCGTATGCACGTCGGTCGGCCTCTCGCCGCTCGTGTTGTTGTGTCTTGGGCTCCTTTCGCGAGCGTAAGCACCTTGGCCCCCTAGCCTCTTTTCTTTTTTCCTTTGTTGCTGACAAGGCGCCCCGCAGGAACGATTACATGGCCAAGCCACGACTGCCTGGCCTTGTATTCAAGTCCCTCGATCTCTTATCGCTGGTTGGTCTCGTTATAGGCACCGTCGGCGGTATCCAGGCCAGCAAATCCACCGACCGCCTCACCACCGTGGACCCCAAGTCCAAAGCCGCCGTCGCTATCTTCTTGGCTATTTTCGTCTTCGACGTGCTCATCCTCGGCTACCTGGCTGTGAGTATGTCGCGGATCGAAGCCAGTGAGCGCCGCATCTTGCCCGGCGTTGGTGCTTCATTCCCCTTTGTCTTCGTCCGTCTGCTCTACGCCATGATCTATGACTTTAGTGGTGACCAGGACTTCAACTCCATCACCGGCAGCATTGCTATCTACGTGTGCATGTCTGTTGTGATGGAGTTCATTGCCGTCATCATCTGTCTCGTCATGGGCTTCTCTCTCCGTGTCAGGCGCAAGAAGGACGAGGCCGAAAAAACACCAGCTTGAAACCACTTCAGCGCCGCCTCATAATTCCTCCATGAGTCCTTTTGTATACTCATGTCGGAAGTAGTGAACACTGCTACCCCTTGCTGCTGTTCAATTCCCCCGAGTTCTTGTTCTCTTTCTTCTTGCATTTCTACTTGAGTGGCTTGTGGAGATTGTATCTATGTACATCCACTGAAAAGCCAGAGTCTTCAAGTTTTTGTTAAGAAGCTGGAAAGTATGCTACAAGTTAATATGGCGATGATTTCCTTGTTTGCACAAATAGCTTGGGTTGCCGACTCCATGCTATTCCCTGTTGCGCTCTTGTTCTAGTTTAACCATCACACGCATTGATCTTTCGTTCAGAAATAAGTCTCTCAAATTGCTAGAAAATGAATCTACCCAACTCCCACCATGCTGTGACAAACGAAAACTAAACGAATGTTGAACCCCACAAAAAACCCCTACTCCGCAGCCACATGGAACGACAGCGGAACGCCATGCTTGGGAAACAAGGCGGTGCTCCACGTGGTCGAGATAGCGGGCTCGAAGTCGCCGCCCTGGACATCGTCGAAGTGCTGCAGGATGCGCACGACGGCATAGGCGATCTCGGTCAAGGCGAACTGCTCTGCAAACGTTCAGCAAGCTCCATACTCGGGTTACAGGGGGGTACTTACGTCCAATACAGATGCGCGGCCCGCCATTGAAAGGCAGGTACTCCCACCCGACGCGGCGCCCGACCCAGCGATCCGGCTTCCACTCGAGCGCGTCCGGGCCCCAGATATCCTCGCGGCGCTGCATGACGTAGGGGCTGTACTTCACCACCGTCCCCTTCGCCACCGCAACCGGCGCATTCCCGTCGGGCCCGCCGCCAACAGGCAGCACCGTGTCGCGCAGCGCCTCGCGCGCGTTCATCGGGACGGGCGGGTACAGCCGCAGCGTCTCCTTGAGCACGTTCTGCAGCGGCGCGCACTCCTTGAGCGACGCGAACGACACCTCCCGCACCGGCTGCGCCCGCGTCCCGAAGAACTCGAGCACCTCGCGGCGCAGGCGGCTCCACGCGCCGGGGTGCAGGGCCAGGCAACGCAAAGTGAAGGCGAGCAGGCTGGCCGACGTGTCCTCGCCCGCGAACAGCAGCTGGATGCTGAGGTCGCGCATCAGCGCGCGGTCGTCGGTGCTCTCGGCGAGGCCGTCGACGAAGCAGTAGCGGTTTTCTTGCTTCTCGCGGCCGAGCGCGGCGTCGACGAGGCGCGTGCCGTGCTCCTGCCACGTCGCGCACGCCGCGACGAAGGCGCGCGAGCGGAAGAGCCAGTAGAAGGGGCCGGCCTTGAGGCGGAGTTGGGCGCCGCTGTTGGCGTCGGTGAAGGCCTTTTCGAACGAGGCGGCGTGCAGGGCTTCTGGTGAGCCCTGCGCGCCGGCCATGTGCGTCTGCGAGTGCAGGCTCTGGCCGTAGAGGAAGTCGGTAGTGTTGTCGAGCGTGAAGCGGAGGAGGAGCGGCATCAGGTTGCGCGTGCGTGTCCAGCCGTTGGGCGAGGCGGCGCCCATGGCGGCGAAGAGGGCTTGCACGTGGCGCTCGACCGTCGCGACGTCGCTGACTTGGGCCTTGGTGAATTGCGGCCGGAGGACCCCCCGCGCGTGCTGCCAGACTTCGCCATCGCTGGTGAAGACGCCGCGCCCCAGCAGCGGGCCCACCGCGCGCGCGCGGCTCTGGCCCAGCCCCCAGTCGCGGAAGTGGGTTGCTAGGACCGCTTGGATGACGCGCGGGTCGGCGGCCGAGATGGACCGGTCCAGCGTGCTGTCGCTGCTGAAGATCCACGTGCCCTGGTCGCGGTACACCTGGAAGATGACGTCGTCGAGGATGCTGCCGCGGTGCTGGAAGACGCGCCACTTGAGGTCTAGTGCGAATGGTAGACGGCTGCGCAGCTGCCGCACAGGCTTGCACCCGTTGGCCGCTGCTAGCTTGCGCAGCCGCCACTCGGTGGCGAGCCGCCGCGAGAGGAGCGCGATGAGGATGGGTGCGCACAGGAAGATGAGTGCGGCGAATTGCATGGTTCGTAGTATGGTTTACGGCGAAGTGAGAGGCTCCCCTGGCTCTCTCATAAGGGCTTTGTCGCGCCGGCGTAGTCCGCCGTGGTGTCGCAATGGGAATGCAGTGCGAACTGCAAGGTCAGCATATCTGTCCTATGAACCGAGGTTCATCGAAGCTTACCGGGCATCGTGGAGTGATCAGGATGAGCCTGAGGCCTGGGGCCTTCTCTAACACTGCTGAAGATAGAAGCAACATGAGGCAAGCAATGACTGAAACCACAACCTAGAAAGACCTAGATATCTCTTCCTTCTCTTGTTTCAGCTTTTTTGAGAGGATCTGGAAAAAGACCGCGATAAACGTAGGCCACAACTTTTGCAAGGCAACTCGCAGGAACCAGCTCCGCCTTCCGGAGCTTCCGCACGCCAACGACCAATATCCCAGCTTGAAAAGAGACGTGCGGGATCATTCTGAGCCATAATGCAAGCTCCTTCGTGAGATCGAGCTGCTTTGTAGAACATTGGCTCCGCTTACGGGCTCACGATGATGGTGAGAAGTGGCACTACCATTGATGTGTTTTTGATGCAGATGCCTGGAGATGAGCAATTTTTGCAATGCAGGATGGCAGACGTTTAGATGAATGCTTGATGTCTGGATAGATGGCGGGGAAGGTCGTTGGCGGATGGTTGAAGTCCGCGCGTGTTGGGTTGTCGTTTTTTTAGTGACGTCTGTGGCGCATTAGGCCTAGCGCCAGGGCTTCGTATTAGAGCTTAGCACACGGCTTAGCGCCGGGGCTTAGCGTTGGAGCCTAGCGTCACCCACTGCCGTCGCACGGTCACCCACAACCCTTCATTCAGTGGCCAAAACTCATCCATTTCAATAATCATATCATCTATGCTACTCCATGCGCCCGTCCCTCAACGCCGCTCCCCTGCTATGAAACATCAAATCCACGATCAAGCCACGCTGTAGACAAGCTTCTGACCGCTGACCTCGCCGCGTCTGATGATTCCCACGCCCTCAAGCACCCCGGCGAAGCCGTCGGAAGAAACCTTGGCGGGGTGGCCGCGGATTCTGCGCTCGTTGAGGGCGTTCTGCACCTGTTCGAAGAAGGTATTCGCCCACGCTCTCAGCTCGGGCGAGCCGTCTCTGCCGTACGGCGCTGGCCAGGAGCAGGCGTTGCCCGTCACCTGGGTTGCCAGGATCCAGTCCGGAGTGATGGCCTTGCGGGTTCGCTGCGTCTCGGGGAAGGGGTCCAATGCCGTGTAGCTGCCGCCCGCACGCCCGATGGCGGCGTAGCAGAGCTTCATCGATGATTCCAACGTCACGCAGTCGACCGCATACTCCAGCGCGTCCTCGGTGAATTTCCGGATGTCCTGGGCGCACGTCGGCGAGTTGTAGTCGAACACGGCGTCTGCTCCGTAAGACTTGACCAAGGCGAAGTTCCGAGGCGAGCATGTCGTGACCACACGAAGGTTACACCTGTTTTTGCCGTCAGCAGACCGCGTTAACCGCGGCGGGAGGAGCACCTACAGCTTCAACAGCTGGATCATCATCGTTCCGGTCGATGTGCTGCCACCGTTGACGAGCACCCAGAACGGTGCGCTGGCGGGCTCCGTCAGCGTGGCGGGCAGCTTCAGCGACGCGAACAGCGCCATGCCCGCCGACGCCAGCGCCGTTCCCAAGGGCGCCGCCGCTTCGAACGACATGCCCTCTGGAATCTTGAGCGCCAAATCGCCAGGTAGCGACACGTACTCGGCAAATCCGCCGCTCAAGGGCCTGAAGCGGTTCATGCCGTCGGCGCTGCCGCAGACACGATCGCCCGGCTTCAGCCTTGCTCCGACGTCGCGCCCGACGGCGACGACGGTGCCGGCGCAGTCGAAGCCGAGAATCGCACCGGGAGTGGCGAAATCGCCGAGCATCTTCGTGTCGACGGGGTTCAGGGCCACGGCCGCCACCTTGATAATGACGGCGTCTGGCTCGAGCTGCATGACGGGCACATTGCTCGACTCGACAAAATTGCCGCTGTCATCCGCAATGATTGCCCTCTGCGTCGTGGGGATCGTCTGCGACATCGTGTCTGCTTGCGTCGAGGTCTTGAATAAAGAAAGAGAAAAATCGTCGCCTTTCTCAATTTTCTGTGGTGTCGGTGTTTATAAAACCAAAATGAAGACGAACTTCAGCTTTTGGTGCTGAGCATTCGCCCCGCATCCAACACCATGCACCAATGTAAGAAAAGGACTGTGACGTTCAGGGTCCAGGAACCGTTGTTGCTGTAAGGATTGGCTGAGCCTCACGATGGGGCCTGAATAAAAGCTGCTGACCGTGCATCGACCGGGGCCGTTTGTGGCTGGCACCCCATGCGGGAGGATTATGCACTGTCAGGTTCCATGTTTGGACAGGATTCGGCTCGTACCGAAAGCCACGCAGCCCCCAAAACTAGCAACAACAATAGATGGTGTCCTGGATAGGGAACTCGATTCTGGTCGTGGAGAGCCTCTCTCTAGGTAAGCAACGTCGCTAGCTATTTCGGGAAACTGGATTGCTTATGCCAAGCCTACCGGTGCTTAGCCAGCATCCTACCCTTGCTCTTCCAATACCCACCCTTCTGGCCGGTGCCAAGCCAGTGGTACCGCGAACACCACCAACGAGGCACAGTATGCTGAGGCCTCCACCTTCTGGATTCGTTTAGGCGGTGCTCAGGTCCCAACTGCTTCAGGAACGGATGGGAGCAACAATTGCTGACCTATCCACCCGAACGACGCCCGACTGTGATACATACACATAAATGCCAGCCAGAACCTCTCCATCACATTACTTACGCAAAGCAGTGGAGTACGCTTCATCTTAACGCCCTCTTCAGCTTCATCCAAAAGCCCTCCTCAACTACATCTTCACGTCCTCCTCAGCTCCATCTGAACGCCCTCCTCAGTTCCATCTGACAATCCTCCTCAGCTCTATCTGAAAGCCCTCAGCTCCATCTAAAAGCCCTCCTCCGCTCCATCTCCGTTGATCTTTTTGACAGACACGAGCCATCACTCATCTTTTACCACCCCACATTAGCCCGCCATGCAACGCAACCCCGAGCCCATCGCCATCGTAGGCAGCGCATGTCGCTTCCCTGGCTCCTCGACTTCGCCGTCGAAGCTATGGGAGCTTCTCAAGCAGCCACGCGACGTCCTGTCCAACATTGACAGGTTCAAGGCCAAGAGCTTCTACCACCAAAACGGGCACTATCACGGAGCGAGCAACGTGCGCCAGTCGTACCTCCTGAACGACGACCCCTGTGCATTCGACGCACAATTCTTCAACATCCAAGCGGCCGAGGCAGACTCGATCGACCCTCAACAGCGCCTGCTGCTCGAAAGCGTGTACGAGTCGATCGAGAGCGCTGGCCTGAAGCTTGAAGACCTTCAAGGCTCGCGAACCGCCGTGTACGTCGGCGTCATGTGCGACGACTATGCCGAGATCGTGTACCACGACGTCGAGTCGATTCCAAAGTACGCCGCTACGGGCTCGGCAAGGAGCATTATGAGCAACCGCATCTCATACTTTTTCGACTGGCACGGTCCTTCGATGACGATCGACACAGCATGTTCGTCTAGTTTGGTGGCAGTGCACCAAGCGGTGCAGGTGCTCCGCAGCGGCGAGTCCAACGTCGCTGTGGCAGCCGGCGCCAACCTCATCTTTGGCCCAAGTAAGCCATCAGATCCTCTTCCTCGTCCTCGCTAACAGCCGCTTGTAGAGATGTATATCGCCGAGAGCAACCTTAACATGCTGTCGCCGACGGGGCGATCACGCATGTGGGACGCAGACGCAGACGGATACGCACGCGGCGAAGGTATCGGAGCGGTCGTGCTGAAGACGCTGAGCGCCGCACTCGCGGACGGTGACGACATCGAGTGCATCATCCGCGAGACGGGCGTTAACCAGGACGGACGCACGCCCGGCATCACCATGCCCAGTGCCTCCGCCCAGGCAGATCTCATCGCGCAGACATACGCCCGAGCGGGCCTGGATCCCCGCAAGGAGACAGACAGGTGTCAGTACTTCGAGGCTCACGGCACCGGTACCAAGGCAGGCGACCCGCAGGAGGCCTCGGCCATCTGCGAAGCCTTCTTTGGCGGAGCCGAGACGCCTGCTGGTGAGGTGCCGCTGTGGGTCGGCTCGATCAAGACCGTCATCGGCCACACCGAGGGCACTGCGGGTATCGCAGGCTTGCTCAAGGCGTCGTTGGCGGTGCAAAACAAAATGATCCCGCCCAACATGCACTTCAACCGCCTGAACCCTGACGTCGCTCCTTACTACTCCAACCTGCGCATCCCGACTGAGTTGCAGACTTGGCCGGCGCTGCCCGCTGGCACGCCGCGTCGTATCAGTGTCAACAGCTTTGGTAAGTCCAGTCCACCCCCTCCTGGCATCATCTCGCTGACCCCGTACAGGCTTCGGAGGCACCAACGCCCACGCCATCGTTGAGAGCTACGAGAAGCCGGCGGTCACGGAGGAGCCCGCACTCCCGCTCGCATCGTCAGGGCCGTTTGTCTTCTCGGCCAATTCGGTGCGCTCCCTCAAGGACGTGCTGGCCGCACATGCCGACTTCCTCCGCTCTGGTGCCGAGGTCGACCTCCGCACGCTCGCTTGGACACTGCATAACCGTCGTTCCGCGTTCTCCGTGAGGACATCAGTGGCGGCGCAGTCGGTCGAGGAGTTGTGTGAGCGGCTGGACGCGCAGCGCGAGGAGGCCAGCTTCGTGCGGGCTGCCACCAAGTCGCGCCGCATCGTCGGCATCTTCACCGGCCAGGGCGCGCAGTGGGCCGCCATGGGCCGCGGTCTGGTGCTCGCGTCAAAGGCAGCGGAGCAGACGCTTGCCGAGCTCGAGCAGGCGCTCGCGGAGCTGCCTGAGAGCGAGCGGCCGGAGTGGTCGCTCCGCGAGCAGCTTCTCGCACCGCCTGAGACGTCGCGTGTGCGCGAGGCGGCGTTGTCACAGCCTTTGTGCACCGCCGTCCAGGTGCTGTTGGTCGACCTCCTATACGCATGCGGCATCTCCTTCGAGGCCGTTGTCGGCCACTCCAGCGGCGAGATTGGCGCAGCCTACGCAGCAGGCTTCCTCTCGGCCCGCGACGCCATCCGCATCGCCTACCTGCGTGGTCTTCACGCTACGGGTGCTCGCGGCGGCGCCATGCTCGCGGCAGGCACATCCATGGCCGACGCCAGCGAGCTATGCGCTCTGCCCTTCTTCCGTGGGCGCCTCTGCGTGGCGGCCAGCAACTCGTCGGCCAGCGTCACTCTCTCCGGTGACTCTACCGCCGTCGACCGCGCACAGCTGGTCATGGAAGATGAGTCAAAGTTCGCGCGCAGGCTGGTTGTCGATACGGCTTACCACTCGCACCACATGCTGCCCTGCCTGCCCGGCTACATCGCCTCGATGCGCCGCGCCGGCATCCAGCTGCGCACCCCGCCGGCCAACGCCCCGCGGTGGTTCTCGAGCGTGCTGGATGGCCGCGAGATGAATGTGGCCGATGTCGACGTCGCTCAGTACTGGGCTGACAACATGGCCCGGCCGGTGCTGTTCTCGCAGGCCCTGACCGCTGCCGTTTCCGCCACGGGCGCCCCAGCCGTCGCCATCGAGGTCGGACCGCACCCAGCACTGCGCGGCCCGGCCAGCCTCACCATCGAGGAGATGGTCAAGGGTGGCTGCCCGTACACCGGTACCATCAAGCGTGGCAGCAACGACGTCGAGGCCCTGGCCGACTGCGTGGGCTTTATCTGGTCTCACCTGGGTTCGGCTGCTGTGGACTTGGAGCGCTTCGACGAGGCCTTCTCCGGCCCAGCCCCCCGCGTGGTACCCAAGAGCCTGCCTCAATACCCCTGGGACCACGACAGGACCTTCTGGAGCGAGTCGCGCGAGTCCCGCATGGTGCGCCTGCGCGATGACCCCGTCCACGCGCTCCTCGGCACCCGCTGCCCCAGCGACGCCGAGGGCCAGCACCGCTGGCGCAACTACCTGAAGCCTACCGAGCTCCCGTGGCTGCGCGGTCACCAGATCCAGGGCCAGACCCTGTTCCCAGCCGCCGGTTTCGCGTGCATGGCCCTTGAGTCTTGCAGGGCTCTCGCCACTCCCGAGGAGACGCGCCTGATTGAGATCACCGACTTCAGCATCCACCGCGCCCTCAGCTTCTTCGACGACAGCACCGGCGTGGAGACGCTCTTCTGCCTCACCAACGTCCGCACCGAGGCGGGACACGTCGTCGCCGATTTCAGCTGCGATGCCTCCCTCACCAAGGACTCGGGCTTCACCTCGGTGGCCAACGGCAAGCTGAGGGTCACCCTCGGCAGCCCTGCGCCTGACTGCCTGCCCTCAAAGGCTGCACAGCTCGCTGACATGGCCGGCGTCGACGTCGACACCTTCTACGCCAGCCTCCGCAACACGGGCTACAACTACTCGGGCATGTTCCAGGCCATCACCACCCTGGAGCGCACGCGCGACGCCGCCCGCGGCACCATCTTCGTGCCCCGCGAGGGCGACGAGGAGTCGACCCTCGTGCTGCACCCCGCTCCGCTGGACGTGGCCTTCCAAGCCATCTTCGCGGCGCTGGCTTCCCCCGGCGACGGCGACCTGTGGACGCTGCACATCCCGACCCTGATCGAGCGCATCCGCCTCAACCCGTCGGCCTGCATGGGCACCGGCTGCCTTGAGTTGCCTCTGGCCTTCGAGGCCGACCTGGCGCTCGCGGACGGCATCCGCGGCGACGTCGTCGTGCGGGATGGCAGCAGCAGCGAGAACAACACCATCGTCCAGATCGAAGGCCTGCACGTGTCGCCCCTCGCCACGCCCACGGCCAAGGACGACCGCCAGCTCGTGGCCGAGACCCTCTGGGGCCCGCTCTCGCTCGACTTGGAGGGCATCTACCAGCCCTGGGTGCTCACCGACGACGAGGCCGCCGCGTCGGCCCTCTGCGAGCGCACTTGTCTCTTCTACCTACGCAGGCTCCACGAGACGATCACGCCTGAAGAGCGCGAGCGCTGCAACTGGCACCAGGCTAGGGTGCTGGAGTGGGCTGCCCACGCTGTGGCGCTCGCCGCGGCTGGCCAGCACCCGACGTGCAAGAAGGAGTGGCTGGATGACTCGTACGAGTTTATCCAGGCCGAGGTGCAGAAGATGATGGACCGCTTCCAGGACTTCCAGATTGTGCTGCTCGTCGGAGAGACGCTGGTGCCGTTTGTGCGCGGCGAGACGACCATCCTCGAGCAGTTCCGGTCGAACAATCTCCTGGACCACTTTTACAGGGATTCCATCGGCCTGCCCGAGTACAACACCTACCTCGGACAGGTTGCTGACCAGCTGGCGCACCGCTACCCCAGCATGGACTTCCTTGAAATTGGTGCCGGTACTGGAAGTGCGGCGAACGCGATCCTGAAGCGCATCGGCCGCCGCTACGGCTCGTACACGTACACCGATATTTCGGCCGCCTTCTTCGAAGACGCCCAGCGGCTCTTCGCAGACCACAACGACCGGTTCACTTACAAGACGCTCGACGTTGAGCAGGACCCCACTGACCAGGGTTTCCCGGAGCATGCGTACGACGTGATCGTGGCATCCAACGTCCTCCACGCCACGCGCTCGCTCGAGAATACGCTGCGCAATGCTCGCCGCCTGTTGAAGCCTGGTGGCCACCTGCTGTTGCTCGAGATCACGAACAACAGGCCGCTGCGCATTAGCTTCATCTTCAGCGGACTGCCCGGCTGGTGGGTCGGTGAGGAGGAGGGTCGCCGTCTCACGCCGCTTGTGACGCGCCGGGAGTGGGACGCAGTACTCCGCCGCGCCGGCTTTGCGGGTGTCGACACCACGACGCCCAGCTCCAAGAACGACCTCATCCCGTTCTCGGTCATGGCTGCCCAGGCTGTCGACTCGCACATCAGCCTGCTGAGGGAGCCGCTGGCCCACCCTGCCAGTGCCAAGCCCGTCATCGACAACCTCGTCATCGTGGGCGGCGCCACCTTCGCCACCTCGCGCCTCGTCCAGGCCATCGGCAACACCGTCGCGCCCTACTGCAGGAACATCACCGCGTTCGACAGCCTCGAGGCCGTCGACTACGTCCCGCCCAAGGCCACAGTGCTCAACGTGTCGGAGCTGGAGACCGCCTTCTTCAACCCCTTCACGGCCCGCAAGCTGGAGTCGGCCAAGTACATTTTCGACGCCGCCCGCCTCGTGCTCTGGGTCACGCAGGGCAACCGCGCCGACGACCCGTACGCCAACATGATGTACGGCGTGGCGCGCTGCCTTGCGTCGGAGATGAAGCGCACGCTGCGCATGCAGATGCTCGACTTCGACACCACCGTCAAGCCCGACGCCCAGCTCATCGCCGCGTCGCTGCTGCGCCTCCAGATCGGCGACTCGGCCTCGCAGAGGGCCAGCTCCACGCTGTGGTCCATCGAGCACGAGCTCTCGGTCACCAGCACCGGCGCCATCGAGGTTCCCCGCTACCGCCCCAGCCAGGGACCCAACGACCGCTTCAACTCTACGCGCCGCCCCATCACCGCCGAAGTGTCCCTGGAGGAGTCTCTCGTCGACGTCGTTCGCGCTGAGGACGACACCCTGGAGCTTCGCGAGGGGCGCCTGTCAGGCGCTGACGAGGTCAGCAGCGAGTACATCGACATTCGCGTGCTGCGCTCGACCGCGTCCGCCCTGCAGATCGGCCGCATGGGCTTCCTGTTCCTGGTCGTGGGCGTCGACCGCGCCTCGGGCCAGACGCTGCTCGCCCTGGCCCCCAGCTGCTCGTCGGCCGTCCGCGTCCCCAAGGCCTGGACTGCGGCCTGCGACGTGCCCGAAGACAAGACCGGCCAGCTGCTCGTCGCGGCCGCTTCCAGCATCACGGCCGCCGCCATCCTCGCCGGCGTCGAGCAGGGCGGCTCCCTGCTCGTCCACCAGCCCGCCCCGCTGCTCGCGGCGCTGCTCGAGAAGCAGGCGGCCGAGAAGCAGATCAAGCTCGCGCTGACTACTTCCAGCGACGAGAGGTACGACCTCAATGACCAGCAGCCCACTATCATCCACCCGTGGGCGCCGGAGCGTGCTGCTCGCCAGTGCGTCCCGCAGGACATTTCCCTCCTCGTTGACTTGGCTGCGAGCGAGGACGCTGTGCGCCTCGGCAAGTTCGCGCCTCGAGGATGCACGTTGATGGATGCCTCGAGCTTGCTGAGCTCGCACTCGAGCACGCGTGCCGCCTGGCCCGCCGAAGAGCTGGCGGCTTGCCTCTCGAAGGCCTGCGCCCAGGCTCAGCAGTCGGAGCTGCTGTCGTCTACTGACGCGACAGAAGTGCCGGTTGGCTCTCTCGCTGGCCGCCGCGATGCTGCCAACAACGCCACGCTTGAGGTCGTCGATTGGACTGCCACCGCCTCGGTCACGGTTAGCGTGCGTCCGGTTGAGTCGACGGTCCGATTCAGGTCCGACAGGACGTACTTCCTGCTCGGAATGACGGGCGATCTCGGCCGATCGCTCTGCCGCTGGATGGTGGAGAGGGGTGCCAAGCACTTCGCTCTCTGCAGCCGCAGGCCCAACGAGGACCAGGCGTGGGTCAAGATGATGCGCGCTGCGGGAGTGGTTCTCAATATGTTTGCTGTGTAAGTGAGTACTGATGCTGTTGAGACACTGCGCTGACAATAGTTTTTTTCCAGGGACGTCACGAGCAAGGACTCGGTTCTGTCGGCGCACCGCGAGATCTGCCGCACCATGCCGCCGATTGCGGGCGTGGCCAACGCCGCCATGGTGCTGGAAGACCTGCTGTTCTCGAACATGGACTACGAGACGATGAACAAGGTCTTGCGGCCCAAGGTCGATGGCAGTCGGATCCTGGACGAGCTCTTCCCGACCAACGACCTGGACTTCTTCATCCTGTTCTCGTCGCTGGCCTCGGTCACGGGCAACTACGGACAGTCGCCGTACGCGGCGGCCAACTCGTACATGTGCGCCCTGGCCCACGGCCGCCGCAAGAGGGGCCTCGTGGCCAGCGTCATGAACCTGGCCGGCATCAAGGGCCTCGGCTACATCCACCGCACCGACGAGACGATCCTCGACCGCCTCGACACGATGGGCTACGCGACCGTGTCGGAGCGCGACTTCCTGACCTTCTTCGCCGAGTGCGTCGAGGCCGGCCGCCCCGAGTCGGGCCGCAACCCCGAGCTGTCGGCCGGCCTGCAGTCGTTCGACCCCACCTACGCCCACGCTCCGGCCTGGATCGACAACCCCAAGTTCGCCCACTACCGCCAGTTGCAGCGCAACAGCGCCGCCGCCGCCGTTGATGCTGCGGGCCGCCCCAAGGACCCCGTCAAGAAGCAGCTCCTCGAGGTGGAGAGCATGGAGGAGGCCGAGCAGGTGCTGCAGGAGGCGTTCCTGGCGACCCTGCAGCAGACGCTCAAGCTGCCCGATGACGGCTCGCTGACGGCTGATACCCCCGTCGTCTCGCTCGGCGTCGACTCGCTCGTCGCCGTCGACATGCGCTCGTGGTTCGCCAACGAGCTCGACCTCGATATGCCCGTGCTCAAGATCCTCGGCGGCGCTACCGTCGCTGAGCTTGTTGAGGACGCTGTTGCTCGCATGTCGCCCGAGCTGGTTCCCAAGGCGGCTCCGGCGGCTGCGGCTGAAGAAAACGCTAGCAACTCTGACTCTACTAGCGAGGAGGGATCGGGGCCTGAGAACGCGGGCTCCGGTTCCGAGGATGTGAGCTCCGATGACGACAATTCGTCGGTGCTCTCGGAGGAGGTGCCCGCGCTCTCTGAGCACGAGGCCGAGGAGGAGGATTGCAGCGGCGCCAAGGTGGAGGAGCTGGTGCCGCTGCCCACGTTCGAGAAGACGGTGCCCATGGCGTACGCGTCGACCCGGTTTTGGTTCCTGCAGCAGTACCTGGACGACCCGACCGCCTTCAACCTGGTCTTCCGCGCCCGCATCACCGGCCCGCTCCGTGTGCACGATCTGCAGCGGGCCGCTAGCGCCGTGGCCGAACGCCACGAGGCCTTCCGCACCGCCTTCTTCTCGGGCGAGGACGGCGCGCCCATGCAGGGCGTGCTGCCTTTCTCGTCGCTGCGCCTCGAGACTTCCAACATCGTCGACGAGCAGCAAGTCCTCGACGCATGCCGCACCCTCTCGAGCCACCGCTACGACATCGAGCGCGGCGAGACGGCCCGGCTGATGCTGCTGTCGAACGGCCCGACGACGCACCACCTGCTCTTCGGCTTCCACCACATCGCCATCGACGGCTTCAGCTTCAACGTCTTCCTTTATGAGCTCGACCGGGCCTACCGCCGCCAGTCTCTGCCGCCCGTCGCCGTCCAGTTCGGCGACTTCGCCACGCGCCAGAGGCGCGCCGTCGAGAGCGGCCAGCTCAAGACTCATCTCGACTTCTGGAAGAACGAGTACCCGGACTGCCCGCAGCCGCTGCCGCTCTTCCCCCTGGCTCATCGCCGCACCCGCAAGGCCTTGACGCACTATGAGTGTGCCGAGGCGACTGTTACCCTGGGTGCCGATTTGGCTAAACGCATCAAGGAGCAGGCCCGCCGCCACCGCGCTACGTCGTTCCACTTCTTCCTCGCCGCGCTCAAGGTCCTCCTCTTCCGCTACCTCGAAAACACTGACGACGTCAGCATCGGCCTCGCCGACGCCAACCGCACCGATGGAGACACCGCCGGCACCATCGGCTTCCTGCTGAACCTGCTGCCGCTGCGCATGCGGCGCTCGTCCAAGAACAGCTCCTTCGCCGACGTTCTGACCGAGGCGCGCACCAAGGCCTACGCCGCGCTGGCCCACTCGGCGGTGCCGTTCGACGTGCTTCTCGAGGAGCTCGCTATCACGCGCTCGTCGACGCACAGCCCGCTGTTCCAGGTCTTCTTCGACTACCGCCAGCTTGCCATCCGCACTGAGAAGGCCCTGGGCGCCGAGCTCGAGGGTGACGCGACCCTGGGCAACACGGCCTATGACGTCACCCTCGACATCACCGACTACGCCGGCGGCGAGGTCTCCGTGTCGATGAAGACGCAGAAGTACCTCTACCCCCAGCGCGCCGCCGAGCTCCTGCTGCGCAGCTACATCCGCATGCTGGAGGTGTTCGCTGCTCGTCCTGACGCCCGCGAGAGCGAGCCCGCCCTGTTCGACGACGCTGCGGTGCAAGAGGCACTCGATGCGGGCTGTGGGCCGGCCATGGAGTTGACTTGGCCGGCGACCGTGTCGCAGCGCATCGACGTGATGGCTGCGCAGAACCCGGAGCGCACTGCCATCCGCGACGGCCACGGCGCCAATCTGACGTACTCGACCATGGATTCCCGCTGCAACGCCATCTCCGCCGCTCTTGAGGAACACGGCGTCACTGAGGGCTCTTCCGTCGCCCTGCTCCAGGAGCCCACGGCCAACTGGGCTTGCTCGGTGCTGGGCGTGTGGAGGGCTGGATGCGCCTACGTGCCTCTGGACACCCGCCACACGCCTCAGCGCATCGCCGCCGTTCTGAGCGACTGCCGCGCCAGCGCCATCCTTTGCGACGCCCGCACCTTCACACGTGCTATGACACTGTCTACCCCTGACATGGCCGTCATCAACGTCGACATGCTCGCCGAAGATGCAACCCCGCGGGCCAGCCGTGCACGCCCCGAGGAGCCGGCCGCCATTCTCTACACCAGCGGTTCCACTGGCGTCCCCAAGGGCATCATGCTGCGCCACAGTGGCATCCGCAACAACATCGAGGGCACCGACAGGCACTGGGGCGTCGGCCGCGAGACCGTCCTCCAGCAGAGCGCCTGCACCTTTGACATGTCTCTCCGCCAGCTTCTGACCGCCCTGACCCACGGCGGCACTCTCTACGTCGCCTCCGCCGAGGCGCGCCGCGACCCTGCTCAACTGACCTCGCTGCTCGCCTCCGAGGGCATCTCCTGGACCGTCGCCACCCCGTCCGAGTACCAGGCCTGGCTGGCCTACGGCGCGAAGGACATCGCCCGCGCTACCAACTGGCGCTTCGCCACGTCGGGCGGTGAGGCCTTCACCCGCGCGCTCCGCGACGACTTCGTCGCCCTCGCCAACCCGCTGCTGCGCGTCTTCAACGCCTACGGCCCCAGCGAAATCACCTTCTCCTGCGCCGAGGCCGAGATCCCGTCTACCCCGGACGCTGCTCGTGTCCATGATGGCGCCATCTCCCTCGGCCGCCCGCTGCCCAACTACACCATCCGCATCGTCGACGAGAACCTGCGCCCGCTCCCCGCTGGTGTCGCCGGCGAGATCGTCGTCGGCGGCCCCAGCGTCGCCGCCGGCTACGTCGACACGGCGCTCAACGCCGCCAAGTTCATCCCGGACCTCGATAACGCAGCAGTCAAGGCCTTCCGCACCGGCGACGTCGGCCACCTCGGCCCCGACGGCACCCTCTTCTTCCACGGCCGCGTCGCCGACGACTCGCAGGTCAAGCTGCGTGGCATCCGCATCGAGCTCGGCGACGTCGAGAGCGCCGTTGTCAAGGCTTCTGACGGCGCCGTCGCCGCTGCCGTCGCGTCGGTCCGCGGTAACCCGCCTTTCCTGGTCGCTCACGTCGAGTTTGCCGCCGATGGTGGTAAAGAGGATGATAACGACAAGTTCCTGGCGACGACCCTGAAGCCTCGTCTCGCCCAGGCCCTCCCCCAGTACATGGTTCCCGCCACCCTCGTCCCCGTCGATCGCCTGCCCTTGACCGCTCACGGCAAGCTTGATCGTCGTGCCGCTGCTTCGCTCCCGCTTGCTGCTGCTGAGGCCGATCCATCATCGCCCACTGCTACTACCACGACCGCGACGCTCACCCCCGACCAACGCGCCCTCGAACGCCTCTGGCGCGCCGTCGTCTCGGCCGACGCGCCGCACGCCTCCTCCGCCGACACCAGCTTCTTCGACGTCGGCGGCAACTCACTGCTGCTCGTCAAGCTCGCCCAGCTCATCCGCGACGAGTTCGGCGCCGCGGTCCCGCTGCGCCAGCTGCTCGAGGACAACACGCTCGGCGCCATGGCTGCTGCTGTGAGGCGTGGGGCTAAGGTCGATGTTGAGGAGTGGGTGAGGGAGGACACGGTTGCGCCGGAGCCGTTGGATCTCGCTGGCAGGAGGGTTGAGGCGCCGCGTAGTGAGCCGGAGAGGCTGAAGGTGCTGTTGACGGGCGCCACCGGCTACCTCGGTCGCAGGATCCTAAGCCAGCTGGTGGCTGATGAGAGGGTCGCCGAGGTGCACTGTCTCGCCGTCCGCCAGCCTACTGCCGTCGAGCACGCCGAGAACCCGAAGGTCGTCGTCCACACCGGCGACCTCACCGCGCCCCGTCTCGGCTTGTCGGAAGAAGCTTTCGCGAACTTGGCTGCGACGGCCGACGCCGTCGTCCACAGCGCCGCTAACCGCTCTTTCTGGGACCACTACGAGCACCTCCGCGCCACAAACGTCGCGTCGACAAGGGAGTTGGTGCGTCTCGCTACGGCGAGGGGCGTGCCGGTGCATTTCGTGTCGAGCGCCGGTGCCGCCGCGCTGCAGTCGGCGAAGGATGCTGGCAGTGGTTACGTTCTGTCCAAGTGGGCCAGTGAGCGCCTGCTCGCTGACGCGGCGGCCCGGATGGGCTTGCCGGTGCGCGTGCACAGGGCTATGCCTACCGAGGAGGGTGCTAGTGCAGAAGCGCCGGAGGAGTTGTTGAAGGAGCTTCGTCAAGTTGCGAAGGAGCTGCGCGCGCTGCCGGAGACGTCATCTGACGAGTCTGGTGCGTGGGCGGGTAGCTTCGATCTCGTGAGCGTTGAGGATTTGGCACAGGAGATTGGGCTGGCGGTTGTGGGCGATGATGATGATGAGGCGGGCGCTGCGGTGGTGGAGTGTCGGTATCCGAGCACTGTGCGGTTGAGCATGGCGGATGTGGCGGGACTGGTTGAGAGGGAGGTGGAGGAGGATAAGGAGGGCGAGTGGACCAGGATGCCCCCGCATGAGTGGGCGGGGAAGGCGAAGAAGGTGGGGTTTGGGTGGCATTTTGCGGCGCTGGATGCGAGTATCGCGGCGAATGGCGAGGGGTTGGCGATAAGGAGGTGATTGATTGATAGGTCTGTTAGGATGGATGGGTGGGCAAAGGGGAAAAGGCGATGGTGTTGGTGGGATCAAATTGAATACATAGATTGGACATACAGGAATGGCTTTTAGGCGTTATGGTTGGGACTGGGACTTGGATGGGTTGAATTGGCGTTTGTATTTACTTGAGCGTTTGAGCATTTCTTTACATTTAGATAAAAAAAATATTGAGTAGTTCTTGGATAAGACTACGGACATGATGAGCGTTCTGTGATCAGATAAATTGTTTGCATTGAGTGGCTGTTTTTGACCATGGGTTCCCTCCATAGAGGCTCCATAGAGTTGTAGTCGGCAGCATTGGTAAAGAAGCGTACCATCCGAGGTATGAGTGGTGAGAAATCGCTTTGAACTCCTAAAGCCGGTCTTTCGGAATCTTGATCACGTCATCAGCTACATTCGCCTCCTCCAGTTCCCATTCGTCATCGCCATCATCCCAGCCAGGTTCACCTTCGAAATAACAGTTGAGTTCACTCGACGTGTCCGAGTCGCTGTGGAAAAAGTGTCGTGCGTTGGGCGGAATATCGGCAACTACTCGAGTCAGCCGGACCTCACAATCAAGTAAGACATCAACAACGTACGGGAAGTCTTGCTCATAGCGCTTGACAACCCCAATATCTCATCGTCCAAGGAATTCATGTTTTCTCTTTCATCATGTGCTTTGAAAGCCGGCATGATGATCTCATCGTACCATCGCGGACTTTCATCAAGATCCTTCCACTCCCAGTGACCAACGATCTCATCCTCCAAAACTTCCCAGACACAGAGAAAGTGATCTTTATAATATCTCTTCGACTTTCTGTATGGATCTTGAACTCCGTAGTGATCCATCTCAGCAGACATATCGAGTATAGGTAGACCTTTCTTGATTCGGACATTGGGATTGACGACCGTGAGGGTCTGCTTGTATTTCCGCCATTCCAATCTGGATTCCGCCAACGACGCAGCAGCCACTCCTGATGTGGTGAATGAAATATAAGGTGTTGGTGTCCAGATTTTGTGATTCGCGTGTATGGTTAATGAGTTTTTGCGAGATTCGAACGTGTCAAGACGTTGACGCGGCGCTCTAGAAATCATGCAGTTTGTGTCATTCGGCTTGCTACCACTACGGCAGTCCCACACCCTGAGGAATGGAACCTTGAAGGGTGAAAAGTGGTTGAATCTCCATGGATGCAGTTCTTCTTCCCAATGCTGCTCTTCTTCCGATGTCAATATAGTTACCACTGGAGGGTGCAAGAGTTTTGAGGCTGTAGCCGAATTCATGATACAACCTTCTCTTTCCATAATTTTGGCCAGGTGCCGGTTACTAAGGGTACTCGTGGGTCTGACAGCCAGGTGTGACTACGTGGTTGCGCTTTTCAAAGATGCGACAGGATCCCATATATAGTCACCATTAAGTAATTCATTTAAAGTTCATCCGAGAGGCAATCGACATCCCTAAGAGCGGGGTAGTGATTGATAAGCGACGGCGCGGCCTAGTTGGCATGGTTAGCCAAAAGCTTATTATTCTCGGCCAATAGTCTCCCACGAACACTTGAAAAGAGATGAGGATTTATAGCCGGCGGGTCCGAATCAAAGTGGCAACCAGCAAAACGCCCATCATGTCTAAAGTTGGCCAATGGATCTCCAATCCTCCGTGCGCCGGTTTCTGCATAGCCGACGAAGTTCAATTTATCGGCCAGGACAAACCTGCGGATCCCAAAGGTCCGTACCGCGTTGCGGGCGCAAAGTTTGTTGAGAAAGAGTGGGTTTACGTTCTCTGCGACAACGATGACTTCAGGCATGTTGTAGCCAGGGATATTCCGGAGAGTCGGCTTAAAGGTAAGCCTTTCCACCAACGTATTCAAAGGGAGTCAAAATTTGTGACCTGACTATCAACCACTAGACGCGCCAATGCCCTGAAGGATGTTATATCTGGTATTCTCGTTGTTTCACTCAGGATTTCACGAACCCGGATTATCTTCCGTCTCATCAGAAATTGAGCCTTTCCACGGACAATATTTCTGTGCTATTGCTGCTGTATTCACATCGGTCTGGCTCAAGTCAAGCAGTCATCATGTCTATTCCTTGCACCTCTCTACGTCCAGATGTAACATATTAGCGTAGCCTTGCTGCAGAGTACTCAACTCCCCGCATACATCCCATCATGTCGTCCTCCCCCACGATCTGGCAGCGCGTCATCGACCAGTTTGTGAACAAATTCAATGTTCAAAGGCCGAAAGGCTCGGCCGAATCAGAGCGACATCATCCTAACTTTTATGAATGAGATGGAGCAACCACGGCTGCATTGTCGTACAATGTCAGCAGAAAAGCGGACGTCGGCCGAGGCTCGCCAATGAAGGGCCAAGACATCAGCTGTATTCCTTTGCACTCCAGCCAATCACTTGAGCCCTAAGTTGCATCCGACCCCGTATACGCGTATTCCTTCAATCCGAACGGCCGCGCAAACAACTTCTGGCTGACTGCGTCTTCCAGCTCCGTTGACTATATAATCTCAGTGATGTCGCTCCTGCCCAAGAGCAACCACAGCATCCAAAACCCACCGAAACCCAATCACCCAACAATCCCAAACATGTCTTACACAGGCGGCTGCCAGTGCGGCAAGGTCAAGTACACCTTCACCAGCGAGCCAATCCATACCGTAACTACCCCACTTCACTCGAGACGACTCCATACTAACGCGCATCTCCCCACGCCAAGGCCCTCTGCTACTGCACCAACTGCCAGCGGCAGACGGGCTCAACCAACACGGCCTCGCTCACCGTGGCGCAGGCGTCGTTCACGTCGACGGGCGCCGCGCCCAAGGTGTACTCGCGCAAGAGCGACGCGGGCGCCGACGTGCACAACCACTTCTGCGGCGACTGCGGCACCACCTGCTGGCTGACCGGCACGCTCGCCGACTCGGTCGGCATGCTCAACGTGCGCATCGGCACGCTGGACGATCTGACCCTCAACCAGAAGTGGAGGCCGAAGATGGAAGTGTACTGTCGCGAGAAGTACGCGTGGTTGCCGGCGCTTGAGGGGACGAAGGCGTTTGATGCGATGGTGACGGCGGAGGCGATTGAGCCGTTTAAGAAGGGGGCGCAGTGAGGTGGTTGGGGTGTCGGCGGCTTGTTGGAGATGAGGGGTTGTTGAAAGAGGGTGGGTTCGTGAAAAGGTTTCCTATGTTGTTGATGGCCTTGTGCTCTTCTGGACACATTCGTTAATTTGCAGTTGAGATAAAAAAAAAGGAGAGTATTGCGCTATTGTTCCTACATGCTCGGCCTTTCTTTGTTTCCAATCTCTATCGTCTGGAACTCATCTGGAACTAAAATGACGGGAGTGACAGAAGATTCCAGATAACCGCAATACGAGTCGTTCACGGCACGCCGCAGCAAGGGCTGTGTGTTGATGGGATTGGAGGCGCGCATATCGCACGGCCAACAAGATATGGAAGCTCTTGGGTTTTGTGGCGGGCAATGGGGCTCGCACTGCTAACCAGATTAGGAAAGCAGTGCGAGATTTCGGATAGTACGCGACTGCTCACAAAAACCCCAACCGACGTCGACTCGTAGGAGGCGCAGCAGGCAACAGCTTGCTAGAACATTCCTTTCCCCAGCGCATATCCGACTGTGCTCATTCCTTAGGCACCATGTATCTCTTTGTTCGGCGCCTTCCACTAGCACGTCCACTGGCAGCTTCCTGTAGCCCGGTAAATTGTTCTGAATTTTGTGCTTATTTTGAGAGCCAATCTGCGTTCGGAGAATACACATATAACTCAATGGACGACTCTGACCGAAGTGCCCAACTCTTACTCGGCGCTCTGATTGGTTCGCACTGTATAACTAATCGGGAGCTTGGCAAGCAAAAAGACCCTTAGCCATTGCGAATTTGCCCGCAAAAGCTTTCCGGGCTGAGGAGGATGTGTTCAATTCTAGTATTGCACCTTAGCTTAAGTAGCAGGTGTATCACAGTTCAGGCCTCATATACGACGGCTTGTGTGGCCACTGGCCTGCGCATAGCAGACGTTTTGGCGTTATCAGCCCACTTCAGGATTATTGCCCCTGAGCCCCACTACTCCACCGTATCTTTCCTTGCCAGCCACACACACAATTATCGCCGTCTCTTACGATACCCTTATCTCTTGCGTAGACACGCTGCTATTATCTCGTGGACTAAACTTCACTGCTACGAAGGGACAAGCATCCATAGTGTTACTTTACTGACAAAACAGTTTATGAAGCAATGAGTGCGTGCGCAGTTTCGATATGCCCAACCAAGTCTAGGCATATAGAAATGAGCAAACCATCAAAACATCACGCTAACTCCGTCCCACGAACGCTCGCATCTTCCTGCTTCAACATGCGCGTCACCTCACTCGGGTGCACCACGTTAAACAAAACCACCACACCCAGCATCAGTACCGCATCGAACACATACACGAACCACTCTTGGTTTTGAAACTCCGCCTCCCTGCCACTCATATACTCCACGACCCTAAACACACAACGCAAAAAAACCAACGAACTCGCCCCCATCAAAACCCAGAAGTGCTTGCGCCACGCGACCCCAGACTCGCTGCTGCTGCTGCCGGGCGCCTGCTCGTTGTCCTTCTCGATGCCCCTCTTCCACCACGACCCGATAACCAGGAAGAATCCGAAGAAGATCAGCTGCACGAACAGACCCGCCTCAATCACCTTTTCTCCGAGGTTCATCTTGTCCGCGTCGCGTGCCCCGGACGTGTCAAAGATGGCGGCCGCCACGATGCCGCCGCCACCGCACTGAAGGAGGAATGCGACGACGTCACCGATGACAAATACTTTGGTCAGGAAGCGGCGCGGGATGAGCGCGTGCCGCTCGCCGCCGGCTACTTGCATCAGGCGGCCCAGCAGCATGTACATGGAGGCGGCGAAGAGGGAGGGCGCGATGAGGATGGTGAGCATCTGCACGATGTAGGAGCCAAGGTCGTCGACTTTGGTGGAGGAGATGGCGCGGGCGACATAGCCGATTGTTTCGACTGTGGTTGTGGATTAGCGTTGTTGTGATGGTAGGTCAGTTGTTGGGTAAGCTTGGGCTGAGGGTTGAAAGGGGGACAGAGGGGGAGAAACGTAGTGGAGAGGGAACGCACAGAAACCACCGACTATCAGTGGTATGAAGTACCAAGTCCGCATGCGGAAACATTGGAAGCAGTGGTAGAATGTCGGGAAGGCGAAGAGCACGGCGAAGATGCCGGCCGCGGCTGTGTTTGGCTGGTATCTGTAGTAGCCGTAAGACGCCATGTCTTACAGGCGATTGTAGAGAAGATAAGATGCAAGAAACGGATGGACCAAAAATGCAGGATAAGAGTGTGTCGTGGTGAAAGTTGAAACGTCGCGACCCCGATTGGAGAAAGTCAAAGAGTTTAAAGAGCAACACAACTGACGGCGAGAGTACCCTTCTTAAAAACAAAAGATTTTCTCGTGGAAGGCCCTGCACAATTGGAAATGTCTATGCCAGAGAGGCTGCGGCACTGCAGTTCTATAATTAGCTCTGTCTGAATGAAGTATGCTGCGCGAGGGCTTGGCGCACTTGGCCGTAGGTCAGACGCTGGACTCTCTTAAAGAGAAGATTCCGAATCTAGAATCCATTGCGAAACGCTCAGCCACTATCACCAGAACTGGGGGCCACGCCAAGAGTGTGGCCAGAGCCGGATTCTGCGGACAAAGTGGTGATACGAACGGATGTCTGATAAAGCGACTGCAAATAAAAAGCAGGTTTTGACTGTCAAATAGATTGAGACGTTACAAAGTCCCTGCTTTTTGAGGTTGAGATGGTAAGCAAGACATACTGTATGTTCCGCGTCCAGATTCCAATAGAGCCTGGCGATAAGGGTAATTATAGCGCTGCTTGTGACGGTTCGCCTCATACCCATTGGCCAATACTCAATGGCACTCAGTGACGACCCACCTAGCCCAACAAAGTGTGTCAAGTGCAGAGTCACTAGTATGAATCACGTTACATAGTATAAGTAGACATATCTCCATGGTCGGCGTCATCCACCGGCACGTCCACTGGCACATCCAATGGCACGTGATGGTATTTGAATTGTAGCTTTTGATTAGATCAGACATAATAAGTAAGGTATTTCTATATTACTATCTGGATTTAGAATACGTTAAGCCTAAGAAGTTATTGGTGGGCGTGCCGGTGGACGTGCTAGTGGATGACGCCGACGAGGGAGATATAAACAATGCAACCAGTCAGGCGAATTTGCTCTTCAGCGATTCACCATCTATTGTGTTCATTGTTGTTCCAGAACTCGGTTCACTTACACTGCAGCCTGTTAACTCAAAGGTGAAGACATAATCGCAAATCTTGTTCAGCGCTAGTATGTGACCGTGACTGCCTGTTGACTGATTGTCATCTTAATGCTTTTTGTTCATTTAATCTTTCACGTACGACCATAGGTCGCAGAATGTAGGATATCTTATCCGCTCCCTCGAAAAATATCAATAACGTATTAACCAATTCTTAGATCTTTAAGTCAATTTATAGAATCACGAGTAAGTAAATTATGCCCTTAGAGATTAAGAATTAGAAAAAATATACTTAGGAGTGCGGAAACTACTTGATGTGGGACACTGCTTTTCGAGGCGGAGCTCGTTGGCAGCAGAGTTCATGACGGGCACCAAATACTCGAATATAGGGTTTTCGCTGTTTGGGTCCCTACCAGATCCACAGATGAGTATGAATACGGCGCTCAGGCAAGTGAAGGCACGAGCTTGACCGATGGCATGGCTCTGTTACTATAATCTCGACGCCTTTTCTTTTCTTTCTTTCTGTTTTATTTTTTTTTCGTTGGTTCGGGTGTTCGGGGTCGGAACTGGGCGTAGTAATGCGCAAGCTATGCAACAATGAGAAGCAGGGCCAGTACCCGATGCGTTTGAAGAAGTTTTGTTTGTCAATGCGTTGCTGCAATGTACAGCCAAGTCCGGAGAAGGACCATGCTAGAGGTGTGTAGATGTTAACGGGGAATTTAGTGTTCCTTGATTACGGCCGCGCACGGTCGTGCACGCCTATCCGGGACATTCTTGGTCTTCTGATGTGGAGGATCCGCTGGGACCCGCATAAACTGAATTTTGGAAGACCTGTACCTTTATTGGACGGCTGGCGATGGGTTGGAGTATGTCACGCTGCGCGAGGAGACGGGACGCTGTCCCTACATATACTCTGAGGCTCCTCCGAACTAGGGGAAGGTCGTTTCAGGATAGACCATCGAAGAAGAGTGATCGGCATCCACTGTCATGCAATACCGCGACAGCTCGGTCCGCAACCCCGAGTTTCGCAAACTCGGCTGCATAAACGAGTGGGCATCTGGTCATCTGGTCCACGGTACCGGGAAGCTGAGTAGTCACTACTGTGATTGCGCTCTGCCGACATATTTTCCAAAGCCCACATACCTTTGTTGGACGGTTGGCGATGTGTTGGAGTTTAGAGAGAACATTCCGTCCTCGGGACGTTTTGCGGCGGTGCTTTGATGCAGAGATAGCTCCTGAGTCGTGTCATCAGCCCATGCGCGCCTTAACCGGCCAATAAATCGTTGGGCCCCTAAACACCCGTTTCCCCGCTCTTCATCTCGTGTCAAACCAAGGTTCCACCTGGCTTCCATGCCCCTTCGAACGTCTTCGTGAAGGAACGTTGTCTTATTCTCTTAATGTGGGGAATAATAGTTGAAACTTGGACGAGAGTCTAAGAAAGAGGCCCTAGAGCCAGCTGGGCGCTTGCTTTATGTTGATTTTCTTCTAGTGCATTGCATCATCGCTTCAAACACTCTATTAATTAAGCTTAAATCAATGTATGTTGCAGCGTTTACCGTCCTCTCTGCGTCTGCTAGCCCATCGCTTCTTGTTACATTAGTGCTATTTATCAGTTGGGGGGAGGGTCTTGGTGTTCCTCGCTCATATCCGTGCACACCTCGTATCTGTACGCACCGGGCGACTCTCTATCAATCCTTTACCAGGAATATGCTAGTTAAGCTTAAGTTACTCCCGGAGATACCTACGGGGAAACAACACGCGCAAGCGACTGGACCCGAAACACGCTCGCCTCAGGAGCCAATTGACCGGGCCCCGTTCTAAGCACATTAACTTGGCCATATGCCTATATAAGAGGGCAAAAGTAGAGTCATGGAGTGGCATCCCCACCTTCTTTACTCTCCAGTCAATCACTTTGAAAACACACAATGAAGTTCTCGCTCGCCGCCATTCTTTTCGCCGCCGGCATCCACGCTGCCGCCCTCCAGCCTCGCGTCGACCCTGGATGCCCGGCCGACATGCCTCACCAGGTCTCCACTCAGATCTACCTATGCTGCGCCTACATCGTTGATCCTGTAAGTAGAATCGTATTTTTTTTGCTTCACATTACAGATACGATTGACTTGAAATCAGGATCAATGCTGCGACCGTGATGGCGACAAGGGCAGGGGCTTCAAGGCCTGCCCTGAGACTACGGAATAGGGAATGACGACATGAGAAATATCAGAGATGAGATGTACAATTGCAATAAAATCGTTCGCAATCTCTCTTCCGCTATCTATGCATTTCGTGCGATGAATCTATCGGGCTTGCTCGATTCGTGCCTTGCATCTCGTCTACCCCGCTCAACTTGATTGCCTTCTAAAAATAATACCACTACTGCGGCCGAGCCTAAACACAGGACTAGGAAGTGCTGGGATATCAAAAACGTGGCGATCAACAGCAGGTTGAAGATCTTGCCAACGTCAACTCAAGTCGGCCGCCTACATCTGCACGTTGCAGTTGAGACTTTACGAAAGGAATATCTACCCCGCTCAGGCTCATGCTTTGTGCTACAATGCTTAGCTCAGTGTTCATTCCATGCAATGAGACGTCTCTGTCGAACGGCGTGGCAATGCTGCATGGCGTCACTGCTGTGTGCGCTGTCCCAACATCATGCATCCAATTCGCCAACCAGAGCTCAGCTGTGATCTCGGTAGAAACAACGAGCCCATCACGCTTCGTAGTCAAGAGAAGACCTCCCGCGCCGCCTGATCTACCTGCGGGAGCGTTGCCTCTCAATATTTCCTTTCCAGATTCGAATGCTCATACCAAGGTATTGACCAGCTCGAGAACACAGCTCAGAATGGCCGATTCTCATCCAGAAGAGGTGAAAGCACAGGAATGCGCGGGGATCCTCGAGAGTTCTATGATCAGTACGTGTAATTGCCAGTTAATATGCCCCTTTCGAGCGAAGCGATGGACGTCGACAAAAACTTTTGTGTTCGCATGCAGGATCATGCGTTCCGACCAATTCACCTTTCGCATTGGCGGACACGGCAAGAAGTTCGTTGTCCACTCAGCTGCCTTTGCGCTTCAATCAAAGGCGTTAGATCGTCTCATGAACGGCAACATGATTGAGGGGTCAAACAGGTCTGCTATCTGGGGCGATGTTGACGAAGAAGACTTCATACGCTTCTGCCAATTCGTGTACACAGGGGACTACACGACATCATTCCCCACTGTTGAGGAGGTTTCCAAGGATATACCACCCACTCCAGCTCTGTCGGACGTTCCATCGCCACCGGATGCTTTCGAGCAACCCGCAGAAGATGCTGTTCCTGAGGAGCCCATAGAAGGTATTGTTCTCGAGAAGCCCGCTCCTCACCCAGAAGAACCTACATTTAAAGTGGAACCCAGATCATACTCTAGTCCTACATGGAGATATACAGACTATGCTACTTAAAGCCCCATAAGCTGTATCCGCGCGCATTACCATCAGCAACGAAGTATGCTAAAGTCAAAGAGACCTTCAAGAACAAAACACTTTGCCCAACGCTACGCCGTTCTTAGGCTGCGAACCGGCCGATTAGTACTCAAGTGGGTGACCATTGGGGAATCCCGGCTGTTGTACGTTTTTCTTTTTGCCCGTGCGGCGCACTGACTTTTTGCTCGGGGACTCGGTCGTTTTTGTGCTCAACATTCGGAGAGCTGCCTTAACTCCGAAAAGATAGAGGAAAGGCACAACAGAAGGGCGTTTACAATTTTCAAGCCATAGAGAGGCCCTGCATCTGGTCGCTAGTGCGAATCTTTTTTTTTTTTTTTTTTCATATGGAAATCTGCAATTCTGACCTATCATATCACTGGATTCAGGACAGGCGCCCTTGTAACGATTGCCCGCTAGCATTCCGCTGCCAGAGGGGCTTGTAAAACTTGGAAGACTAATTACAGGCTTCAACCAAGATTGGTTCTTCAGGTGATGCAACAATAACACCTGAAAAGGAGCGCGTTGTATCTACTTTCTGCACTACGGTATGCGGTCTGACTGGGGTCCAAAAGGGACTCAGTGGAGCTCTTCTGCCACTTTTTGTACATAGCGTTTCGTGTGGGCCCTTAGAACGAATGATATGTCAAAATTACGTACTGTCTAAACTCATTGGTATGAACACGCGGGACTGACGCTGGAGATATAGAGTATTGCAGTGCGGAAAGTGTATTTTCACCAAGGGTCGAAACATGGGGGCACGTACATTGCACAGCTACCATTTCTGTCGCTTTAGGGCTTTAGATTATC
Organism: Lasiodiplodia citricola; assembly: GCA_023089105.1. Taxonomy (NCBI): domain Eukaryota; kingdom Fungi; phylum Ascomycota; class Dothideomycetes; order Botryosphaeriales; family Botryosphaeriaceae; genus Lasiodiplodia; species Lasiodiplodia citricola. The sequence continues at coordinate 191,140 of JAJNLL010000024.1, forward strand.
TCGCTCATACGAAAATACGTCATGCAGCACGGTCGTCGCTGGTGTGACCGACTGGCCCGTTCATAGGGGCTCGAGGGAGTTGAATGGCAAGAGATGTAGGATTGAAGCAACTGTACACGAGAAGGATTCGAATTGTCCCCTATGTATTGTGGAGCTCGGAGTTTCCAAATCGGTACCCCATGGGACAAGTCGGAGTTGCGGCAGCGCACAGGGCAGACGCGGGTGGCGCCGCACACCCCTGTTCACCCAGGCACCCCATGGGGGCCGTTTCACCACGATACCATTGGTTTCTGGGACCTCCAACATCTTCAATGCGTTCTCAGTCCGAGTGAAGATCTCGAGACTTTCGTAAAAAAATAGCAACCCACATCACGAGTGAAAGAGACTTGCTGGGGGCCAAATCAAGAAATGAAGTGAGAGAGACGGTATTTAAAGGAGACATGCTCTATGTTATCCAGCTCAAACACAAGCACTCATCCACTCCTACAATCACCAAACTCATCTTCACTCAACGTTTTGCAACCATGGTCAACTTCATCTCCACCATCCTCCTCGGCCTCAGCGTCTTCCAGCTCGCATATGCTGCCGACGGCACCGTCACCTTCTTCCGCGACCGCGACTGCAAGGGCACGAACATGTGGGAGGGTAAAGTCGGCAGCGGCACCGACCAACGGGTCAGCGGACCCGACCTCCACGAGGCGCTCTCCTTCTCGTACTCCGGTTACTTCAACATGATCATCGCGACGAGCAGCAAGTTCGACTCGAAGACTTGCTCCTACTGTAGCAACAACCACGAAGATCACCACGAGGGTGGATGCATCAACGTATGCTCTATCACACACCCGTCGTAACATAAGTCAGTCTCGATGCTAACGATGGGTGCGAAACTATAGATTAATACTGGTTTCGGACCTAACTATGTCGCACTGATGAAGTAAGTTCTTGGCCGCCGGTTCGTGAAACAGGAACTTTTTTACTAATGATAATATGCAGAGTCGGCAACGATCCAGCGGATCTTCCCTGCCGGAACTTCCTAAACCGTTGCGACTTCCCCGTCCCCCCTGGAAACGGCTTGGAGAAGCAGTAGTTGTCGAACACACTGCCATCGACTACATCGATATCGATCGCAGGGTTCAAGGTTGCTGGAACCCGGAATGTACCTGTTCCGCATGTATTGTAATTGGAGCTTAATCATCTGTAGAATAGTAATACTCCAATATGGACTCATTATGTCGTTTTATATCACTACAGAATGCTCTCGTGAAGTTTAGCAACCGTCATCTCATTGAGCAATTGGTTTCCGGTCAGTATGAAGGACGTTCAAACGAAACTTCAATACGCGTCCGTCCTGACCACATAAAGCTCGGAGAATGGTTTCCATTGATTTGTCAGAAGGCGAAAACCTGCCAGTTGCCAATAAAGTCCCCTCTCGTAGCTGATGGCTAGGGTGAATTTGTTTTTTTGCTCATGTCGTGGGTAGTTGAAGCTATCGTCCGGACGTGTATGGAGAATTTTTAATTTCGCATTCTCGTCCGGACGATAGCTTCATCTGCCCGCATGTGTTATTTTTTATTTTTAGAGAACAGCTCTTGTGAGCCAGTACAACCGCTACAGACTAGGGAAATGTTCAAGAAGAATGCTGGCAATCTTGGGTGGACTGAAAATGATCGGAAAGATATACGCCACTACGCCATGATCATCTGCGGTCACAAGTATGAGGTATACCTTGCCGAGCCTTGAGTTAAAAAGCAAGGGGAATGAGTGGGAACATGCATTCAACATATAGACCGTGGAAACCTCCAGCAACCCGATGGCGTGGAGACAATTGTGAACTGGATTAATGAGATCCATCTCTGGGGATTGGGAAAGTATGCGAAGAGGGTGAGGGATTATACTGAGGGAATTGAAGACACTATGAAGAAGGAGAACCAGGACAAGAGGGCTTGACGAAACACCAAGACGCTGATCAATTCCCAGATACAGCTGGTAGAATAGGATGAATTATCTACGATCAGCTGACTGGCTTCAGACGAGAAGTCTTCAATTGTTCACGTTTCTTCCAAGGAAAAGCTCTAATTAGACATTTCAAGCATTGTGGAACAAGCTGACTAACGGAGCACAGGTAGGCCGACGGGTTGTGGTCGATGACGGGGTTCATATAACATGACCAATTGCCCCTACTACAATGACAAAAGTGAATACATAGATATCACTAGCCAGATACGGGTTAGAACACTAAGTAGGGTATAATTAAGCACTGGCTATTTTTTTTTAGCTGCTTTACCACTATCCTTATCAGCTCTCCCTTTCCTTCACCATCCTGCTTTTTTAAGCAATTCAATTACGGCCAATTAAAATCCTCGGTATATTCCACCATCTGCAAGTGTGCACCGGAACGGTTAGAGCTCCCGCAAGGGAGACCTTGAAAGGGTATTCCCAGAAAGCTCGAAGCCCCGAGAGGAGCTACCACCCTTAGGGTCATATCGAGGAATCGAGATCCTTCACAGATGCGCGGAGCTACCGTGACTGGCAAGTACGGGGCGGAAGTACGTCGACTGCATCGATGTCGTTGGCGATACCATTCAACCGGTCGATGGGTTATCGAGGAGTCGATGTCCACAGTGCAACCTAATGGTAACATTTGTTTGTCAGGATCGAGCGTGTGGGCCTTGTGCCGGGTAGGGCCAATGTTTCAGATGCTGAGGCACCAGATTACGGGCATGAAACGCGAACCACGGCGGGGTGAATTCCAAAATGACCAATCAGACTTTGTTTCAATGCTCCTCCGGCCCTCCGGGATGATAAGCACGATACACCTGCATCGCGCCCTCGACAGACTGCACGATACCGAAGAATATCGTCAACACGAGCACCGCAACGGCGACCCAAAAAGTGTACCATTGCGGGCCCTTCCGCCTGTCGTACCACCACTGCGAAAGCGTGCTGGGTTCAGCCTCATCGAAGACCTGCTTGAGGATCACGAGGCGTTCTCGCCAGAAGTGGAAATTCTCAATCTGACGGTCGTCCGTGCGGAGGTTCGGCAGTTTGACTGCTCTGCGGTCGAGCTTCTCCACGGAGCTGTACTTCGTATACCATTTTGCCGTGTCTTTATCAGACGGTGGCAGAAGAAGCGAGAGCGTGCGCAATGTCTCTTTGCAAAAGCCTGGCGGAAAGATATCCCTACGGGAAACGATAAGTTTTGATGTGGGGGCTATCGTTGGGTGTGGGGGTTGCAGCTTACGTGCGGCCGTTCTCGAGGAACGTTGCGTGGTGGAAAATCAGAACCTCTTTGTCATCATTCCTCAGCCGCAGATGGTCGGAGAGATTATTGGTCCAAGAAACTTTGATTCCAGCAAGGAGTTCGAGGTTACGCGCGTTGAAAAGCTTGGGGAGGCGTACGTAGCCTCCTGCACCTTGCCTTTGGGGCTCTAAATGATTGGACACGAATGCGCGTAGGGAGCCCTGATCCCAGCTGAGCGAACGCTGGGCGGAATAGGCGCAATGTGGTTGGCCGATGTCCATCATGGTCAGCAGCCTTGCCGCCCAATTGATTGCGTTGTTGATGACGTCGACGTTGGGGGCTGATTTCTGACCGGTCAATTCTTTTTCGTTTTCGTCATTTGCGGGGTAGAGTCGTAATGCTTTGAGGCTTTGCACCACGTCTTGTCTTGATTGCGGCTCTGTTGCTAGTCTCTGTACGACTTGGAGGATGTCTTCGTGGGCCGAGATTTCAAATCCAGATGGCCCGTCCGCTGATAAGCAACTCTGTTCCAGGCTGAAGATGTGACATTGTTGGGCGTAGTACTCAAGGTAAGGGTCGATTTCGGGTATTTGCGCCTTTGAAGATTTGAGATCCATCTGGCTGTCCCAGATAATGTTGAGTAGGATCGACTTCTCCTCCAGCAGGGGATGACAGGTGGTGATGGGTCGCTTCAAGCAGTCCGAGTCTGGCATCTTGAACATTTCAGGCTTGTAGGATATGGAGCTGGTAGTTGCTGGAAGGTCTATTCACGATGCGGTAGTATTCGAGCCATGTGAAGAAATATCAGTGCTGTTCTCATCGCTGTCTCAAGCTGCGCCCATAGTGTTGCGCGTCGTTGACGCGCGGACAGATAGGCCAGCAAACACGAGGCAGACCCGCAGCTTCATGCAGCCCAGCCACAGAAAGCTACGTCGGCGGTCTTGCCGCATCCGATCTGTCCCCCAACACTCCAGCAACTCTTTCTACCATTTTTCTCATTTTCTCCCCTGTGCTGTTGACTTTTCCAGCTTGATGGGCTCAATATTTTCTTTTGGTTACATCGGCGGCATCACAGTTCTTTGTGCATTCGAGAGATCCATACCTGTGTCACACAGTCGCACTAACGCCATTGGGTCGAACTAAGCCGGAAGCCGTGTGTGGCAGCGACAATGACGACGCCCTCGACAAACCTCCTCACGCGTATTTTCAACAGACCAACGGAACCCACGGACAACAAGACTTCGGATAAACTTCCGAGCTTTGAGGATTCTATTGGAGTCGAGTACCGTAAGATTGGAAGGCTGCACTGCTGGGAAGCTAAGGGATTCGTTCGGCGAAAATTTCTGAACTTGAAAGACCACATCAAGCAGCATTTGGAAGAGTATGGAGATGCGGTGTCGGCACCAGTTATCTGGCAGGTCTACATGATCGGAAAATCTACAGAAAGCGCGTATCCTATTGTCTTCTTCTGCAGTACAGATTCCAAGGCACGGAAAACGATTCGGAAGCAGATAGAGGACAGCAGCATCCTGGCCAATTTTCCGGGGTTCAGGACTGGCGACTGTGCTCGACCACTCGAATTTGATCAGCTCAAGCCGCTTGCAGCTGGTGAGACTGGCGTACATCGTGCTTCTCAAACCTGGGACATTGCATGCGACAACCCCATCGGGCGCCGCGTGGAGATTCAACAGCGCAATTTACAGGGATCGGTCCAACGGAAATATGCGACAGTTGGTGCCATTTTCATCTGCGACGGACAACCTCTATTCACGACGGCTGCGCATGCCTTTGGCGAGCATGATTCCATGCTTAACTTCGATAACGATGAGGAGCACGATTTTGAATTGAGCTTTGACGAGGAAATGTGGGATTTGGATGTCGACTATTTTCCAGAGCACAGTGGCGAAGAACCCGCCATGGAGGGCGTTCAGAGGCCTCTCGAGCCCGGAGACATTGCTCAGGAGGCAGATACCTGCAATGCGCCCACAAAAGAACCAGGCCTCCAATCGCCTGAGGCGTCAGCTACCTTTGGTCTGGACGATATTGTGTTTTCGTCCAAAGATGGGCCGCTCCCTACGCTGGACTATTGCTTGGTCAGATTGAAGGGTGACTGGACATCCGGTCGAGAAGGAATCCCATTTGCCGGCCCTCTGTGCAAATATCACCTAGTTCAACCAAGAATGCATACTCATAAAACTCCTCGCGACGCGGCTATTATAGCATACACAGGATCTGGAAATTCCAAGCGTGGGATTTTATCAGGAACACCATCGTTCATGACCCTGCCTGGAGGCAAGAAAACCCAAGAACTCTGGTCAGTAAAGCTGGATGACGCGGTGGCCGAGGGGGATTGCGGTTCGATTATCGTCAACGAGGAGTCTGGCAACATCGAAGGCCACATCGTCGCTGGGTGTCCCGGTTCCAGGAATGCATACATCATACCGGCCGACGCGATGCTCCATGACATCCGAATGCGGTTCTCTTCACGGCTCAATACTTGGACCAAATTCTCCAATTGCGAACAAAAAGCACGACCCAAAGACATCAGCAGAGAGTACGTTAACGCGTTGACGAAGATGTTCTCCGAAAACCTGAGTCAAGCACGAAAGATGAAACTGTCTGAGGCGCGCCGGAAGACGACGCTTTTTGACAATCGTGTGACCTCAAAGCCTGCTCTACTGGAACACCAATACGAGCCTCGATATGTCATTCACAACATCCCAATCAGCCCACAGGAACCACAAAGCCAGAAATCAATCCGGTTTAGATCTCTACTACGATCTCTATCGAATAGGCCGTTTGAGTGGAACAACCCCGGGCTGTTGGACGAGGCTGTTGCAAAAGTGCCACTGGAGATGCTCCATGAGCAAGCAGAGAGTGAGTTTGAAAGCCTCCGCATCATCGCCAACGCATACTTTCCACCCCGGCAACCGATATTGAGCTTCCAGGATTGCCTTGTCAGAGCGCTTTTACGATGGTTCAAACGATCCTTCTTCGCATGGGTAGATAACCCCAGATGTTCGCATTGCGGCGGTCAGACGACCGGCATCGGCATGGCGGCACCGCTAGCCGAGGAGCTGGACGGCGGTGCGAGAGCCGTCGAAGCTTACCGGTGCGAAAACGGATACTGTGGTAACTTCGAACGGTTTCCGCGGTACAACGACCCTTTCATTCTCATGCGCACCCGGCGGGGCCGATCAGGAGAATGGACTCAATGTTTCACAATGCTTTGCCATGCTATTGGAGTGAAGGTGAGGTGGGTGTGGAATGCAGAAGATCATGCTTGGACAGAAATCTACTCTGAGCAGCAGAAGAGATGGATCCACGTCGATGCACATGCAGAGGCTTGGGATCAGCCACGAATCTATTGTGAAGGTATGTAATTCTCCCAGTAAGGATTCAACTGTACTAACATTGCCAAGGATGGGGCAAGAAATTGTCTTATTGTATCGCCTTCTCCAAGGACGGCGCCACCGACGTAACAAGGCGGTACGTGCGTAGCCAACGGTTTGCGCTAGACAGGAGACGGGCCTCTGAATCCGAACTTCTGCAAATTTTGAACGAGATCCGCACGTCGAAAAGAAAAGACATGTCTGCTGAGCAGCGAAGTCGCTTGATGCAGGAAGACAAGGCTGAGCAAGCCGAACTCCAAAAGTTTGTCTTCAATCAAATCACACAAGACCTCTGCAAACTTGATGTGACCGAGACCGGCTCTGCACCGATATTTCAGCTTTGTCGGGATGGAGAACGAGCCGATGCGAACAGCCAGAGACAAGCCGATATCGAGGGGGAAGGACCCGATCCTGTCGGTGAACGAACGGATGGGGTAAAAGCGAAGGCTCTCGTGCAGGGTGAAGGAATGGAAAACTATAATTTACCCCTGCATTGATGTGGATGGGCTTAGCTTCTAAGACTTCTGCAACATAAGCTTCTGGAGCGTTTGATTAGGGCTATGCTATGGAATACGGTCATGGCGGCAGTCAGAAAAGCTTCTATAGTGGGTATGATACAAATAATGAGATAATGATGCATACGACTTGGCTGATGCTTGAATAAATGATATTTTGATCGAAGATGTTGGGCATCACAAGTCAACTATGCTGGGCGCCATCCTCCAGACCTTTCTAATTGGGGTCCAGACTTTGTTGTACGTAGACGAGGATAGAGCAGACAGAAAAAGAGATGGACGCATGGACAACGTCCCAAGTACAATCCGTATCATTGACCTGTCATATTAAGGTCTAGTTTAAGGATCGTGATGGACAATTAAGATAGGATATCGAAGTGGTAGATCGTGAAGATAGTGAGAACGCTTAGGTCACTATTACCTCTAACACCCTTAATATTTCTTTCGGCGTTTTAAGGTTGGTTTTGCTACACAGTTACTTTGTATTAGGTGGTATATATATATTTAACTGAAGTTACGGCCGTTTTTTTAATATTCGCAACCTTATTGTAAACGGTCTTCGGCAACCGGCGGGTAATTCCTTTGCCGCCAACATCTCTCTCCGATATAATCTTAACATTTCTCCAGAACCATAACAGAATTTCGAAGTCGAATATTCTATACTTGACTTAGCCATTCCACTGCTCCACAATCTTTTTAGTCTCCACCCTAAACACCTCACCACTAAGCGACTGCTCCCAATGGCCGCCCAAATTACAAACGTCCCTCAGCCTCAAACCCTCCACCTCGTTGGCATCGGTGTAACGCACTCCATCGCCCCGCCCATGCACAGCCACATCGCCCAATCCCTTGATCTCCCCTGGACCTTCCACAGCACCGAATGCGCAACGATCGACGAAGCAGCCGCCCTGGGCCGCAACCCCACCACAGCCGGACTGGTCGTCACAATGCCCTACAAGCAAACCATCATGCCGCGCCTCGACGGCATCGACGAGCTGGCCACCATCATCGGCGCCTGCAACAACGTGTACCGGGACCACGCCGGGCAGCTCCGCGGAACGAACACGGACTGGTTGGGCGTGAAAGGGTGTCTGCTGGAGAAGCGCGATGACGGTGCAGCGAATGAAGGAGCGCCGGCGCTGATCATCGGCGCGGGGGGTGCGAGTCGCGCGGCGTTGTATGCGTTGAGTGTGCATCTGGGCTGCGGGGCTGTGTATGTGCTCAATCGGGATGAGGGGGAGGTGCGGGATCTGGTGCGGGATGCGCAGAGGCTGGCTTCACCGCCGGCGATTGTGCACGTCACGAGTTTGGAGCAGGCGAAGGCGCTTGATACGCCGTACTATGTTGTGGGAACGGTTCCCGATTTCGAGCCGGCTACCGAGAGCGAGCTTCTGGTGAAAGCGTGTCTGGAGGAGTTTCTGTCGCGGCCCAGGAAAGGCGTTTTGCTGGATATGTGTTTCAAGCCGAGGAGAACTAGAATGATAAAATTGGCTGAGGGGCTGGGGTGGTTTACGGTCGAGGGCACGCACGTCATTGGCTATCAGATCGAAGAGCAGTGGCGTCTGTGGGCGGGCGAAGAGAGAGTGAAGAAGCTGAACCGGGAAGGAGCGTGGAAAGTGTTGCTGGAGTCAGCTGATGCGAGCCCTGCGATTAATTTTTGAGCTTCTATGGATGTTCTGCTTGTATAGAACGATTCAATGCCAATCCAAAAGTTTCAGTTGTGCTGATATTGAACAATGAGATTTCTGTACTGCTCAGCTGTTCATGTCTTGTTCAACCCAAGACGTTGCTCGAGCTTCTTCCAAGCCGCAGCCCCCCTCCTCGCATGCTCCGCAGGCACTCCATCACCCTCCTCTGCCATAGTCCGCGAGAAGAGCTCCATCGAGACAAACCCCTTATAACCCAAACCCTCTATAATAGTCCTCGCTACTTGCTCGACAGGCAGGTAAGCCCCCCGGTCCTCCTCGTAGATGAACGCCCGAGCATTCCGTGACCAATTCATCCTTGCCGGGTTCCCATCCACATGGAACGGATGGCCCTCAACAAGCGGCTTCTCCATACGCTCCGCATCCACTACCTGGATGTAAGATACCTTCTCCACATCAACCTCCTTCACCATGCGCTCCATTGACTCCTTGAAATCGCGGTCCGCATCCGGCGTCTTCCCATCCGGCGCCGCAGGGTCCGCCCAGACGCGTCCAGCAATATTAAACGTATCAAGACAGACGCCAAAGTTCGGCCGGTCGACCAGCCGCACCACCTCCCACGCCTTCTCCCACGTATCGACATGCGTCCCCCAACAGAGGTTCTCGTACGCGAACCTGATAGGCGGCTGCTCTTGGGCGCCCAAGTCCGCCAGCTCGCGCATGTCGGCGACGGCGACCGAGATGTCGTCTACCAGTTGCTCCTTCGGCAGGAAGTTGGCCGGGATCTGGATTGTCTGGGTACCGAGGACCTTCGCGAGCCGGAACCACAGCTTCGCCTTCTCGATGCGCTGGCGATGCTCCTCGCGGTCGATCATGCCTTCGTAGTGCATGAAGGGCTGCAGGCCGATGATGGTGAGGTGCAGCGAGGCGCAGAGCTGGCGCGCGTGTTCGGCCGCGCGGAGGAGCTGGTCCGGGGTCGGGGCATCATTTGTGCTGGCGAGGTCTTTTGCGAGGTATTCGAGGTCCTCGTAGAAGATTTCGATGCCTTCAAAGCCATGGGCGGCGGCCTGGTGGAGCTTGTTGTCGAAGTTGTGTAGCCAGGCGCGGCCGAGGGACATGGATGCGATTGCTGGGCGGAAGGTCGCCATTATTTTTGCTTTGACAGTGGTGGATTGGGCTGGGAAATTTGCAGAGAGAAAGCTGAAGGTCGGGCTGGGCTGACGCAAAGCTGGTGGTGTTGCTAAGCTCAATAAAAGCGGGGGGTGGCGGGGTTACTTTAAGCGGAAAAGGATTCTGTGCGGGGGGGAAATGGTCGGGAATGCAACCTGCGGGTGAACGAAAGAAAACATGATACCCGGTGGTTGACCTCGTAGGCTGAGGGATTCATTGGTGTGCTGCATAAGCCTTCGTCTTTATTGGTGGAACTGTTACAAACGACGGATATGCAATTGGTGATGATTTGGGAAAAAGTAAAGGATTCGTGACGAATACGATCTACGCCCTGGCTGCAACTGCCGCATGCATCCCCTCCCGCATTGCCGAAACAGGCGCAGGCTTTCCAGTCCACAGCGTGAACTGCGCATAGGCCTGCTCCTCGAGCACGTCAGTCCCACGGAAAACCTTCCATCCATCCATCGCCCCAGCCACCTTCATCATGCCCGTTACCTGCGGGCGGTAAGCCATCTCAACCAGCACTCCCGGTGCACCCTCGGAAAAGATCTTCTTGGGAATCTTGTCCTCTGTCAGATCGTCGGCCGGAATGCATGGGACAATCAAAAAGAACGAATGCCGCTTCTCCTTCGCCAGCTCTTCCAAGCTGCCATAGACGCGGAAGGGCGTTCCAGGAAAATGCTGCATCATCTGGACAGCCTTCTCTTTCGTCCTGTTGACAACCACAATCTCGGAGACGCCCAGTGTCTGCACGGCATAGCAGGCCGCGCGGGCAGCGCCACCGGCTCCCAAGATGAGAGCGGAGATGAACTGGAAGTTCCCGACCTTACTTCTCTCAATGCAGGACTTGATTCCAAGCCAATCCGTGTTGTCTCCCTCCAGAACCGGTTGTCCATTCGACTCTCGCACGACAATTGTGTTGACTGCGCCAATGCGTTCTGCGCTCTGAGAGAGGGAGGAGAGCAGCCTGCCCACCTGGAGCTTGTGTGGGTAGGTGACCGAGGCGCCGCCGAAGTCTGGACGGTTGATGAGCTGTTCGACCGATTCGTCTACTGCTTCGCTCTGGTGGATTGAGTAGTGGTGGGGGAGTCCGAGCTCCTTGAATCCTGCATTGTGCAAGGATGGGGATAGCGAATGGGAAATGTTGTGGCCGAAGATGTAGAAGTTCCGCTTCGTAGAGAGGTTTTCCGTTGTAGAGCCGGATTCATTCCGAGGTTGTTCGCCCATAGTTGATTGGTGTCGATGCTGGATTGTTTGGGATTGGACCAAACTTTCAGTTGTGTTAAATGAGACCCGTGAGTCACAAAGGAGCGCGTGAGTCAATGTTATTCATCTCCAATGTCTAGGACCATCTTTGAAGCAATGCGCAAGACGGCTAAATGCACTTCCGGGGTACGCTGAGGTTTGTGGAAAAAGAATTGTTTCAATTGTCTTTTGCCGTGATCTTCGTGGAATCCGCCATCCTGCTGTTTACAGTTTTTGACTAAGCAAGGTAAAGCATGGACAAGGCCAAAGGAGTACTCTGCAATGACACATTGAAAGGTTTATGGGGAAATTACCAAACCCAGCCATGGACGGCCAAACCCAACAATCGTCGGCCAAACCCAACTTCCTCACCAAAATCTACCATCTTTTAACCGCAGCAGAACTGCAACAATCTAAGTGCTTTCTTACTACTATAGAAATAGCAAGCCCCATAGATATCTATTATAATGCTTTGTAAAAGAGAAGGCCAATCTGCATGATCTAAGAGTTGGGTTTGGCATTTTCTACGAAAAAAGAGTTGGGTTTGGTAATTTACCCAAGGTTGGTTCATGGCTTTCATGGCTCCGTCCGAACGCCTGCAAAGTCACTATACGGAGTAATTCTGCTCTATGCACCCGGTTAAGAGAGGCCAAAGACATTTTCCACTCAACTTTTACTTACATCCGCTGTGTTTGACCTTCACCCGACTGTCCCTTTGTACCTCTTGAACACCTCCGTGCGCATCAACTTCCGAGGTGCCTTTCTTCCGGTGAATAGCTCAAACTGCCATATTGCTTGTTCCGGCAGCGTCTGCAACGCGTCGACCACGATCCACCCCTGTCTACTTCTCTCCCGTGCTTGCTTCGCCAACGGAGTTTCCAGAGTGTCGTACGCCAACTGTGCAGACATTAGTACATCAAACCCAGAAGGCCACGATGTTTAAGTAGATACGTACCTCAACAAGAACGCCCCCATTGTGACTCTCAAGCCAGTCTGGCGGAACAGTCAGGTCCGTCGACGCCCCGGTTTCGGCAACGCCTGGCACGCAAGACACTATGATCGACGGCGGCTGGAAACCTTCCGGCCACGGTCCTAGAGATGGCAGGATATGCAGCGAGCAATGCACGCTGTCTGCTGTCTCTGTGTCAACTGCCATCGCCTCATCGCTGCCATGTCCAAGCTGCACATTCACTTGCTTCCCTGACTCCGTGGCCAGCGTCTGCCGCTGAAAATGCCGGGCCATGGCCTCCGCATGCTCCCTCGTGCGGTTGTAGACAAAGACGTTCCGGACCCCGAGCCGCAACAATGCGAAAACGGCTGCTCGTGCCATTCCTCCAGCACCAAGGACCAGTGCCGTAGAAAGAGGTTTTACGGCGTTGATAGGCGAAAGGCTGCGGCGGATGCAGGTGACGATGCCTTTCCAGTCCGTGTTTTCTCCGTGCAGCGCATGCACCGGGCCTGCGCGATTGCGCCCGAGCTTCGCGCCCGACGCTGTCAAGCGGATAGGAATCAATGTGTTGACGGCGCCGATGGCCTGCGCTTCAGGGCTCAGCGTGTCAAGGAACGGAATGATGTCTTGCTTGAACGGCATGGTGATGCTGGCGCCGCCGAAGTGCGGGTCGTGGGCCAGGGCGTCCAGGTCGTCCAGGGAGGATCGCTGGATCAGGGTGTATTCGTGCGGCATGCCTAGGAGCTTGAAGGCGGCGTTGTGCATGGTTGGTGATAGACTCCACGCGATGTCGGCGCCGATGATGCCGAAATGCATGCGGTCGAGGACGAAGGATGAAAAGAGGGCGTTTTGAGCCTCGGCGACGGTGAGGAGGTGGTCCGAGGATGTGGTGGAGCTGTAGGTCCGAAGGACAGGGTGCGTGACGGGCGTGAGGATGGGGTTGAAGCAACACGACATGCGGCCCAGTTCACCAGTGTTGTAGGCGATCAGCGGTACGCGATTGCGTCCTCGTTCTTCCCGCGCCGCCCTGATCTGCTGCACTGAGACGTTGTCGTTCGCTGACTTGGCCGGCTGGCACAGGCGGACGATGTCGCACCCCAGTTCCTCAGCACGACGTAGGATTCTCTGCCGGGACTGGCCGCACCATCCGTTGGGCTCTGGGTCGGGGTCGTAGTAGTGACCCAGGATTTTTGATGTGCCTTTGGACTGCACGAGTTTCGTTATCCGTTCGTCGTCGAGGCGCAGGTCCACGCAAAGGATTTCCGGGCACAGGCGAAGTGCGAATTGTAGTAGGTCGCAGTAGAGAGCTTCATTTTGCCAAGTCCAGTTGGATGGTGTGATTGGAAGTTGGATGTCTAGTGTGACTGGGAGTTGGAACATCCTTCTGACTAAATTGACCTCTTTGCTTATTGATCTCGCCAACCGGCCAAAAGCCGTCTCCCCGACTTCTGATGGAGCTTCCAGAATCAGGCTGACGGCATCGACGGATAGATCTGTTTTGCACAGCTTCGGCATCAATCTAGTTGTATCCGAAATCAGCAGATTCAAAGTGTAGCAAAAGTCATCCAATTCCAATCGTCCACTGCTGATGCCGTATGATCCTAGTCCAACCGAAGTACGGATGATTCTGTTTTCGACTCTTGAAAGGAATTGTAGGAAATCGCGTTCCACTTTCTTCAAAACCAGGGAAGCTGGAATTTCTTCTGGTATATTGCCTTCATAGACAGTCCGTTGGTCCACGTTGAAGAATTCGAGGTTGGATATCGATCGGTAAACTGGGCCGCTCTGTTCCACCAAATTGGTAATGACCTCGAGACTGCATGACCCGATGCATCTTTGAATCTCTTTCGTCTCACGGTCGACAAAAATCACAGGATGCGTCCTGGCAAATTCCGAAAGCAATCGTTGGCCTGTACCTTCCACAGACCCAGGCCCGCATACGATGATGGCCTTGGACGGCTTCTCGAGGAGCATGGAACGTGTCATCTCGATTTCTTGACGACGATATTCCTCTGCCCCGTGCGTGTTCTTGTAGGCTACTCGTGATAACCCAGTGCGCTGAAAGAAGTATCGGTCGGAATCGACCAAGGTGTAGCCCAATGCACTTGCTGCCATTACTCCAAGGGTGGATTTTCCAGTCCCGCGAAGACCGACGAGAACGATTGATGCATCATCTGCCTGCGGGCTGCAACTTCTGGATTCTGACGACATTTTCGATTGGTGGATGAATAAATAATGTTGTAAATGTGCTCGTTGTATTTTTGCCGGTGCTATTGGTTGGGAGTATACGTCATATCCTGCAAGTGGGCAGGGGTACGCGCTGGGGCCAGCTCGGGGGGCGTATACGCCGGTCGCCGTCTTCGATTGTTCTCAGGACTTCACTGGGAGATAGAGCAGAAAAACCACTTTCTCTCATTCTCCAGTGTCTTTAGCTGCCGAGGTGTTGGTGGGGTGGTGGGAAGGGCCGAAGAGCGGCTAAAAAGTATCCGTCTTGGCCGAAACGCCGCACTTTGGCGGATAAGATTTCCCCGCCCGTCTCCACACACGATACTGTCAACACCATCGCTTGAGGAACATTTCACAAACGGGTCGGATTCAGCAATCGGATAAGTGCTTATCATGGCAACAACACGGACGCGACAAAGAACCCAGCCTCCCTATGAAGCAAGCGACGAGGAAGAGCCACGCCAGCGGAAGAGAAAAAGGGTCTCGCAAGCTTGCGAAGAATGCCGAAGAAGGAAAGACCGCTGCGATGGCCAGCAGCCGGTTTGTCGTGCATGTACTGAGGAGGGCCGGGAATGCGTTTACAATTTCAAGAAAAAACGCGGGCTACCAACGGGTTACGTGAGAGCATTGGAGCTTGCCCTGGGGCTGGTATTCCGTTCGATCAAAGGCAGCGATCAATTTGTTGCTGGTTTGCTGCAAGGGCAAGCCCCGGTGCCTCGAATATCGTACTCGTCGCCAAATACGTTTCAGGGCTCTTCACCAGTTGCGGCACTACTGGAGTCTTGGCGCCAGAGTGCAGTTTTGAAAGAATTGGAAAAAGTCCTGCTTGCGGGGCAAACCGAAGGAGAAGAGGCTTCCGGAGATACTTTGGATGCCAAATTCGAGGAAGCAATTTCGGCAATACCATCAGCAGAAGAAGTTGCTGCGAGCGGTCCTGCCCCACCATCACCGCCGGCCACCAATTATCCGATACGGGTAAGTGTTCCAGATGCACCACCCGAACAGCAACAGATATCTTGCCCCGCACCAGCACAGGAGCCTCTCGAACCAGCACAACCGAATGACAATACTGCATCTCTCCCCCCTAATTGGTTCCACCTGCTTGAAATTTACTTTACCAATACACACTGCTGGTTTCCAATTGTTCAAAGGCATGAATGTCTCCGTACAGCACATCTCCTGGCAAACCAAACTACTGCGGGTTCCAAAGACCCGATCACACGTGGTGAACGCAAACTACTCTGGGCTATCTTGGCCCACACCGCTCAGAGTAGCCAATCCTCTGCGCTGTCTCTTCCCGATGACCAAAGAAGTCAGATCTGTAATCAGCTTCGTGATGAAGCAGAAAGTTTGATTACGAACGACCAGCCAGAACGGGACGTTGATGATGTACGGGCATTCTTAATTCTCGCTCTCCTACACATGGGGTGCAAGTCCTGGGCAAAATCATGGCAATACGTCGGACAAGCCGTCTATCTTGCAGTTGACCTTGGGCACATTGCTCGTAGAGCGGGCCTGAGTCATGGAATTTACGATGACAACCGGAATCGAACTGTCCTTGGATGCTTTGTACTGGAGACTTTGATTGCCGCCCGTCTGAACCGGCGACCATACCTGCGGCGCTCAGACATATGCCTGACAGCTTTGGAGCCAAACGGGATTGAAGAATGGGAGCCATGGCAACCACATCGAGGCCTGAACATCGCCTCCCCCGGCCTTCACTCTCCAGGACATGTTTCAAGCACCTTCAACCAATTTGCTGTTTTGGTTTGTGTATTGAATGACATGATAACTGAGCCACCTGAAGATTTACCAGGATACCCTACTCCTCAAGTCATTAACAGCATCGAAGGATGGGTCGACCAACTGCCGACTCAATGCCAGGCCATCTTTCGTGGAGAACCTTCCAAGGTAGCCATTTCACCGCAGATCCTCAACTTTTCACTTGCTTTTGGAAGTATCATATTTTCGCTGAAGTCAAGAAACACATTAGCAACAAATGACCCCTTCCATGATTCTCAGCTTGAACAGAACATGGATCAGGCATTGAGAGTCGCTGCCAGGCAAATCGATATTCTCGGACCTCAACATCTCCCCACGATTTCGGAGACATACCTTTCCTTGTTTGAACAACGATTTTCCGTTCGAAATAGGCTCTTGAATGACAACCTCTCCTACAGCAGCACCATGTGCGACAAGCTACGAGGTAACCTTGAGAAAGTGTGGCAGAACAACAGACCATTCCTCCGGAGGATGGAGAACCCCTCACAAACTGAGCCATCATCAAGTAATGCACCAGTAATGGTATCACACACCAGCGCGAATCCGGTCACACAGCATATCACTCAACCAAGCACATCAGCAATCTGGACCGATCAATTCACCAATTCACGAATGGTTCCTGCCCATGACCGCCGTCCGAGTCGAGCATCCGACGCATTGGAAAATTTCCCCAGTTTGGAGCCGCGAGCAGGCAATGATGATACCCTTTTTGAAGCTCTCACCCTACTGGATCCTGTTGATTGGTAAGACTGTTGTCTACCATTACTATTTACTACGCTTCCCCTGACATAGCTTTCCAGGTCTGCGAATCCTCCAGAGTTCATGCAAAGTCTTGGCCTGACATCTGATGTAATCCCGGCCGAGTTCGAATCACTCTTCCGATAATACAAATTCCCATCTTGAAGACATGTTTCCTATATCTGCATAGCGCAATCTTTAGATCACTTTAACAATTTATGCACTAAGAGGAACTTTTATCAAAGAGGAAAAAGGCCGGGTTGGTTTGCGCTGTGATTCCCCCTTGAATATTTTTGGGCAACGCATGATTGAGAGAAGCTTCCTGGGTTGGAGATAATGATGTTTCGTTGATAATTCAATGGAAACTGGGATCACGTTACGATAGAAGGGTTCTTTGACTTCAGCTTTTGGTGCTTTGGTGTAGATGATGCTACAGAGAATGCCATCGTGGCGAGCGGAACTCCCGAGGACCGGCCTGGAGACGGTGGCACAGCCTCTGCAACTAGAAAAATTTGAACTGCATGTATCGGCCGACTATCCACGCTCGATTATGCTTCCTCAACAGAAACTTTCAGCTGAACCGTGCCCACGAGTTCAACTTGCAGACAGCCACTAATAGGCTCACGTACAAGATCCGAGCAATAGGCGGGGAGCCAATTAGCATGGCAGAGAATGCTCCGGTAGGCGTGTGGCTATCGAAGGTCTGGCCCATGCACCAGTGGCTCGTGGATTCGCATCAGGCCTGCCTGGGCCCACGCATGACGAGCGCTCTCACGATCTGTGTGCCCATCGTCTCCAGACCGAAGAATGGACTGATCAATCTCATGTGGTCGTGAATCGCGTTGTCGCTTGACCTTCCACTCAGCCCTCTTCAGCCCTGCTGGGCGGATGCATGCAAGAGCGTTGGAAACCCGCTTCATCGCCTATACGCCGCTGTTTCAGTTGACGCCAGCAACGAGCCGGTAGCTGCCAACTTCAACCAGGAAGATCAACCTCCATGCTGCTGCAACGGCGAAAACGAGACGGGAGAGGCGCTTAAAATGACGCTTGGGAGGGGTACGTCATAGGCGGATCGTTAGGGCCAGACCGCCCGCAGCCACATTGGGGGGAGATCGCGGTAACTTCCATAAGGTTAGTGTGTACACGCGGAGCGCAGGAGCGCTAGCTTGAAGGAACGTAATGTGGAGACCCCGCAATCCGTAGTGGTTGGTGACCAACGCACCGATGTTTAACCTAGGAAACTGCTCCGACGAGTGCGAGTGAGAATTTTATTATTTGCAACGGCTGGGGAAACATTCCATAGCATGTTACACATTCAGCCCAAGATTAGAACCTTTATCAACCATCAACAACAGTGGCTGTTATATTTTAGCCATCTCCCATGGCGGAATGCACGCCGCTTAGTGCTTGGAATGATTTGTAGCATGAGCCGAACTAAAACTCGTTTGTGCAACTAAACGAAGACTAAGGACGAGGTCTCCTGACTATCTCTTCCTGCGTCTGTCTCAGTCACCTTCCAGTAGTCTACCGACCCGCTAATTCGTGCTCTTATCAAGGTTAACCAGACACACTCCGGTGGCGATTAATTCCTTCGTTACTGGGCGAGCTCCAATAAGCGCCCTGGGTGGTGGCCCCGAGGTGGCTTGCACCTCGCGCTGGGGAGGGCACGCGAGACCAAAGAAAAAACAAGGAAAGGAGTACAGGGAAAGCAGCCGAGCATGGAAGGCACCTCGGGTGCTTCCAATAGACACAAATGTCAGCTCTCAGACGCCGCACTAAAGACGCCGCATCGCGGAATGCCGAGCCTGCCCTCCAGCTCCAGTATCGCCCGTCTCAACCTTTCATTCTCCGCCACCTTACTCGCGTAGCGGTCTTGCATGCGGTCGCGCTCTGCCTCCATGGTCTTGATGTAGTCGATAGCGCTGGTCAGGATCTTGGCTTTGGTTGGCCGAGCGCTGGAGCCATCTGCGTACATATCGCCCGGAATGTTGAGCGCTGGAATGGCGTCTCGTAACCGCGCGAACATGGCTACCATTCCATGGCGATACTTGCGCTCAACGCTCACGTGCGGGACGGGTGCGACTGGAGGCCCAATGGTTACCTCTATTGATGCAGAGGTTTCGGTGGGCGAAGAGTTGGCAGTGCATGTTCCGGAAGTGAGTCCAGATTCGGAAATATTGGCTTGAGGAGACTCGGTGTGTCTTCGTCCGTATGCATCTGAGCTAGGAGAATTCTGGTACAACTCCCCTTCGCCAATCACAGGCTTGACAGGCTGAGATGATACGAGGGACCAGATGAGCTCTGTGGGAGGAAGGGTGGACGTCTGATTCAGTTCGGGAGGCAGGTTGGACACCTGTATCACTGATTAGTCGTTGACAAAAGTTCATCATACAGCGCTGCCACATCATACATTGTTTTGACTGCTTCCATCGGCTGTGGGAGAAGACGAATGCATCGGGCCTGAAGGATTCCCAGGACGTCCTTGTTCGGTGGGGCCGAACATCGGATCCCACTCGACCCACTGAGAGTCATGAATAGGGGGGGAAGTGAAAGGAAAAGAAAGCCAATCCTCAGGAGAGCACTGGCCCTCCGGAATGTTAAAGGTAGAATCCATCTCCGTTACAGATCATGGGGAAGTGAACGATCATGTGTTGGCAATGAGCGTGTTCAAGTTGGATTTAGTTCTAGCATCCAGCTGACACGACCGCAAGCTGCTTATATTCAGCGGGAGGCCAAGCTGCACTGGCCCGCAAACCGAGTGTGCGTAGCTCACGAAGGATCACTAACACGGCCGTTAGCTAAGGCAAACACAGCCTCGCGACGGAGCCCCAACTTTTCCTCTTTGACAAGGACCCTGCCGCCGCCAATGCTCCGTCGGTCCCTGCGCTGAAGGTCCCACTACGGGCCATGAGGCTTGGGTCTGTGGCTGACGGAACCCTGGCAAGGGCCGTGTCGGTCCGCATCTCCCTTGTCGTGTCAACGTGGGTTCTTATCAACGCTGCCAATGAGTAGGGCTGCCACATCGGATGCTCCCGGTATGTTGTCATGCTACTGTTTCAGCACTTCCGTCAGATCTTCACGCCGCCGTTGTGGTTACGCCCACGCTTGATCCCCGGCAATTCCTCCCCATGACTCCATGATCGGCATATCGCCACGTGTACGCCCGACGCTTCCGAGAGGTTAGCGTGGATGATCTGCACGCAGCATATTGTCGCGGCGATCTCGTGCATTAGTGCTTAGCCCTACACCATAAACCCGCACTTCGTTCATACTACAGGCTCTCCATTCGTCCGAGCCACAGCGAGCTGTCTCCGATAGGGGCTGACATCTCATATCCCTGGGCAGGACCCCTTAAGACGGGATAAGGCGTGGACACCCACCACCTGAGGGTTAATTGATGGCACCGGGCCGATGTCATATTGAGGACTGGAACGTCGAAACCATCACGGTCATTCAGCCCTTTCTCTTTCTTCCAAGTCTTGGAATAGAAAACGAGACGGGGCACAATTTTGTGGACCCCGAGGCGGGTTTGTCTCCACGCGACCCAGTACAGCAGAGTGGAGCAGCATGGTCAGGCATTTGCTACAGTCGCATTGATCTGCAGATAGACAATTTAGGATCAGAGAATGTTCCCCCTGCTCGGCTGATTTGCTTGCTGACACTGGGATTGTGTTTTACACAACCAGGCAGGTCAAGATATGTCTATCAGGAGACACAGCCGGCATCGGAAGGGAGCCCTGTCTAGCTGGGACCCGGTTGCTCACGTTACGATCAGACGACGATCACGGGAAGGGGCATATCCAATAGATACGCGCGGAGCGCTGCCAATTGATCCGCACGTCGAAGATGACTTCCGGCACCGGCCTGAACTGCACGAAGACCGTTGTGTGCAAACTCTGCGCCACCGAGTTCGGACGCAGCTATAGAGCGGGGGTGTTGAAAATGACCGGCAAGTGCGTGGGCGGGGAAGTTGGCGGGGTAGCGGGGAGGAGGGGTCTCGCCCCGTTCCGCAAATCCTGTGTGTATGTGAGTACAATGGTACATTCTGGTGCCAAGACCTGGGTCACACCACCTCTGTTGCCAGCGAGGACAAATGCTACAGTATCTCGATATCAGTCCATCATGGTTACTGGAGGAGGGAGACATAATCCTCTCACTGAATCGTCTCCCTGTGGGTAAGGTCGGCATTTTATGTCAAATATGAAAGTCGGCTGAACGGTGAGGCTTTGACACTGGAGTAGCATGGCCGGTCGCTACCAACCTTGAATACTTTTCCTTTCTCCGTTCCCTTGCATGATACATTCACATGAAGCCAATCAGCACTTGCAAGAGAAGGATGTTGATTAGTTTCGTGACAATAATCTAGCCTGTTTCATGGAGTTGTAGGCGCTCTTTGCTGTTTTAGCATCAGTAGGAGTCAGCCTTTCCCTCGATTGGTTTAATCCAAAGCCATTTCCAAGACTTCAACCCGTATCGATAGACCATTTCTAGATATATCATGAGACTTGGCACATGGATGCCACGATCGGCCACTGTACCGGCGCCCCCTCAGGCGATTTACCAATCAATATCATATGATACCAGCAATTCGCAAGACGCAGATCTATTATAAAGACCGGGCGCTTCCGCGCTTACCTCGCTCTTAGAACCTCCCCTTACTATCCACGATTGATCCCACTCACGAACAAACATCCCACTCCACACCAACATGGCCACACAGGCAACCGCGCCATTAACCCCTCCCCACGAGGGGTCCCCCGACAACCTCTACCACGTCAAACGCTATTTCTGGTATCCGACCCCCAACCACACCAACTCCGTCCTCCAGCCCTCTATCCGCGGCACCTTCGCCAGCCTGCCCGCCGCCAAGAAATTCGCCTCGCAAGCCCTCGCCGACGAAGGGTACCAGCCGGGCCAGTTCCAAGACCTGCAGCTGCGGCGCGACTCCGGGACTGAATGGACGTTCGGCGACGACGTAATGGTGTACGCCAAGACGATCGAGGAGGGCACCGTCACGGTCGAGCTGGAAACGACGCCGAACAGGGTCGGCAGGCTCTCGCTAGAGGGACCCGACGAGCGCGTGAAGGATTCGCTGTATTTCCTCGTACAGACGGTTATTGACTACTCCCGGGACTGGTCAGTCGGGAGCAGGCGGACGATTGTGGAGGGCGTCTTCCGCACTGTTGAGGAGGCGAAGGAGAAGGCTTTCGATATTCTGCTGGAAGCGAACGGGGAGATCTCGAGATCGGATTTTGCCGAGTACAGCGAGAATCGTGGGCAGGATGATTGGGAGTTCGATGATAATGTCCTTGTTCATGCGGTGGGCCAGAATGGGTTGAATTTCCTTGTCGCGATTGTTAAGGGTGGGGAGCCGTAGCGAACGACTCGGTGTGTTCATTCTTCTGTCATTCTTTTGAACTGGTCCTCATTCTAGTTCGTTCTGGTGGCAGCATGAAAACTGTTTTCGTGGAGGATACGGCTTCTCTTTCTGTCATATCTGGGTTCGGTGTATCCTTTCTCACCCCCTCTATTCTCATTCCGACGGTCAGTAGCTTAGCTTTACTGTGTTTCGTCTGGCACCCTCCTTCATGCTAGTTACCAACATAGGCACGGGAAGAACTGTTAATCCAACAAAGAGGCAGTGCTAATTCCATGCATTCAACGTTATTGGCCCGATCTAAGCTCTCACCGGTCTGTGACCATTGTCTCCTTCCTCTTTAATCCCAACTTCACTTTCGGAACCCTGAGCATGTGGTTTAGGATTGAAGTCGGCATCCTGAACACCGTCTCTCGGAAGCAAGTCTTCGTCTTCCAATCATACGAAACCCCCAAGACCCGCTGCATACCACCCTCGCTGCCACAGACCAACAGACCAGCAGGAGGCCTGGCAGCTTGGAACATCGTTACTGTCAGCGTCCCCGTATCAACGAGTGTGAATATGCGTCGGTGTCCATGCTGAGCGCTCTTGGCATCCTCCACCATCTGCGCCACCTCTTTATCGTTCTGGACCGGGTCAATTCCGATGCATTCGTCGTAAAGTCCACGTTTGTGCCTGGAAAGAGGAGTGGCCCATGGTGACCATTGCAGCTGCCCCGACGCTCCACCGAATACTCTTCTCTCCACCTCATCGATAGGCAGATATCCCTCGAAACCGAAGAGAGCAGGATCTGCCTTCCGGATTCTTCCACACATCATCGCCTGCAGGATACAGGGAGAGGAAAGGCAGAAAATTGCGAAAAATACGCCCACGGCAATAGTTGCCTTCCAGATAGCGTTCTTGAGACTCATACAGACTTCAACTTCTTTAACTCCTTTAACGTTGGTACAGGAAGGGATATTTGCCCCGAGAGCACACGTAGCAATAAACAGGAAATCGGCCAAGACGAAATAAAGGTATGCCAGAAGTCGAACACAGCTGAAACGTGTCGTTCTCTGAACGAGGTGAAACGATTTCCATCGGATAGCAGCGCCATACATACCATCAATAATCACTGCGTCGTCATCGTGATATTCAACGCACTTGCCCTTGTCATTGTCGGGGAAGTCGGCTCGATTCTGACCGGGCCTATGCATCTCCTCTGCGCCACAAATTCCTGGGCAACACTGTTAGCTGCAGATGTTCAGGGTAGGCTTACGTAGTCCCTTCTCACCTGCGATTTGAACTGAGGGATAAATATCCCATAGGTTAACGCTGAACGCGTCGTTCATGTCCCACCACTCTTGACCAGCCCGTCGTGGGAGAACGCAAATCAGGCGCTCAAGAAGCTTCTCGCTGTTGTTCGCAAGTGAAAGACGTGCAAATGCTTGGAAGGCGGAGTCTGCCCATATTGGGCGTGGTCGGATGTTGACAAGCCCCATCAGCGCGTAAGAATGGTCTCCATTGAAGTGCTGATTGGTTGTCGAGCGTCTGCGTAGGCATTGGAGTGCGGTCGTCATCAATTCGAGATTGCCCATGTGCAATGTGCCATTAAAGTGGTCTATCAGGCGACGGGACTCGCCGTCATCATCCCAAACCTTTGCTGGGAACTGTGTTCGGTGAAGATGCTCTATGTTGCCAAGCTCCCCTCTTCGAACAACAAGGATCGGCTGGTGTGCTCGGCTAAGGAGTACCTCCGGAAACGTCCAGATTCTGCTTCCCCAATTTCTCATCAAGTCTGTGTCGTTTGTTCCGCCAGTGGCATCTGAAGGGCCGATAGCCATGCAGGTGATATGGGCAGAACGAACGATATCGCTTATCCAGTACACTTGATCTTCGGCATCGTCGGTTTCATCAATACAACTTGAACCGATCCAGTATGCGTCTAGGCCGGCGTGTCTGGTTGCAGCCTCCGCAATGTCATCCAGTGCATACATGTCTTCCTTCGAGCCGTGCTTGAACTGTTCCGAGGTATACGCCACGAAGAGGTAGTCCGGGTGCTGGACCCGCTTCACTTGCCGAGGCCAAGTATCGGGCTGGTCAACTCGCGCGACTTTAACACCGCCTTGGTCTTGTAGAAAGCACAACCATCGCGGGAAAAGCGGGCGTTGCATAGCCACTCTCGTGTTCCTAGGTTCCATCTTCTTGCTCTCAGAAGGACTAAAAATGGTTAGCTAGCCTTGATCCAAGCGTAGGTTCCCGCAGGTAAGGGGGACACACGGATAAGTCGTTTCGCTTGAACTGTCTTGCTCCTGGCCATTTCTCTGCTCGGGACACTCCTCGAAGACATTTCGGGGAACCACTGCGTAGGCATAGTGGGCATATTGAAACGGGGCGTAATGTGATCGTCTCCTTATTGACGTTGGAAAAAAGAAAAACTAGAGCGTTCATCAATATTCAATCTCAAACTTGTGAGAGACAAATGACTCCACTTACAAACATGCCGATGCAAATACTTGCCAGGATGTACTTGACAAAGCCCCAGATCCAACCAAAAATCGTAGATGGGCGATCCGTTGCCCAGCCCGCAAGACTCACCATCTGGCCACCAGCATTATTGATTCTGGTACGACGGTAGGTGGAGTTTCCTGCGCCGCTGTAGGTTGACTGTACGAGAAGCTTTCGGATTCTACCACTGTTTGGGCTGATGTACCGATCATCTTCTGGTCCAGTAAATTTCCTGCGAAGGATGTCGAAATGAACGTATTGCTGTTTTTTGCCGTACTCCAGATCCGCTTCTCTGTAGAGGTGTGGGTGGTGGCGCCTGAATCTCCATCTTAAATGCAACTTTTCGAAAACATTAAACGTCAGCATTGGCACATCATTACAAGACACGAGAATGATGCAGTGAGTCAGCAAAATTGCCATCTCGATTCTTCCTATTGTCCAAATTGTTCCTTCACATTGTTCCTCATTCAACGAAAGATGCCTACCAGCTTTGAGAAACCAGTAGAGGTGGTTTTTGACTACGGCAGAAGAACAAGTCAGACGTGGTATTGCCTACTCTGGAAAGCATTTGACTTACACTTTGATCTCCACTTTGATTCTCGCTTGAAGCTCCACCTTGGTTGTCACCTGGTGTCGATTTAGGCGTGTGTCCACCACCATGTCGTTCCACGTTCGTGCCGGATGAAGAAGAACGTGGTGTATGTCCACCGCCGTGGCGCTCGTTGCTCTAAGGATCCATGTCAGACTTTAGTTCTGTATTTATTTCGCAAGACGATATTAAGGTAAGAGGTTTGGAAAGGTGAATCTCATACATCCATGTGAGCTTTTCCGACAACCAGGCTCTGGGGATTGAGTCTTGAGGGAATTGATGATTCTCTTGGAGCCCAACGAACATGTTGTGCTTTAAATACCCGATAGCATTGGAGCGAGGACTAACACCTACCCCTTGCATGACCATGAATGTCAGGCAAATGGTTGCCTACTCGGAGGATACCGACAGCTATGCTTACGCCCAGACGCCGGCTCACAGCCTGTGCATTTACACCCATAGTTCACCATGTGAACCATGAATTGAGCGTAAGCACAACTGTCGGTGTGGCTCTGAATGAAACGTTGATGTAATTTGCTTTTCTTCCTTTTCTTTTCTTGGAATTGCTGCACGATTCAAAAAGCTATGTCGTATTATGGCGGTCGCAGGGTACACATCCAGGATCCCGGGCCAGAGCATGAAGCTGGCAGAGGAGGGGCTTATCGCGGCATCCCACAAATAATGACTGCGGATTGTAAGCATCTCAAGTGGGCTTCCATTCCCCGTACCAC
Organism: Lasiodiplodia citricola; assembly: GCA_023089105.1. NCBI lineage: Eukaryota > Fungi > Ascomycota > Dothideomycetes > Botryosphaeriales > Botryosphaeriaceae > Lasiodiplodia > Lasiodiplodia citricola. The sequence continues at coordinate 217,228 of JAJNLL010000024.1, forward strand.
TATCATCCCTGCGGCACGCTCGGTTAGCTGATGAGGAGTGATGACGATGTCTATGCGCTGGTAGAGCCATGTCACCCACGCACTCTGCCTCACTATAACGAGAAACTTGATCACAAGGCCCACTAGATAGTGGGTCTGATGAAGCATAAAATTTGGTATGTTCAATCAGGGCCAATGCTGACGAAGGGTTAGACGTTTGAGCAAGAGCTCTGGATGGTTGGCCGAAGCATTGACACGTGATAAATAGGAGATAAGAGTCCTGTCGGTAAGGCCTAAATACGGAACACAAAGGGCAATGTATTGCTATATTTAGAAAACTCTCTAAGAAAAGCCACTTTATACCTCTGTCTCGCTCAAACAGGCCCGATCCGAAAGGCAGAGGCCTCGATCACTCGGCCTGCTTTCGCTGAAAACGAAAAAGACGTTATCTATCTACCCACTTTCCACTACCGCAATACGATATCTGGGCGTCTGCTGAGACTTGTTATTTCCACGGTACCAATTGCCGTTCACTGTCAAATGAGAAAAATCTGAAGTGGAGGAAAAAGAGTAAGCACGCCAATATTGCCAAGAAAGTAGCGCTTGTGGTGGATTTAGCGTTCGCTAATGGCAGCGGGGTCGGTGTGTCACGTGTTACGGCATGTTGCAAGCCGCATGCAGCCTTTGCCGTTAGCGTATACATCTGGCCAGGTGTGCCCTATGCCTCAGACCATGGTTCGCAGTAAGAATCAGTGACGCTGAATTGGTAGTCTAGCGTTTCAAGAAGTCCGCCAGAAGGTCGCCTTAAAATCGTGTGTTGTTCCGTGGCTTCGTGAAACGCCACATGATCCTCGTTGCGCACCTTCTCAAACTCATCGTCGAAAACGGCACCGCTGTCCGTTAGAACCATTGGGTCGTACGTGCTCCTCGCTTAACTGAGATGTGTAGATTCATACAAACTGGTCTTGGCCGCGTCATCGAGTTGCGAAACCCCCAAACGACCCGTCTCACAACCATTGCTAAAACTGGCCAATGCGAAGCCTGTTACCTATCATAATGAAAGATCCTCCTTGCAAGCTGGTTCAACTGAAACAGTGGCTCGGACCAGGCAGACGCCGGGGAGTCTCACAAGATACCTTGCTTAGTAAAGCCACTCCGTACCACAGTTCTCAGCCTGATTCACTGCCTACGGTCCAAGTTCATACCCGGATGCTCCTGAATTTATTTCAGGCTGATTTCAATATTATTGATGGCCCCTTGCTTCCCTTTTTCACATGCTTCTATATCCAGCACGCAGCATCCGCCACAAAAACCAAACCACGGTGATCCTCCAACAATCAATGTCCAGCATCGAACGGCTTCCCGTAAGCATACCAATGACGTCGAGACCAGACTTCTGTGTGAAGTCATGGGTTTGGGACCACCTCAGCTCTGTACCCCAGACACGAGTCAACGTTCCCTCTGCGCAGGTACCTTCAGAGTATCAAGTACCGTGGGATGGATCCTTACGGATTATGTACGTGACACTATGCTCTTATGATTTATCAAGGCGCTGACCGAACAAGCTCTTGTCCACGCGACATGAAGAAAAGGTATTCGGAGCAGCCGTTCAAGAGCCTGTTCGAGTACTTCAAGGTCCCTCATCAGTTTGGGCTTGAGCGTCAGCAATCAGTAAACCACGGAGTAGGGACACATTTTTATGCCGAGAGCGAAACAAAAGGTAAGTTGAGATTTTCGAGTAACACTGCGGATTGTACATGCACACTGACTGTCGCTCTAAAGTCACATGGTTTCGCCTCGTTTGCAAGGATGTTACTATTGTCCAGGATCAGAAACCCGACCGATGGTGTATACAGGGAAGTGACATTTACAGTGACAGATCCTGGCTTGATTCCTCATATGTACTCATCGAGCAGCGAGGCTGTCAGGGAGCAACGTTGTTATGCTTTGGAGTTACTCAGTCATTAGAAGAACGTTTCAATGAGCTCAAGCCCAGCCGCGAGTTCTTTGATCAGCCTTGGTCCATTCTCGTGGTTGTACTCGAGAGTATATTTGTTGAGATAGACCAGGTTGCGTGGAAGCTTGCAGATGTCTTTCGAAGCACAGAAGAGGTAAGCCGGAGTGAATCCAATGAAAATCTTCCCGAAACCATTTCTAATAGACCTTAGAGCACCCTTTACACCGCGAAAAGTTCTGGAGGGTCAACATCAGCGCTGTTTAACTTTCCTCGACTACACAACATATCGAAGCACTGCATTTACGTGGCTGAAGGAGTCGAAGCAGCGAAGGAGGTTGTCCATGCTTTGATTAAGGTTATAGAGCATGACAGTTCGCGGTCCCGTACGGGAGACACCATGCGGGATTTGCAGCATACCGCGCAGCTGTTCAGATCTTCCCAGCTGCGTCTGGCTAGTCTTGAGGCACGAATCTCCAGTATCACGGATTTAGTAAGTACAGACATTCTACCCATGACAAACGCTGCAGAATCATCAATATAGGTACTAATTGTATTCATAAGTCCTTCAACATTGTTGCGCAACGAGACAGCCGTCAAATGGGACAAGATAGCAGTTCCATGCATACTATCGCTGTCATGACGTTAGTCTTCCTTCCGGGCACCTTGATTGCAACAATTTTTGGAAGCAATCTGTTTGATTTCGGACTAGACGACAAGGATGGAGTAGCAAAGCTACGAGTATCTAAGCTGTTCTGGATATTCTGGGCAGTTTCACTCCCTTTTACTGCGATTGTAATTGTTTTGTGGCTGTGGCTGATGAAAGCGCGGTTTAAGCGGCCCGTTGATGTTACAGTTTGAGTCAAATCCATGAAAATTCTTACAGTTAGAGTTTGACAAAATGATTTTGCCAAAGTGGTGATGACTTGTTCGAGCTGGGTGGGCCCCTGCACTTGACGGCGTCGATGCGTATCAGGGAAAATGACGGGGTCTCATCGAAGACGCCCCGGATATGCACAGATAAAGAGCTTATCGTACAACGGTACAGGATAGTTGGGTATGGACAGCGAGGCAGTGATGACGGTATTGCATGCTGGGCCGCCATATAATAACGTGACGGTCGCCAACTCGTCGATGGGGCGGAACAGCGTGGCGTGCGAGATTGTAATAACGTATCAGCACGACTAGTAGGGATTACGGCTGCTAAGGGCGGGCACCCATATATCACCAGGGTATGTCTTTCCTGGGATCCGTATGGCGAACGAGGCATACGTAGACTTTGTACAGCATATGGCATCAGCGAAATCGACCCAGCCATTATTGAAAACGTGATTTGTAATTTCGCGGAGAAGGACTTATGAAAGGATCATGACATCCATTTCCAAGCATTGCCGAGTCCGGCTCAAGCTACCAAGATTTTGAGCCGCAATATACCAACCTACGAACTAGGGACAAGGAGCACAACTGCCTTCTTGAGAACCGTCACGATTTTCGGATCAAACCCTTCCCTATCACCTTTACGAATCACAGCAGGCTGCACGACCAATGCAACTTGCCAACCATCGAGTGCTGTAGGATCATCCTGAGAGATGTTCAAGTGCACATCATGGTGATCCATGTCCTCCGAATCAGAGTAAAATTTCGACGGGAGGTGTTCATCACCACGAAGCCCTCGCGTCATGAACAAAGTCTTCTGTGTCCAGAGCTTGTAGGAAAATTTGCCGATAGACTCAAGTATAGTTTGGAGTTGTGTTTCGACAGTTGATGGGTAAGACTGATTGAGAAGCGGAGAAACCTGTTGTAGAAAACTTCTGCTCAGATCAGAGCAGTGAGCTCTGATGGCATCATCTATGAGCTTCCTCTGTTTCATCCCGCCGTCCGTTGGGTTTGGTGGATACATTATCCTGAGAATGTGTGAACGCACGGAATGCGCTTCTCTAGGATCACCTTTGAAGAGTCAGCAGGTCTCACGATTACGTTTCAGTTACCCACATTTCTCCAGATCCTTGAAAAGCGCAGTGACAGTATAAAAGGCGTCCGGGACCGTTCTCATCGGTAAATCGTTTTCGAGTGCGCCTGATTCTCTGAGGCGGCGATAAAGAAAGAAAGACCAGTCATCCAGGATTTGGGAAGAGACGAAGTGCTGCAATAGAGCTTCAAGCAAGATGTGAACCTTGACCTTGCCGATCCGCTCATCAGAAAGCTGCACACTCAAGACGTTCTCAAGAATTCCGCTCCGCGCTATCTCTCCGGCCTGAGATTCGCCGATCTGCTCGACGCTTGCAAGTGCCAAACCTTCCGTTCTTGACCATTTCTTCGCATCTCTTGCAAATCTCACGAGCCACTCCCTGGTAACACTATCGTCTGGAGGTGCCCACACCGCTGGCTCAATGGTTTGCAGCACAATTTCCTGAAGTTGCCGATATGAATCCTGGTCTTCTTCATGTTGGCGCTCAAGGCTCTTGATCTTCTCATCTTTCTGCCTTAGTTGGTCTAACAGCGCCTTTGCGGTGGTCAGCCTCCGCAAGTTTATTTTACCTCAAACAAGGGCCACGCTACGTACCCTTTTATCTGTCCAGGATGAATAAAGGTGGCCTTCTCGCCCGTTGCGTCTGTGTTTCCAGCCTCCGGTGTCTCTTTGAGTGCCAAAATTGGCGTTTTGCTCGTTAGCCCCGTCAGACCGCGTAGTCGTGTGCTGGCTCGTTTTCACGGGGTTGTCTCGCTGATCTATCTATTGTCTAGTTAGATCATTATGCTCGTGCGCTTATCATGTGAGTAAGCATGCCTTGTTCGTCATGGTGCTGTTTGCATCGGCATCCTCCATGATCTGGTCGTCGTCTCCTTCCGAAGGCCCAAGAGAGGGGTCCATTTGGCCGGCAAACCGTGCAGGAAGGGAGTATAGAGAAACTGTCCGGTATGTTGAATCAAGGTGTTGAGGGACCTCCGCAATCTCTGTGCTCTGGCTTCGTTCCAAAGTTTTGTTTCGTAGGCGATCGACATCAGGCTGGCCCTCGCTTCTGCGCACCCGGCTGCAGAACGCCTCATCCTCGGCGTTACTCGTTCGCGTCTCGCTGTAGATATATCGCATGATTCCGCTTTAGAATTCTTGAATCCGTATCCACTAAACAAAAAGGTTTCCTGTCTGGGTGGAGAAGGGCATAGTCAACTCAATATATCATGCGCCTCTGGCTTCCTTCTTCTGCAAGTAGGCTCTTGCTGCTGTCGAAAGATAATGATGTAAATCGCCCTGTGCCACGGCTATTGCCTACGAAAATGAGCGACGTGGTGAACAATTTCCTCCATATCCGGAAGACTGCTGCCTACTGTGGAGGACGTAGAGCTAATCATTCCCTTTTAAGATGTACCTTGCCCACCTTCGCAACGTGTCGCCACTGAAATCGGTGTACATTCGTGTGTGGGGCAAGGCTGTGGGTCATGGACTGAAAGAATGTTGACTGAGTCGTATTACGGCGGCAAGCTCCCGCGGCTGTTCTTGCGGAACAACCCCGCTCATCAACTAGGCGCGTTGTTTCGATGCAGCCCGATTGTGTTCTCCTCAAACACGCGGAACTGCAGTCGTATCCTTTCTTCTCTCGAGCGATGCGCATGTCCCCACAATCTTCCTATCACAGTTCACACATCAGAAATTTCCGTTCTTTACCTGACTGCGCCGTCAAGGTGTATGTACATACCTGAACGACGAAGATGACGAGGCTCCAGCAGAACGGCCATCGCATCATCGTCGGGGTCGACTTCGGCACAACATACACAGGTACCAAGATCCCATCCATGCTAAAGACACGCCGTTAATATATGACACGATAGGGGTCAGCTGGGTAACCACTGCCAGCCAGCAGACCAGTCAGGACATCGACATCATCAACGACTGGGGCGGAAGCGGGGCAACAGGCAGCTACAACTGGAAAGTCCCTACCGTTATCGCATACGAAAAAGAGAACTCGTCGTTGAACTCAAAGGGAGACAAATGGGGCTTCCAGGTCAAGCCTGAAATGGCGTCTTGGGCGTGGATGAAGCTACTTCTGGACAAAGGCCAGGCGACAAGACACTATGACGATCCGCTCCCGGAGGTCACGCAGCATCCGCACAAGTCACCCGAGCAAATTGTTACCGACTTCCTTTCCCACGTGTACAAGTTTCTGATCGGGACACTGGAGCGTCGTATGGCACCCAGCGTTGTGCAACAACTCCCGATCGAGTTCTGGTTTACCACACCAGCGATCTGGTCAGATCAAGCCAATCATGCAACGAGAAGGGCAGCCCGGGCCGCTGGCTTCGGAAGCCGACCAGGAGACCGAATATTCATGATCCAGGAGCCTGAGGCAGCAGCTGTTGCTGTCCTGAAAGACCTCACGGTTAATGGGACTAATGTCATTGTCCAACCGGGTGATGGTATACTCATATGTGATTGTGGCGGCGGGACGGTTGATTTAATAACCTACAAGGTGACGCAGACTTACCCAATCCTCCAGTTCGAAGAGCTTGTAGTTGGGTCCGGTGGCAAGTGTGGCTCCACATACGTTGATCGCCGCTTCCTGGCTTGGATGTCGGAAACATTTGGCCCAGCTTTCAACGGGCTTGATGACAGACACAAGCGTCCTGGGAGCAAACTGATGCAGGAATTTGAGTCACTCAAGCGCGCCTTCAGCTCCGACAATTGTGAAGTTTTTGAGGTGGGTCTATCCATGCGTGAGGTTCCGAATTCACCGTCATACGATGCTTCGGAAAACACAGTGAAGATTCAATGGTAACTAGCCAATGCACTGCAAATACACCAATGCTTGCTGACATACAAAGGTCTACTATGAAAAACTTTTTTGAACCGGCTGTGGAGAGAATTATAGGCTTGATCCAGGAGCAAACGCAGCAAGCAGCAAACATTGGGGGGAGAGTCCATGTAAGCAGTACTTTACGACACACTTGAGTAATGATCTAATCCCAATTCACAGAAAGTCGTTCTCGTTGGGGGCTTTGGAGATTCAAAGTTTCTTTACACCGAGCTTGAGCGGGTGTGTGCGCAGTGGCAGATTCAAGTTCTATGTCCGAAGCATCCGTGAGTAGCTGTAACCCGTTGCTGATAGAGTGTAACTAAAGTACAGTTAGCCAAGCCGCCATTGCGAAAGGTGCAGCCTTGAGGGGGCTGGAGAATATCAAACCGCAGCGTAAAAAATGCAGACAACATTACGGCTTCGAGAGTGCCCATACCTTTCGACCGGGGATTGACCCACAACAGGACTATTGGTTTGACGAGATCGACGGCCGGCACTTGTGCCGACACCGGATGGAATGGGCAATGTCGAAGGTGATCACCTCCGTGTCAAGATGCCTTCATTCTTCTCTAAGTCGTGTACAGGGTCAATACATGGATGAGGGGGCGTTCTTCAGAAGCACTCAAGAATTGTGGCAAACAGCAGCACAGGCAAACAACCCGCCGCCGGTCAATCTGTACCGCAGCGAAAGTGAGGAGCAGGCTGAAAGATGCTATTATCCAGGTACGTATGAATCAAGTTCATAGAATTATTTATTCATACAGATCACTAACCCGGAGGGACAGGGGTTCAAAGCGTTGGCCAAATAGGTCTGCGTTTCAATTCACTGAACTTCAGTGCTTTCGAGAGTAGGCTACACAAGGGAGTCATTCATTACCACCTGGCCTATGAAATTCAAGTGTTTCCTTCCACAAAAGACGGTGTTCTCCGCTTTCGTGTTATTTCACAAGGACAGGAAATTGGATCTGCGCAGATTGTGTACACGAAGTAAACTACCAGAAATGACCACCTGGAGTATCCAATACAAACACATTCCCCTTAAGTTCAATATGCATGGCTGCTGTCACATTCTACAAGCATACTTTCTCGTGTGTCACCCGATATTCTAGTAAGAGTTCTTGTATCGTGCATGTACACTTCCCACTTCGTGTTTTCTTTCCTCTTTTAAGTCTAACCGGTATCGTCCAACTATCGTCCATCATTGATCGTTGAGCTGCATATTTCCGCCCTTCAGCCGATCACTAATGGCGCTTAGCATCTGACTTTTCCGACTCGCACGTTATTGTGATCTTGGCCAAAAGCAATCAATGCCAATTTTCGAGTACATCCGTAGTCTTTCTGTATCACGATTTTCAACTATAGCATAAACACACGGAGGCTAGTATAAAGCTATAGAGCCCTATAAACTACTCTACCCGACATGAGGACAGTCAAATGTTACCAATTGATAAGTGTCATACGGACACAGGGAATAACTATTTTATTTGTCTTCCATTTGAACTATCTACACATTCAAATGAATCTAAATCCGACTACATAGTGTTCCCTTTGCCACTTACATCAAATATTTCTCCGCGCAGTAGAATATCGAGTCACGATTCTCAAAAGCCTACTCGCCATATTCTATCAATGATAGACATTTCAAAAAGAATACAACAGAATTACTGCTACCTGTTTAAATTGACAAAATTATGGGCTTGGTGTGTATGAAGATGTTCAAGTTGCGGGGAGCAGTACCCTTTTCCACTGTGAATTTTCATTGTGCTTGTATGGCCGTGGTGTTGTGCCAGATATTTCAACAAATTTCACTTAATTTCCAACGTGGACGGTAACGGTGACGACGCTGCTTTCGGTAACAGTAACAGTATAGTCAGGACATTCCGTTGCCGTTGGAACCTCGGAGCCAGACTGTTGGAATGAAGTGATGTACTGGGTCACCACCATCGTCTCTGAGGGTGGAGCTTCCGCAGCCGCATCAACAGCCACGACGGGCAGACTGGGCAGGACCGTAGTCACAGCTTCATACGAAGAGCCAGCGGCCGTTGCATTGATGACGGCCGTGTTGTTGTTGAAGGGATAAGGGGCAACAAAAGAGGAGGGAGTTGACACGAACACGGCTGAAGTAGGCGTGGTCGAAGCTGACATTTGAGTGGCAGACCCTGATCCAGTAGTCGTGGCTGCTTGGTCGATCGTCGTGTTCCCATTCGCGGAGGGCCAGACAGCCGGGCCCGGAATGGTGTAATTCAAATCTGGCCGGTACATGTAGAACAATATCCCCGGCTCGGAACCGTTGTAGACGCCCGGGATCTTGACGGTAGGCTCCGGGGTGGCCGTGCTCTCACCCAAGACATTGATCTGGGCGCAGTTGTAGTAGAACTCAGCGCCGCCGAACTCGCCGGCACCGTGAAGGGCGATGTGTTCGATCCGCACGAGATACTGGCCAGCAGGAGTCTGGCTGGGCAGCGTGAAAGTGAAGTTGCCGAGCCCTGTGACGCCCCACTCGATGGACCCGTCGGCAGTCCAGCCCGGAAGAGGGCCAAGCTCGTAGATCTTGAACCAGTCGCCAGAGCCGTCATATTCGCGGACGTCACCGGGAGCCCGGGACAGATATACGCTCAAGGGTCCGGGATGCTCGATCAGTGCATTGAAGTCGGTCCCAAACCCGAGTTCAGCACCGGCCTGAACATCGTAAACGAGGGTCTTTGATGCAAATTCCTGGGAGCCCGTGTTGCAGCGAAAGTCGGTGCTCTCGTACATCCCCTTTTGGGGCATGTAGCCTTGAGTGGTCTCCCGGACGTACTCGAAGTATCCGGTAAAGTTGCCGTCGACGATGAGATGTGGAAAAAAGTAATGGGCGGAACATGGAATGGACCAGGCCGAAAAGGCGACTGCAAGAATTGGAAAAAACTTCATGGCGAGAGCGACAGAACGAAGAAAAAATAAAGTAGACCTTGTGCTACTCGAAAGGCGTTTGTCAGAAAAAATGACACGATAAAGATGTGGAATGAATGATAGACTGTCGGCGTGGGATCTCTTCCAGGCTTTGGGGATGAATATATCACTGTGGGATCTGCAAACGGCTCCTAAATGTCTGGACCAATTTGCTTGGTGGGTAGCTCGAAGACCGGCCAAACAGCCAATCATACCATTTAGCGCCCGTTTCAAGCATATGTCAGGGGCTGGAACCGCGTGGCGCTAGAAGCGCATTGGTGCGCGGGATGTACCCGAAAAGAGCAGCGCCTCCCGCCATCCCCGGATATGCGGCGGTATTAAGCGGTGATCGTGGTGATTTTGGCATTAGGCTCGCGACAGATATTATTGACAGGATTCTCGTCGATCGGTGGGTAGAGGCGATGCCGCGCGGAATACTCCGACTAGCGGACATGGTGGGCCGGCTCAAAATTATGTCAAAATCTGCTTCACCCTCTGTCCACACACATATTACTGAGACCGAAGTGTACTAAAAATCCGGAAGACTGCCGGAATATTTGGGAGCAGCTTAAAGATGAATTGAGCAGTAGTTTTAGAGATAGAAATTTGTCCAGGTCCATCAACTATTCTGAGCTAAGTAGAACTCAAATTTCCAGTGAGTCGGAAGGCGATCCGATGATCGGGAGGCCAACCGATGGTCTGTGAGGAGGGTTTCGAGGGCAAGCTAGCACCGTATTAAAAAGATATTGAAGGACTGGTAAACCCTATAACACCAACAAATCTAGTCTGCTGTATCGGCACGTACATATTGGACGTTGACAGGTAGTAATTGATAGACACACTCCCATGTACACATTTGAGAAACCTGATAAGGACGACGCAGAAATGAAGACAATATTGTGTTTGAGTCTACAATCAGTGGAAGGAATTGGTCCTTCTTTCAATAAGTGACGACGCAATATCTGACTTGTGGTGCGAGGTGATTAGATTGCCAATGCTACTAGCTACTAAAGAATGTGGTGGGGGAGTTCCCCCTGATGCCAAGGAAATTAAACTGCAAGTTGCAGATAAATCGTCTGGACATAAAGTTTAACGTGAAACAATTCAGTCCAGACACGATGCGGTGAAGCCCCGCTCTCTTTACCATCGTCTTCTACTCAGCTGCTAAGACAATGACAGCCCAGGCCGGTGCAGAGAAAGAGAAGACCCCGTCAGTTGCTGTGACTGTCGATACCGCGGGAGCACTAACAGGAGAAGCAGTGTCGGTGTTGGCGGCTGACGGGTCATCATTTGCCAAGATGGAGAGGGTGGCAGTCGTCTTTCCCGCAATCTCAATGGTTACATTTTGAACGTCTTGGCCGTAGTTTGCGAGCTTCACGATGTACGTGTCACCCGAACTTGTGGCGCTCCAGTACAAAGGCCCAAAGGCGGTGTCCGAGGTGACGGCATGTGTTGTGTCACCGGCGTTCTGAGCAAACAGCTGCTGGACGTAGTAGCTTGTGGAAAGGTAAATAGCGTCTGGAGCTTGATGGTAGGAGATTAAGTCAGGCTGGGCCTATGTTAGCAGGATGCATTGGAAATTGATATGAGAACACGTACTCGCCACTGTTGGTTATCAACCAGCCTAAGCAACGGGGCGTATGAGGCGAACCTGATCAGGTCGCTGTTACGCTCCATGCCCAGCATGTACACAGCCTCTCCAACAGAGCCCTGCATGTCGGGCCAGTCAATGTTGACTCGAGCGTATTCGCCAACCATATAAAGATGGCTCCGGTCGGTGTTGTCGAAAAAGCCGAAGAGATCTACAAAGCCATCTGGGGAGTTGTAATTGTGCAAGTCCAGTATGATACCTTCAGGAATGGGGTTAGGCAAGCAGGTAGCGTTTTCCGTGGAGGCGATCAACTGCAGGCCTGGATAAGCCCGAGAGATGGCGTCATGGAATACAGCCAGGCGTTCGGGATAGGTGTCACAGGCAAAGTAATCCTCATTGCCGATCTCAACGTATTTGACGTCCCAGGGGTCCGTTTGGCCATTCGAAGCGCGTAGAGCACCGTATGTCGTGCTTGTGTCGCCGAGAACATACTATCAGAGTCAGCTACATGTAAAAAAATATGCACTGAAGCCGGTCAACAACTCACCTCGAGTTCATTCAGGACCTCTTGAACATAAGGCTGCAGTGCATCGCCAGTGATGGCGGTGCCGTCGAGAGAGTATCCGGCATAGATGGCGAGAACCGGTTCCAAACCCATATCCTCGCACCAGTAGAGGTACTCGTGCAGGCCTGGTACTAAATTAGCAGATTTATCAATCGTCTGGGACAAAGGTTCTTACCTAAAGCGTCCGTGTTAGTGTAGCCCCACGTGCCTACCAAGCTGTCAGTACAGATATCTTTATTTCGTGCTTTGGAAACGGACCTCGATGTCCTGGTCGGTTTTTAAGTGGGCCGATGGTTTCGTTCCACTTCCAACGGTTTTCTACATTAGGGCCCTCACTAAACAACGTATTAGCAATGCGTTTGGTCTGCAATACTTGAATACATACAGGTTGTTTCCTCCAGGAAATCGGAGAAATGTGCCTTGGATATTGACAAGTGTTTCAGCAATCCACGGTTTCAACCCATTTTCTCTACGAGATGTCAGCAAAACATGGGCAACAGCAGATGGAATGCGGCCGTACCTGTTGTTCCAGGTGGTGGGATAGAGCTGAGGAAGTGCAAACCACAGCGAGGATCCAGAGACAAGTCCAGCATCAAACACCAAGTGGTACGAAACGTCAGTCTCGCTGGTCTCTGTGGTCGTTGCTGTGGCCTCGAAAAGGGTGTACGAGTCAGACACGCTGTCAACATGGAATGTGCTCTGGCCGAAGACAGTTCCACTGCTGTTTCCGATCAGAGAGAAGGTCATGTCACCGCTATAGTCTCCACGGATGTAGATCGAGTGAGAATAAGTGCTGCCATCAACAGGCACACCCCAATACCCAGAGTTGATGAAACCAGCCTCACCAGCGGCACCAGATTCAACATCAACACGAAGAGTCCGGGGGATCGCATCCGTAAGTGGAACTGTATCATCCATCACGAGGGAAGTGCCATTCAAAGATCCGTAGGCGCTAAGATCCGGATCTGGCCCCTGGAAACCGTTGTTGCGGATGAGCTGACCATGAAGGCCGCCGTCTCCTGATTGATTGATATCCTACACTAACATATCAGTCCCTGCCCACCCACTATGGCTGAATGTCTCACCTCAAACATCAAACCCCACATGTGCGAGGATGTTGCATTTCCGCTATCTTGGGATACCGTCAAGTGAACAGCCAATGAAGGTGCCGTGGGAGCGATAAGTGCAACAGCACCTATCAAAACAGAACGTGGATGGAGCAACATAACGAATACCGGTAGGTTTCAAGAACAACGAGTGGTACAGATAGACGGATTTGCCGGACAATGATGGCAATAACATCGAGCTTTATCTCCTTGCATGGGAGTGCATTCTCCGCACCGCCAACAAGTGCCGGGAATTGCTTTGTGGGCTTGTGGGATGGAAATTCAAGGATTCCCTGGACGGAGCCCACAATCCCACCGTATCCACCGCTGCAGCCTCTAAAAGCAGAAGGCGACAGTGGAAAGTATGCCCGTTCTGGCACCTGGCGTGATCAAAGCGGCTTATCCCACGGTTGCGGATTATTGTCGAGATCTTAGCCTCAATCTCACCCGCCGGAGTGCCGATCACGCCGGGTATGTCAATTCGGGTCTGCCGACCCCCTTCTCAATTGGACGCTCAGTACCAGGTTGCTCGGTAATCTTGTGCCGAATCGATATCCTCGCAACCAATCTTTTGAAAGAAGCATCATACTGCACTACCAAATGCCGACCTGAGAACTTTGATACAGTCAGGTGTTCCAAAATTAAATAGCCTTGCATTGAAAATTGACACTTCCAGGGCATGATAGTCGGTCGTATTACGCATCGCGTTACGCGTGCCAACGGCCTTCTCGCTATTGTAGCTCTGGATCCAGTTAGTTTTCCGCCCTGCTGGCAGCCGCAACCCCGCTCTTTCCCCTCTCCCCGCAACCGAACCGAACCCCGACCTCCGCTTTCCACCACAGCCTCGAGTCGCTGCAAGGAACTGACCGAGACACCCGCTGAACAGCTCAAAAACTCCTCAAGTTCAAGCTTTAGCCGGCGATCTCCCTTGCACGCCTCAGCGCATCCCCCGACGCCTCCACACGCCACAGCCGTTGCGTCGAGAGCGCCGTCCGCCACCTCCGCTAGCGCCAGCGGCAACCCTCCGCCGAGTATTTCTCGTACTCGTCTCGGCTCTCCCTCTCCACTTTCTTTCACACTCACGTTCCGTCCGAACACCTCCCGGATATCGCCAGGGACAGAATGGCGTCACCGGCATCGTCGGGCCTCCCCGCAGATCGGATGTGTCACACGGGACGGTTAAGGTTCCGCCCCTGTCCGGCTCAGCTCGATCTCCGATTCGTTGCGAGGTCTTGAGTTCTGCGTGATGCTCGTGACCTGCTTCACGCGAAACCGATTCAGAGAGGACAGGCTGAGCGACAGCCTTGGAAAGAGCTGGGAGGCTATCCGACGATACAGATTGCGAGTGGAAGGCAGGCAGGCGCAAACGATGGCGGCTCCGGCCTCTATTCCGCTCCATGCGATAGCGGGCGCTGTCGTGTCTGTTGTGGAAGCATGGTCAGCTGGATGAAAGAGTAGCTCTGTGGCTGGAAGCTTACATGTTGGATCTGCGGCCTCACCGGTCGATATGCCGTAGTCGATGAGGAATTTGAGCCGCACCATAGATGCGACGCAACCACTTGTGGGGAACAAAGTTAGTATGTGACACGTGTACAGAATAGACTTCTGACATACAGACTACCGACAGTGAACATGATAGCCAGCCCAATTCTTTTGTATATGTCAACCTGCAGAGTGTGAAGCTGGGGAATCGGCAGAATGAGAGTTGCGACGTCTTGGGCGATGGTGATTGCCGCTCCTGAGTATGCCAGGTTGTTGAAGTTGAGGCACTTTCCATCTTTGATGTCCTTGTCCCATGACAATGGGACGGGAATACATTGAAAGGCAAGACCGAAGATATAGACTGTGGTAGAACATGCGATTGAGGCGAAAACGAGTTTCGCTGCAATCCTGAATGAACGCGATTGTTGGAAGATCGATAGGAAGAAGATCAGGATGGACAATTTTGTGATGCCGGTTATAATGGCGTAGAGGATTTGCTCGATGTAAACTTGATGGTATCAGTAGATTTAACAATTCCAAGATACAGAATACGTACAGAATTTGAGTGCTTGCGCAAAATGGTAAGACGTATCAAACCCCCAAAGATGAAGTCCGAAGCCGTAATTCACACCTGGTTTCAGTGGACGTTGTTAAAGATGGTCGATTATTTTGTAGCGCTATGGCTTCTTACTGATCAATAGACAAGCAAGTGACGCGATACTAAGATGCTAGTCCCAGTTAGTACATCTGGCATGATCTTTCCGCGCAATCCGTGCACTTACTGCCGCAACAAGGATCATCCAGTCATCTAATCCTAGTCTTCTCTGTATCAAAACCTTCGAGGTCATTCTGATAGCCACGAAGAATAGCGCAAGCGAGACGGATATTATCTTTTCGTTTCTTAGATAGCCTTGACGTGAATCGACTGCGTGATTGCACAGTTTGCTTTGAATTTTGGCAATATCTAGTCCTTTTTAGTAGACTGCATGTACCTCATTGAAATATATGCTCACCAATTACTTCTTGCATTTTGCACTTCGCTTGTAAGCAAGACTGAGTGATATCTGCAAGCTGGCCACTCTTGCGACATTGGCAGTCGAAATCAAGAGCGGTACAGTCGATGATTGACAATGCTTCTATCAGGCAAGGTAGCTGTGGCACCGTCAATGGTCGGAGATCTTCCGCATTTGCTTAGATCGATCGCCTTACTGAGCATTTTGGTAGGCTTGAAAACGAGAGGTCTGCTGCCGAGGCACGCCAAAGTAAACTCGACACTAGGAGCAGCACGGGCCACATCATGGTGAAAAGACAGAGTTGCGCTTCCGGGGAATGCTGGTATCGTGGATTGTCATTGCTTATATCCAGCACGTGTAGGTGAAACGCCCAGGGTAACCAGATTCCTATTACTCTCACACCAAGAAAATCCCCAAGAAACGTACGATGCATCAAGTTTCCAGCAAGCATAAATGTCACGGTAGGCCAACAGAGAGCGGACTTCTGCTCATTCCACGCAATGAGGGCTAGCGGGATTGCTGACTTTTTGCTGTGTCAGGCACTTACGTCCGATCACCAGCATAGCCTGAAACCGATGCTTGGCTATCTGACTACCCGCAACCGACTTACCGGAACTGTGTTCACCCTTGTTTTATTTGAAAGGGTGAAAGTGAAGCCGGCAATAAGCAAGTTAAAGACGCGAGTCTTTTTTGTTCTGGATAAATTGTGGAGCCTCCGGGTAAATGTATGATCTGCAACATGACCCCTCAACGCAAGTGTAGGGGCGTGCACTGTTCTTCCCTATTTTTCTATAAAGATTAGCCACATACGCGCGTCACTTAGAGCCAACTCAAGATTGGTGGAGTTACTTCAAAAAGTCCGACTGCAAAAGGAAGGACGTTGTCAGAATAGTAACCTCCTGTTACCAACTCGAAGGTTGCCGACCTGGTGCATGCGACTGATCCCAGTGCTTTGCTTTTTCTTGATGTTACAAATTTTGCGACGCAGGAGTCACCACAATTAATTTGCTTGTTTTTTTAGGGCTATGGTAGGATCGTGTGCTAGTGGGATAAGGCTCCGTGATTTGCAGCCTTTCCAGATCGATGTATCCGATGAAACGGGCCCGGGAGCGCTGCCGTAGTGCCGTCGATATGATGTGTCGCGATGTGGTAGAGCTCCAATTTTTATTTTCTTTTTTTCGGCTCAACGAAGCGGTGACTGCTGAATTTGAGTGTACTCCCAACAATTCTTTCCATGTGGCGAAAGATGAGACGCAAAATTTCCAGTGGTACCCATGTGCCACATGAGAAGGAGAGATGTTTTACCGTTGATTTTTGTGTGAGGACTGCTCATGGGCCCCCACGCATTGACCCCTCCGTGACACGGGTATCACGGCTCTTACTGGTATGAGAACTCGACGGGCCCACGATTGCATTGGTGGATGAGAGGTGACAGTGTTGCAGTTCGTCTGAATCTGGAAAGAGCCCTTGCTACGGACGTATATGGCCCTGATTTATCAAAATCGGCATCAGTCTGGCCAGTGAGAAGTGGGTCCTGGACGCCACAAATGACGTAAGTCTGGTAGCCAAAGCCTCTTGACGCCCTCAAACCTTGTCTAGCAAAATCTGCTCTAGCAACAGAGTAAAGATGTTATCCTATAGCTCCTGATATCTCTCATTGCCCAGTCAAATGATCCCACCGGAGCGGGGAAGTCCGTCCGCTCGGGCCTCGTAGTCTATGAGCTGCTATAGAAAATGGTGTGCATCTGTCAAGAGGTGACTAACAGGTTACGCTGAAAGAGATCTGTCGTATTGTTACAACTATTGACCTTCCTTTTGGGACTAGCACGAATGCCTCCGCACTTCTTGATATTCCCCATGGGACCTTGAAAACAGGACGACCAACGCCACGAAGCACGTGCAAAACGCGGCAAGTGGAACGGCGTCCCACAGAATGCCACCAATGACAGCGTCTGGGCTTCTTTTCAGGACTTTCATGCATTCAACTGTCACTGGCATTCTGCACATCTCAGCTCATGTGTCAAGGCCCATGCGATTCAGATCCCGCCTTACAGACGGGAAGCAGGTTTGTTGGGACACGTGAAACTGACCTACCGCCATTGCCGCAGACGTGGGGAGACCTGCACATCCAGCACTTTGAAAGGAGATGAGGTAATACTCCCAGATGACTGACAAGATATACGAGAGCGTGCTTGGTAATTGGACGTGCAGATCAGCTCATTGTCGCATTCAAGCAACCATGCCGATGGAAGCGAATAGTCTCTAGTGGTTAGGGAGTATCACACCGAGATTCAGGCTCTAAATCCCACTTTAACTATTTTGGATAATTTATGCAATCAGGAAGCTCACCTGCGCAGCAGGAGATCGGGGCGCCATCAGCAAGGGTATCATACGACCAGCCTGTTTGTAAAGAATTAGAGATTTAGATGAAATCCAAGAGACCTCTGCTACAGTAAATAGCTAAGTGTAGACAAGCTACGTCCCCTTCGCGGTCCAGCCAAAGATGAAGATATCGAGGGTACGGAGACTGATGCACTTCCATTCGCCTCGTAGTACGCTACTCAACTAAGCCATTCGTGACACGGTTGTGTGGAATTTCTCTTTCGCCAACTACTTCAACGTGGTGGCAATACGGTTCAGCGGGCTAAGCACACAGGTATGGTGTACATACCCAGTAGCCGGGTGGCTAGGTTAAATGCGCGAACATAGATCTGATTATATGGAGACACCGCTTTAAAGTATCACAAGCGGATCACGACGGGCTATGACCCGCATACATGTTGGTAGCATCCAAGCTGCATGTCTCGCGGCCAGTACCAAAGGCAATGATTTTCTGGCAGGATTGATGTCATGCGCTTCTGCGGGTCGGAGACTTTCTCCAATTATGGGGCTTGGTGAGTAACTCTGATTGGGTATGCAGCATTGGCCTTGCTTTGAAAGTTATCTGTAGGCAGCATAAGCTGAGCCACTTCAGCCTTGCCGATATGCCACGTCAGCCTTGCGTTCTGCTGACGGGGGGGTTTGCCATTTCTTCTTCATAACAACCGCGCCCACATTATGCGCTGCGCTCTACAGGCTCGTTTCCCCAAAAATGTCCTCCAATACCACTCCGAGCCTAAGCCATCGGAAAAGAATCTCAGGCGCTCTCACTAGGACTGAACTGAGAACAGATCTTTACCATTACGACAAACTCGAAGGAAGGAACGATATTCGACTTGTCGTCTTACCTCCAGGATCATTTTACAGCAGCCTCCGCTGCGACATAATCCACGTCGATCTGGCTGAAGCACCAGACTATGAAGCCTTGTCGTACACATGGGCGGATGAGAATGGCGACAAAAGTCTCACTGGGGCCATTTCATGCGAGCCTGAAGATAAGAGAATTCCTATTACTCGGAATTGTGAGGCTGCCTTACGATACCTTCGTCTGGAAAGAGAGACTAGAGTCTTATGGATCGACGCCATCTGCATCAACCAATCAACGCTTGAGGAGAGGAATCACCAAGTGTCCATCATGTCCAAGATCTACAGTACGGCTTCGCGTGTCCTAGTTTACCTAGGCGAAGCCACTTGTGGTAGTGACGAGTTCATCAACTTTTTGAACAACAAGATAGAGGCGCAAATTTCCAGCGCTCCAATCGAACAAGCAAACTCGATTCTTCGACGAGAATGGTTCACAAGACTTTGGGTATTCCAAGAAATCATGCTGGCTCGTCGCGCTGTCCTTATGTGTGGCGACAAAATGGTGTCATGGCGAATGTTTGCCGATTTTTACAATACATACCCCCATCGAACGTACGATTCCAACGGCAAATACGCACACTCGGACAACGTTTCATTCCCTGAAAACCTGCTCCATTACGGCCTCACAGGGGCCCAACCGATCGAAACACTCCCATCGATGTTCTGTGCCACCCAAGGTGGAAAAGCGTCGGATCCACGGGACAAAGTGTTCGCCTTGCTCGGCATAGTGGAGAAGGACAGCCATCCTCAAATGGCCCCAGACTATGGGCTTTCGACCAAGAAAACATTCGAAAATTTGGCAGCTTACTTGGTAAGACGATTCAGCATTGTTTTCCCTAGCTTTAGTTCGGAAGGCTCTTCTTGGGTATATGACTGGCTGGATGGTACTCCGCGGGAGCCTATCCATGTTGGCAACGAAGCTTTTGTGCAAGATACAGAATCAGGCAGCAGCCGTCTGATTATCCGTGGAAAACGTGCGATCAGTGGCTTCGTTAGGCTAATCGATTGCGGCACCTGGAAGGGCCTTAAGGTGGATAATGGAGTCACTTCCCAGCTGGACTATAAGCCCTTCGAAGGTTTCTCGGAATTCCAGACAGAAGAGGTTTTGGTGAGTGTCTCTGAGCGCTGTTGCGTTATTTTGCAGCTGCGTTCTTGTCATTACGAGATTTTAAGCGGGACAGGAGCTCTTCAGAAATGCGAATCACATGGCAATGACGGTCAATGCGGGTCCGAGTGTTCACCCAAGGAAATCAAACTCAAACACAGCGAGGACTTTTCCATTGCGTAGATTAGATCCCGTCATTCATACTGTTTTTCCTTTTTCGTGAACGAACTCACGGTCAATGAAAAAATCGATCAATAGATGAGATTACTGTAAGCTTGATATGACCCGCTCTGAGATAGCGATCGCAATTTATGTTTCGACAGGCCCGCCGTCTTGATTGTCAAATATTCCGAAGCAATCCATCGTCGATTTCTTCCATTTGCCTTCAAAACAATCGCCTAGAGGAAATGAGAGAATATTTAATAGCAGTGAAATTTGCCAAATTGTCTAAAATAGTAGCATAGAGAGGTGGAAAATCATTTCCATGGTAACCCACGATCCAATTTCTACAACGTATTAATCCGCTGATATCGCGGCTGATGAACCAGAAGTACACATTCGGGTGACCTCTACGGAATATCAGGCATCGGAATATGACTCGCGTCCAGAGTAAGCCCATCCACTTCCAGCCGCTGCTTAAGTTCTGCGTAAGGAATGTCCTGGATGTCTTGTAGGTTTCTCAAGAGCAGGTCACAAGAATGTGCGCAGGTTTGACCTAGAGCATAGAACTGATGCTCCAGACGTACCGCCCCTTTGATGTTTGCGTTAGCGTCTATGCAGAAGAAACTGTTCACAGAGTACACATACCGTAACCAACATGTGTCGATGAAGGACATGTTGCAGTAATGAGATTCCGAGCTTCGGACCTTCGAGGTACCAGAGCTCGATAAGAGACCCCAAATGGTCGCCAACGATGTCCATCCTTGAAGATGAATCCTTCATTGTGGACATGGCCGTCACGGACAATGCGGCGCGCGCAGTGAGTATCGGTTGGCCAGCACGCTACGGTGACAGGGTCGTCGACTGGCTCATCGCCACCTTGCGAAGCCGTGTGTTGAGTGATGACGTAGTCTGATACCATCCGCCGTGCATCCCGGACGTATAGTTGACGGGGGAAATGGTCGTTGTCTGGAAATTCATCGGCGCAATAGCCCCATTTGCTCCATTCATCTCTCACGTCCTGGGGAAGACTCGGATCGCTTGTGAAGAAATACAGCAGGCCTTTCGTGAACGTCGTGGTTTCCTGAAGGATCTTCTGTCGAGCCTCGAAGTCGCCCGTTGGCCAGCCGTCGTTCATCCCAAGCAGGTCAGTTGCCAGAACGGCTTCTGATCCGATCAAATCCGTCTTCCCATTCGGCAAACGAGCTGTAGGCGTATACCATTCCCCTTCCGCCTTCGCAAAGCGCCTGTGGAGCTCGTAGTGATCGGGGTTGTATCCATCGGGCTTAGTGATTGGCTTTTGGTTAGACGCATCCTTCGTCAACGGGATGCGGAACGAATATGCTGCGAGGTGAGCATCTCCCTGCCCCGGCTCTCCAAATGGCTCAGGAGAGACTCCAAAAAGTAGTCCGCTGGAGGGATCCTGGGGAACGCGGTAGGGGTCAATCGGTACATTGAATTGCCGGTATGGCGTCTCCGCTCGCACGCCGGCCAGGCTTTCTCCGTAGGCGCTGGATGCTTCACGACCGATTACCGTGGACACTCCCGCGGCAGCCAGCAAATCTCCTTCGTATGATGCTTCAATGAATGCCTGATCTCGGTTAAATAATTTGTTCAATCGAATGGCTTTTCTGGAAACTCACCCGGCCTGTAAGAACTTTGCCGTCAGAAAGCCTGATCCGCTGCAAAGTATTGCCCTTTTTCTCAACAGCATTCTCTGTTGCAAGACGTTCCTATACGGAGACCGCGATTAGATTTCGGCTCGCCATTTTCAGTCTGCCAGGAGGGAGAAGATCATACGTAAATGATGTGCAGTGTACTGTGTTCACTCAACCACTTCTTTATGATTGCTTCGGCCACACTCGATTCAAACCGCCATACAGTGGGATCCTTAATTCCATTTTTGACAACCTCTTCAAGACGTTCAAGTCTACCGTAGTAGGAGCTGATGCGGCGATGAAGCTCGAGTGCCAGCCCTCTCACTGTTCCAGAATTCTGGAACTCGGCTTGATTGTCAATATCGCTTGCCCCAAGGCCTTCGATTTGAATACCACCTAATCTCTCTGTTAGTTTGCGGATAATATGTAATAAATATATATTGGAATGCCTACCTATATGGCTGTGAGGTGAGACCAGCGCCACGTGATGGCCAAGTTTCGCACTTTGTATAGCTGCGGCGACAGCTCCAGACGTTGAGCCATAAACGATGACGTCGAACTCGAAGGTCATGTTTGTTTGAAATGATAATCTACAATTTTAGTAATGAACGTTGTTGATGCAATGGTCTATGTTCCGAATGTCAAAGCTGGGGAAGTTCGTAGCAAATTCGGCAGCTTTGCCATTTTGAAGAGACGAGGATCTTAGCAACTTTCAATTTATTCCCCGGCAGATGATCATTGCCTGACGATGCTTAGGTCTTTTCTACTCGGCATTTGTCTTGTCCATCCGATCGGAACAAAATTTGCCTGCCGTTATGGGTCCGTCCAACCCCGCATGCCCCACATCCCCGGAATTAGGGGCCCCAGCCAATCACAATCATCTTTGCTCGAGCAAGCTCCAGTACCGGGTAATAAGCCTTCCCCAGAAAAATAGCGTCGGTCTCACTGCAAGATTGCCGATTGCAAAAGTCTTGCACCAGGTGGATATCTGCAGTAAATGAAGGCCCATATAAGTTGTTTTCCCCGGACTTCTTCCCCAGTCTTCCCTGCCGGATCGACGTCTTAGATTCGGTGCCCAACTTTCTCATATTGGTTGCCATAGACTTTCCAACAGGTAATCGCCACTATGGGAGGCAGGGGAACCATCTTCGTGAGCGGAAGTGCTTGGAATTCTGTCACGGCACGCCTCATTTTTACTTGCTCCGTCTACTCATTGGGAAGCGTATTTTTTGGTATGTTGGCCTTACTCAAGATGGCAATGACCAATTCATAATGAGAGGCTAACTTCTCTAAAGGATAGTAAGTCTTTCTACGGCTCGTCGAAAGCAAACCCGTGGTTGACGACGTTCTCCAGCGATGGCGCATCATTTGCAGGTGTGCAAGCATTTGCTCCGTTTGCAAAACAGTTTGGGACTTGCGATTCCGATGGTTCTTGCGCGCTTACTCCCAAGGTCGCTTCTTTGATGAATAGGTAATGCAGATTGGCGATGAATACAATTACCGCTCACTTTACTAAAATACTTTGATAGTCTTGCACTTCTGGGAAAGCTGGCTGGAACCCTCATTGTCGGACCAATGACAGAGAAACTCGGCCATAAGAAAACCATGTTTTTGACATGCTTCACGCAGATTGTTGGTGTGATCGGTACGCTGAATATTCTCAACTGTCAGGTGTGCAATACTTACAATGTGCTTCAGTTCAAGTAACGAGCAAGACTGTCGCACAATTCACCATTGGGCGCATTCTCATCTACACTGCTGTGGGCCTTGTCGAAAACGTCACTCCAACCTACCAATCGGAAGTATCGCCCGCGCCTCTGCGTGGCTTCTTTGTTGGATCTCTCCAGCTGTTCTTGACTTTTGGCTCATTAATCGCTGGCATCGTCAACAACGAAATGGCGAAGGTTACCACCCAAGCCGGGTGGATGGTTGCATCAGGCTTGCAAGCTTTGCCCGCCGTCATCATTATAGTCGGACTTCCCTTCACTCCAGGTATGAAACTATACTTCCGAATTCTACATCATGTGCTGACCGGTCAGAATCTCCGCGATGGTTGCTTTCCAGAGACCGGGAAGATGAAGCTCTTGCAATTTTGGAGAAACTCCGCCCCGCGAAGGACGTCCAAGATGGACTTGTTAACATTGAACTCGCCACTATGAGGGAGGACTTTACACAACAGGTCGAAGGTGTGAGAAAGAAGGAACCGTGGAGCAGTCTATTCAAGGGCACAAATCTTCGCCGCACATGGTAAGCTTGGTGAACTCTGCAGTAAATCAACAAAGCGCGCACTGATAAGTTCTCATCAGGATCGCCACTGGGATGATGGCCCTTCAACAACTGACAGGCGTAACATTCTCGAGCAGCTACGGTCCGACCTTCTACAAACAAGTTGGCCTCGCAAAGATGGCCTTTGCATATGCGGTCAGTAGTTTCACACTCTGTTCATGAACTGAATTTACTCATATCCCCCGCTCAGGCAATCAACAATGGTGTTTCCATGGTCACCGCTATCATCGGCATGATAATATTTGATTCGCTTGGACGTCGGAGCGTCACATTCTACGGCTGCATTTTCCAGGCCGTCTTCCTCTGCCTCATCGGAGCCCTTGGTGCAAAACCGGACCGATCTGCCAGCGACACCCATGGAATGGTGGCTTCATTCATCATCTACGCGGCCATTTTGCACATGACTCTAGGCCCGGCGGCGTACATCACTGCAGCAGAAGTCGGGTCCTCATCATTACGCGAGAAGACGATGAGTATCGCAGTAAGTCTACGTGCCTCTTATGCTATGCGTGCGCGTCTCACTAAATCTTCCTTCCAGACTGCCGTGAATGTCGTTGTTGGCTTTGTAGTTGTATTTACTACACCGTATTTGATGAACCCCGCATACGCTGGCCTCGGCGCAAATTTGGGATACGTTTGGGGAGGGTTTTCTGCGCTTGGGGCCATCTGGGTCTGGCTATGCATGCCAGAGCTGAAGGACCGTACACTCGAGGAGATGGACGAACTCTTTGCTGCGAGAATACCGGCTTGGAAGTTCAAAGATTACAAGACCTCTAGCCTCAGCTACGACATGGCTGTGCTTAAGAGTAATGGAGACCCAGAAAACCTACCAAAGGCTACTGTAGTGCAGTTGGAGGATGCTGAGAGGGACTAAAGCACGGACGCCCGTCTCAGTTTGCAGTAATGCAGTAGAATGCAAAAAATTGGCTGATAAATTTTTCACATGCGTGCTCCAAAGTCGGAACATTTAACATGATACAATTCCATGTCGCGATAGATGCTAAAGATCCATCAAGTTGAATGCACCGAAAAGACTGGCACTATGGTTGAGGGGGAGTTCCCCGGATTAGTCGCTTTATAACCCGCTCAGGTTCCTCATCTAAATACAAGGCTCCTGCAGGACACAGTGCAACATTTTATCAGTAAGCGCGTGGGCGAGACATGCGGGTGCCCCCTTTTCGTGTCTGTTGTGGTGGTGGGATCCGTCGGTCGCTTCTCTGCGGCGCAGCAAACCTTGACAAGCGGGGATCCTACAGATCAGGAATAGATGGGCTGCACAGCCTTGTCAGATGATGAAAAAATTTTCTCTTGTAGCTGAAATCCCGCAGAAGACCGATGTCGCCAACTATTTGTGCATCTCCTCTTGACTGGCTTCTTCTAGTGCTGAAGCTACCCCCTGCTTTTGCTCAAATTTCTTCTGGAAGATATTGATGGGCGACACCCAGTTGCATAGCATGCAAGATCGCCCTATGAGCATTTAGGCCTATTTCGGATAGCATTTGTGGATTTTTCACTTGGTAATTATCTCTTTATCCTAATCTTGACTCTTGACTTACGATCAGCGCAGCGAAAGACGGGATTGGTCAAGATGTCAGAAGGGGAAGCTGCGCGTCAAAATACCTTCGATCATGGGAATTCTGGCTGTGCCAAGGACTCCAAAGAACTAGCTTCATCGAGTTCCCAATCACACGAACCTGAAGTGAAAACGAGCTCAGACCTTAAGGTACATCACGAAAACGTGGACCATAACCACAAGTCCAGGAAATCAACCAGATACCAGAACCATAAATGGGACAATACCTCTGAGGCCTGGAAAGCCTTTGTACCCGAATACCACGAGAGATGGTGGATCGAGAATCCACCCAGCCTGTCTCAAGCGGACCCTGGATACCTGTGCGAACTGTGTCGGCATATTGACTTCAGGCAACTCGTTGACAAGCCTGTTCCTGATGAAAAAATCTACATTGGAACACCTCAATACCATGGCCAACAAACCTCTTGCTCGTTTTGCAGTCTAATCACACATGGGTACCAACTTCTGCGCCCGGGCTATCAGGATTTCGCTGGCGCACTCTCTCTCCGCAGCGGCCTGGGATTCGGACCTTATAACTTGCCAAAGCCACTTGGACACTTGGGACTCGATGCCTATAGCTATGAACCTGGTGAAGTTTTGCACCATCGTCCAGTCATTTACCGAATTGGGACACGTCCAGGAGATGGACGAAGAATCCCTACAAAGCTTGTTGGGACTGATTCTGGATGCGACTGGCTTGCAGCATGCGAATCAAGCCATGGTGCGGAACCTAAGGAGATAGCGGTCCACGACTTTCTGTTGATGGACTTGGTGGATGGCTGTGTAAAAAGCGTGAGTGGAAATTGCAAATACGCCGCTCTTAGCTATGTGCCGGGTGAGGTGAAACATGTCTGTTATGAGACAAGCACCAAAGAGATACTGGAAAAGCCCAACGGCCTCTTTAGCGATGCATTGCAGATACCAAAGACCATCAAGGATGCGGTAGAGCTCACAAGGCACATCGGACTACGGTACCTCTGGGTGGCTTCACTTTGCGTTCGTCAGGACGATGCGGCTGCAAAGGCAGCCCTCCAAAGCAAGATCGGGTCTATCTACAGAGATGCAGCTGTCACTATAGTGGATGCGTATGGGTCATCTGCTAATGATGGCCTCCCTGGAATCAGCATTCCTCGAAGCGATACTTACATTAGACAGGTGCAAGGCATGGAGCTTGCATCTGCGCGAGACGTTTCGTACGAGAGCAGTCTGGAAGCAGTCACCCTATCACCTTGGAGCAAACTTGCGTGGACGTATCAAGAAAGGAAAATGTCTTCCCGTCTCCTATTCGTGACTGAGAAACAGCTTCGATTCATGTGCGGACATACGATGTACTTCGAGGAGCTTAACGCCCACCTGCCGCCGGAAAGGACACCGGTGTTCCCCCAAAGCATCGACCCCATCGGACGACTGTGCAATCAGATGTGTACGCAATGGCAAGACTACCGAGGATGTGTCAGCGCATACTCTCGTCGGACCATGACTCACGAGACCGACATCCTTTCGGCATTCTCAGGGATTCTGGAGATTCTGAGCAGGGGAACTTCATCTACGCATTTTTTCAATCTCCCGGCCACCGTTCTTGATGAAGCACTTCTATGGACGACCGATTCACCGTTTGACTTTTCACGAATATACCGAGAACTATCTAAAGAAACCTCCCAGAAGGAGAGGAGTGATACCATCGAGTATTGGAAACGTGAACACCGGCGGAACATTCCAGGACTTCCAACTCCAAGCTGGAGCTGGGCAGGTTGGGATCATGGAGTTCAGTACCGCCCGATCACTGATCTCACTGTTCCATCCATTCTCTGGAAATGTAGAACAGCAAATGGGCCCGAGCGCCTCCTTTCCAGCCAAGAGTTTCGGTGTGCAAACTGGCGTGAGCTTGGATGGAAGTGCCTAAACCTACGACCAGATCTTAGTTACCCTCAGTTCGTGTATGTCCATCCGTCGAAACCGGATCTATACTTCCCTCACCCTGTGGCACTGGGCCAGGATGAGGACAATGCCATGTCGCCCATTCAAGGCTCGACCATCTTGACATTCCAAGGCTTTTGTCTTCCCATCGACACCAAAAGCTACTTGGACGAGGGAGATCTAGTAGGGATGTGGCTTGGTCTAGAACGGCATAGCAGCTGGCGATGGTTAGAAGCGATCGTGTACGACAGTACAAAGCACAAAGCCGGAACCATTCGTCTAGATGTCTCCCTTAAGAATCGCCCACCCAGCGAACGGAGTACTGGACTCATTGCCCTGTCAAGATTCACCAGCAGTTTACAACACAAAATTCCGTTTCCTGCTGACGACCCTTTGGATTTGGATGAAACACTCTTGAACAACATCTCGGTACCACGCCAAGACTGCGGGCCAACAAGAAAATGGGACCTTTATCTCCAAAGGTATGATACAGGAAAGTTCGAAGTAAAGTTCCTCAATTGTTATCATGTTCTCCTTGTCGAATGGGAGGATGGTATTGCGTATCGTATTGGTCTTGGCCATATCCATGTCGATGCATTTCATGCAGCCAATCCAGTTTGGCAAGATATTCGCCTGGGATAGTGGATTGTGCAAAGAAAAAGATGTATTTCTTGTTTCTCTCCGCAGGAGTTGGGATGTTTCCATTTTGTCTCAACGTATTATTTATTTTCTTAGATTCTCCAGTGGAAATATTGGAATTAAAACTCGCCATAACGATTTATGATCTAAAACCGAAAGAGGAATTTGGAAACAGATTCGCCAGTTTGCGTTCACAGTTCGATATAAGTTCGCTTCCGAGGATTTAAAGAATGGTTGTAAAGAGCATCTCCAAAAACGTAGTCGATGGTCTCCTCCTTGAGCTCGAGGGATCTGCAGTTTTTAAGAATTAGTAAGATCTAGCAGTTATCTCCAGAGTTGGTAACGTGGCTAAGTTGGAAGACAGAAGCTTGGAGATCGGAGCAGTCCCACGAGATCACAAGCAAAACTGTGAAGTTGCTGCTACCCTCAAATGTCCACCGGCCTAGGATATTCTATCCGGCGCCTTCATATGATGAATAGAGGAAACCTCTGACTCTTTATTGCACGCTGTGAAAGATGTTCTCCCTTTCAAAAAACGCTTGTACGTTCTCTGGGGCAATGCCTGGATAGCTCTGGTTCTCAAGATGATTGCCGAGATAGATCCTCCCAGTAAGCATGAAATACGCAACCGCACTTCTACAGGTTAGCCACCAAAGCAACAGAGACATTCTTATGTCACTCACTTTGCCGGATGCTGCTGTCCACTGGACGCTCTTCGCTGGGCGAGGTCTTTCAATGATCCACGGCTCTCGAGGGCTGGCTTGGAGCCATACACGGATTCCATGATATCTGCAATCTCAAACATGCTCTTCCGGTCCCCCAGGACTGATTGGCTTGATTAGCGTTCAAACAAGAATAAATTGAGGCAAGAGTAACATACACTTGAGAACGCCCACGGCACCTGGATCCATGGCCACAGCGGCAACGCACTCCGCAGCGGTCCGGTACGTCGTAAACTCCCACTTCTCGTGGCCCGTCCCCCAATACCTCAAAGTCTTGGTCTTCGCATCCCAGAGCTCCAGCCAATCCAAGTTCATGTCCAGCAGCAGCCCGATCAGAACATGCACCCCCTTGACCCGCTTCTTTGTCTCTAGGTACGCCTTCACGTGCTTCATCGGATCTTTGAACTCGATGTCGCCCCAGTCCAGCTTGGTGTAATCAGTGGTGTAATCGCTCGCAATGTACCGCATCACCCCCTCTTCCTCGCATAAGTCGATCAGCAGTTTCTGGCCTTCAAGCATGGTTTGGTTGTCGGCGAAATAGGTGCACATGGCGACATCGGCGCTTTTCAAGAGGCCGCGCAGAGCGTCTTTGTCGTAGGGGCCCGTCTGGATGATTGAGACGCGGGGGTCATTCCGAAGGGATGCTGGCAGCTTACTGGAATCACGGCATGAGCCGCGAATGGTGACGTCCGGACGCTGGAGGAGGGACGCGACGACACCAAGGGCAAGTCTACTGCTGATGCCGGCGATGGCGACGGTGGTTGTCGAAGACATCGGGGGAAGTCTCAATGGTGCTTGTGTAGTTGGTGAGATATCTGTCTGCTGCTTTAGACATCATGGCGTTCACTGTTGCCAATATATAAACACCGCCAGAGTGGCGCGAAATTGATGTTTGATGATTAAGCGTCGTTGCGTCATCTACGATGGTGCCATAGTGTAAGCGGATAGCTTTCCGTTCAAAGCTAGGTTGTGTGTAGCAGAGTATGATGCGGATTGATAGTAGAGTGGACCTTTACTTCGCATCGATAGCTGACATATCAAGTATTTCTCAGCAGCTACAATGAAGTGAGGAATATATATTCCGCTCGGCCGATCGGCGGTCCGACCACTTGAACCGGTAAACTTTGTCCTCAAAGGGCGACCGGTGGGTGAGCTGGCTGATATGATTTCCTGGCTCCGCAAGACGGCTTAGAGGAACATCGATACTCGCAAAAAGCATCTGCGATAAGAAATCAACACGAAGCAGCAACGCAAGGAAGCTGCAGAGGTTATCGCGGATTGAAAGAGGAACCATGAACATAAATCAAGAGACATGAAGCTCAAGGAGCTTCAAATAATGGAAAAGAGTGCTCGAAGCATTCTTTCAGTTTTTGCTCAATATAGCCTGAGTATCGCCGGATCTCACGGTCGTTTTCTGCAACAGTGTAACGCAGTACTGGCTTTATCGATTAGGACGTGAGTGGAGCAGCCACATGGGGTCTCGGGAACACGGCCTTCAAGCGGCAAGGCGGCGAATCCTTTCGCCCCTGCCAAGCGACGGATATGGCGCCACCGCCGTCTCAATTTACAAGGGGCCCCGCTCATCCAACGCAACGGCCCGCCGCCCGGCAGTAGAAGCGCCCAGGGCGTACGGCTGCCTGGATTGGCGCCCACGAAGGAAGATTGCGGTCAAGCAAACACTGCGGCACAGCAGAAGATCAAAAGCTTCTCTGAATCCGCCCTCTATCCCCTTTCCTTCTCTACCGCGATCGCAGCCTTTCATTTAACATCCGTCGCGTCAATTTCCAATTCGGTCACTACCACATTCATTCGCTCTGCGCACCACAATCACCACCACAACAAACCAAAATGCCCAAGCTCGCCGCCACCCTCCTCATCGCCGCCACCGCCGCTGTCGGCGCCATGGCCGAGTCGAGCAGCACGCTCACGACAAGCTGGATGAACCTAGGCTTCGACAACACGCCCGTCGCCTCCGTCATCGCCGCCGACGCCACCGCCGCGACCTACCTGATCGCCTGCTCGCCCTCCACCACCACCACCGCCTCGACCGCCGACGACGACGACCTCGACTCCTCCGACTGCGGCATCCCCGGCAATGCAATGACGCTCATCGCAGGCCCGTCCACCATGCGCTACCAGTACAGCGCCTCGTCAGGCGCGACTGCCGACGTCACCATGGACGAGTACTGCGACATCACCGCCAGCACCGAGCGCGCCGTCTGCACGGCCGTCATCGGCGGCAAGGACGCGGATTTCCCCGGCACGCAGACGGCCACGTTCACGGGGACCGACATCTCGTGGAGCCCGCTGTACGTGACGGCCGGCCAGGAGAAGCTGGCGGCGGCGGCGGCGGCGGCGACCAAGGCGGGCGCGAGCGCGAGCGCGACGGCTGAGGCGACGGGGAGCATCAGCAGCAGCAGCAGCAGCAGCGGTGCGGCGGCCGCGACAAGCGAGGGTTGTGAGTTTTGCTGTTTTCTTTTCCGTTGTCCTTTTTTTTTTATTTTACTCTTGAATGCTGGCTGACTGGTGACGAACAGCCTCTTCCGCAACGGGTAGCAGCAGCGCGACCGGCTCGGCTGCGACGGCCTCGTCGACAGGCGGCGCTGCTGGGCGGGTTGCCGCGCCGATTGTTGGTGCTGTGGGTGTCTTTGCCGCTGCTCTGGTGCTGTAAACACACCATGCTTTCATGTTATATCTTGCCCCACGGGTTCATGCACGAGCAGAGTACCATATCATAATGTCTAGACCGAATATCCAACACGTCAACCGTCAAAGTCCCTTGTGACCGTGACAGAGACTAGACGGCCAAAGCCGCCTACTGTCTCAAAGTAGCCACAACATCTGGGTGGTCGTGGGTCTCGGCTGTCTCAAGAGGTAGTCTGGCACTCGTAATTCTGAATGAGTATCTTCTCACTATTCACTAATGTTTAACTTATTGAAAGTAGGGGTATACAAAAGCAATAACAGGGATTAAAACACATAGCCATAATTTCCAAGCTGCGTTTGACCATATAGTGTTTCTCCCGGTACGGTTGCCGAGAGTCTCGAGACAAATCCCAGCAGACTTTGCGAGCTCATTCAATTCTGCTAGAAAACGCAGTCGTGATTGAGGTGTTATGGCAACTCCACATGCCATCAACGCATCGGGCTTGCATGCATTCTGGATCCTTATGATAATTCTCGTCAGGTCGGAGCTGACAACGTCGTTCGGAAGTAATCCATTCGCTTGAAGCATGTAAACCCATCGCAAGGTTTGGTTCCCATATCGGTCGTCGAGCACGCCATCTCGTGGCCAGAGTAGCATTATGATAGCAAGGCGAATCCTGTTGCGCTTCTCTTCTAGCATGACTGCAACCAGGGCTTAGCTATCCTGTCAGACCTGTTGAACTGAATAGGGAAACATACATATGGTTTCTCGTGGCATGATATCATCGAAGTGTGACCAGAGACTGAGAAATGGCCCAGTGTAGCCGAGGACAATCGCAGATATTGCCATTTGCAAAGCAGCTTCATTTTTGAGAAGATACGCAGCTTTCATGCTGTGCAAATATGTCTCGAGATGAAAGCCGTCTCCAGGTGTTTGGATTGAAGAAAACCAACACGAAGAGGCGTATTTCAAACTAGACACGAGGTCATACTTGTCGGCTGCGTAAGCAATGGATAGCAATTGCTTTGGCGATATCTTCTCATGTGAGACCTCGCGTCGAGAGTGAATGATGTTGAAAATGACTTGCATAGAGAACGGGTCGTCTTCTGGCAACGGAATTTCTCGAGGTCCGGAATCAGTCTGCGGTTGTCCTTCGCTGAAGAATGGGCCAAGCATGGCACAAAACACTCTCGATGCATTGGTTAAAAAAATTGAATGGACTAGAAGCTTCACCTTACTCGGGCCACAAAGGAAGATGGTATCGCCGCCAGGATATATCTCATGAACAGCGCCTTCATGGGTACTTTGGCTTCCCATTTTTCGAGGTATTGAGGTTATCAAAGGTGAGATGAAGAGAGTAAGCTCCACCTTAAGTATCTTCACTCATTATCTCCTTTCACCTTTGCCATCCCCACTTCCGTTACCTTCTTTTCCTTCCCTCGCTTGTCAAATTCTTCATTCTCTGCCGTTGACTCATTCCTTAACTTATCCATGGGGATTGACCCCTTACGTAAGAGATTTGATTCCCTATCGTACGCATATATTCCTCCTCGCTGGCTAAAGAATGCAGGAGTCGAAAAGAGAAGTACGTAATCCGGTGGCAACGCTTCTCCCTGCATAAAGACCTTCCCCATCAAAACCGATTACGAACCTGAGCTGCCAACGACAACGAGAAACGAAGGAGAGAAAGAAAAAACCAAATTGGGTGATTTATTCATGGGATGTATTACATGCTCAGTCCGAGGTCTGAGCACATTTGGTTACACGGTCTTTGTAGGCTAACCAGCTGTAGCGGTGGGCATTGTGCATGTTCTCCAGATCACATCACAGGGCCTGCAAATGACCGCCACCCATCATGCCGACACCACCTCGCCTTTGCGCAAGCTTAGTTTGTGTGTCCTTTCCTCCAATACGCCCATACTCACACCCCCTCCCTCCTCTATCTCTCTCTTTCCCCCTTTTTTTTTTGACAGTCGCTACGGCCGTTGGCGTTCCAGGAGGGAGAATGCTGCGCTGGTGTGATCCTCACGCCCTAAGAGCCCCTTGCAGCATCATTCATCCTCCGGTGTAGTAGAGCCTGGTATCTCGTACAAGATGGATTAGCCAGTGGAACCCCACTCATTCTCATTCCCGTGCCCAAGAAGCGGGAGGGAAACGTGATGATAGAGATAAAATGATCACACGCGACAATAAGTCTCTTGATTTAGATTCTAATCCGCAGCACGGCTAGCTAGCCATCGCAACCATGGCTGCTACTTTATGGACTGGAACATCACCAAGATTCAAATGCTTGCATATACCTCGTGGATCGGTCCAGCTCCCACAAAAACCGTCATTCAATACCTTAGTTACACCACAGGTTTGACTTTCATCATAAGTGGAGGCTTTTCCCATACAACATGACACTTCTGGCGCTGCATCCAATTCTTGCTGTCATCGGTGGCAACAATATCGAACTGCCGTAAAGTGCTTGCCAGGGCCAACCGCATCTCGTGCAGGGCAAGACTACAGGAATGTAAGCATAGGAAAAACCGGCCGCGGCTCGTAAAAAGACTTACTTCTTTCCAATACAGCTCCTGGGCCCCTTCGAGAAAGGCTGCACTATCCCCCTCTCATCATTCACAAATTCTCCTTTAACCGAAGCTTCCGGAAGCCACCGCTCCGGAATGAACTCCTCCGGGCGGGCAAAGTTGTGCGCCGAGTGGTACGCTGGCCACTGATGGATCCCGACAACCGTCTACGCGCAGGAGCCAACGTTAGCAAAACATCCCATCGACAAACGTAGGACAGCGCCTCAACTCACCCCAGCCGGCACGAGCTTCCCGCACACCATCGCGCCGCCCTCGGGCACGAGCCTATACAGCATATCCGGCGTCGGTGGATACAACCGCATAGCCTCATTAATAACCGCATTCAGATACGGCAGCCGTGCCAACGTATCCATCGTCATCTCTTCCTCTCCCTTCAACCCGCGCACTTCCTTAGTCACTTTCCCCATCGCCTCCCCATCCCTCGCCAAAAACCAAACAACCCCACACAACGCCGTCGCCGTCGTCTCCGTCCCCGCCGCCATGAACGTCGCGGCGTTAATATGCATCTCCTCCCGACTCAACATATCCATCTTCTTCTCCACCAGCGCCCAGACATCCGGCCTTTCCTCCCCCTGCGTCTGCGCATCCGCATCCAGCCGCGCGTCGACGAGGCTGGCGGCGTAGTCGATGTGCGCCTTCCGCGCCGCCACCACCGCGGGCCGCGACAGCACGCGCGTCATCAGCCCTTGCAGCTGCGGGAGGTAGTACAGGATGATGGCGCGCAGCGAGAGGATGCGGAAGACGGCGAAGACGTTCTTGACCCACGGCGTGTACTGCCCTGCGTCCAGGAGCCCCAGCGGCGCGCCGAAGGCCAGGTCGGCCATGACGTCGAAGGTGAGGAAGTTGAAGAAGGAGGAGATGTCGAGTTCGGAGGAGGAGGATTCGCACGCCCGCTGCAGCTTGGCGACCATCTTGCGCACGTGGCCGCGCAGCATGGCCTCCTGCTTCATGAGCGAGGTGTTTGAGAACGCCGGCGCGAAGATGCGGCGCTGGCGCGCGTGCGGCGGGCCGTCGGTGACCTGGACGAGGCCCGGTGGGAAGTCGGGCGATGGCGAGTTGAAGGTTGGGTCTTTTGGCAGGGCGGCCTTGCCGTCGTGGCGGGCGTAGATGTCTGCGTTGCGGGTCAGGAGAAGGCCCGTTTAGAGGTGGTGGATGAGGAGAGCTTCGTACCATTCCAGGCATCGTAGCTGATGTAGCTGAGTTCTCCAGGGCTGAGGCGCACGACGGTGCCGTACTTTTCGTGCGCGTGGTGGGCGTGCGAGATGTTGGTGCCGACGGTGCGGTGCCAGATCCGGGGAAGGGAGGAGGCGCGGCAGAGCCAGGGGCCCGGGTAGGAGCGCAGCGGGTGGAGGTAGAGGTTGTAGAAACACCTGCCCGCGATCCAGAGGAACTGTTTTCGGTATTAGTCTCATGAGTTGCAGCGTTGATTATGGTAGAACTCACCGCGGCAGAGACGAGGAGTGAAACGAGGAACATGGTGTTGTACAGGGCGACTTAAATGCTCGTTCTCTCCAGGTTTACTTGCAGCGAGGTTCTTTAACAGTGAATGCGCAGGTTATTCCGGATAAATAGAAGGACCGCTCTCAAGGATGTAATCCTGCCCGTCGGTTGCGATAAGCTGATGGGCGCTTGAAAGGTGGGGCGCTGGCCGAGGATTTATCCCATGTGCGACCCGCTCATCCATGGCGCCTTGGCATCTCGAGTCGGTATTTCTTGAGGAAATTCCAAGTTGAGCATAACAAAGCTGTTACTGTTCATTCCATAAATAGATGTTCCTTACTCAGACAGCTGCCACGCAGCAGCCCATGCGGAATCCTTGCTCAGAGGCACGAATGGTGGAGTCTATATATGCCTTCCTGTGTCCGAACTTCATATATCCTCGTCTTGGCACCTGCGGCCAAGTAATTGTCAGTTAACCGCCGGTTTGTATGGCGTGTGCTGACTATACGAACGATATAACAACTGCTGCGTGATAAATGAAAATTCTGGCAGTGTTGCTCTTGAAGACAGCCTTTCCGAGTATTGATCGCTTTCGCTGGCAAACCCTTTTTTGGAGCAAAACCCAAATCCAACTCATATCGAGTCCGAAATACCCTACCAGCACTCGCTTGGGTGAATTCCAAATCTTTTCTCGCCAAGTAGTACAATTTTTCAGCGACGGAAAGTAAGGAACCGAACTTCATACCTGTTTGCGCAAAGTCTTTATCTTTTTGAAAGCTTAATCTTTTGAGTAAGGACTTTGAATGACGCGGTCAAAAGTCAGATAGCGTCGTAGCGAGTGGCGTTTGGGTATATTTGACATCATATGAGTTCGATTCAGTCTCAACCCCTCTTCCAACGGTTAGTAACACATCAATTACTCAACCTCCCAAGAATTCAAAAGCCCCCCACCGGACTCGGTCCATCATGGACCGCCTCATACGGCGGCGGCGCCCCCTCCTCCGCCATCTCATCCTGTTCTCTCTCTCCCACGGCCCCTTCCCCCTCCCCCCTCAAATCCGGCCACGGCAGCACCAAAATCTCATGCCCCGCCCCCTCCACTTCAAACGTCTTCCCCGCGCACTCGATCCACAGCTTCACCCGCAACGCATACGACCGCGCCAACCCATACGTCTTAAACGACGGACGCACCCCTTTCGACACCACCACCTTCCCCTCCTCTGTCAACGATGCTAGCGACACCTCCTCGCCCCCCGCGTCCAGCAGCGGTGGGCCGTCCTCCGCCTCCCACCGCCGCTCGATTCGCGTGATGTCGTGCATCCTCCGCCCCGTGATCTCGCTGCCCTGCAGCCCCGTGTACTTGACGCGGGCCTTATCGATGGCAGTGAGGGCGACGTTGAAGCGCGCGAGGTACAGCGGCGGTGGAGCGACCAATTCGGGACTGCGCTCGCCGTGCGTGACGCTGAAAAAGATCGGCAGCTCCTGGGCGCCACTGCGGGTAGTTGCTGGGGCGCGCGTGACGACGGTGAAGGAGGCGTGCGGGTCGGACGACGCGGCTGGCAGGACTTCTTTCAGCTTTTCGCGCAGCTTGCCGTGCGGTTCGTAGGAGGGGTCGAGCTGCTTGCTGTGCCGCGTGAGGGTGACGGCACGTTCGACGAAGTTCGGCGCCTCCGCGGCGGATGGGTTAAGGCACGACGGGACAAAGCGGACGAGCTGCTTGTCTTCCTTGGAGCCGGAGAAGATCTTGAGCGCTGTGGTGGTCATGCGGGCTTCGACGAGGTACTGGACGGACTGGTAGTGCGTGTCGACTTCGGCGGACATGGAGGGGGGCAGCGGGTGGCCCGGGTCGCATTCGAAGTTGGGGTTGGGCTCGAGGCTCTTCATGCCGCGGCGGGAGGACGTGTCGTGGCACTGGGTGGTGGAAGGGAAGCGGAAGCGGAAGGGGAAGGAGACAAAGGGGCCGTCGCGGTTGGCGGCGTAGGATTCGATGGCCGCGGCGCTGCTGTTGCCTGTTTCGAAGAGGCGCTCGTGGTAGTGGAAGAGCGTGCTGCGGCCTTCGCAGGTTTGGTGCGTGCTTCCTATGCCGCTCGCGTGGATGCGCGTCAGGCGGGCTGTGGCTTTTCCTTCGAAGCTGATGGAGACGCTTTCGATCTTCTGCCGGGTGTCGACTTTGACTACTCCGCTGACTACATCGTTGTTGGAGTAGACCCTGTTCTTGTTTTCTGATCCATCGATGTGGAGCTGTAGTGGCCGATCTGGGGATCTGGAGAGGTTCATTTTTAATCGCGACTTTGTGCATACAATGGTGGGGAAGGGCTACATGCGAGAAGGAAAGACAAGTAGCATACCTCAAAACATGATATTAAATGTCCAACAGCATGTGATAGCTGCACGAAAGACTTGAAAACCAGTTGTCCTGTTTTTCGCATTCCGGTTAAATCCTACGGTTATTAATAGTAGTGATGTACAACTTCGGCATCGCTCAGCCGCATTTGCTGACTATAAGGCCCACCATAATTGCGTCATATCTCTTGTCAGACACCAAAGTAGAAGGAACATGCCACCGTCTGCAGTGTGCACATCATTGTCTTGAAAGTCGATGTGGGCGGGCTACTTAAATGCTGGGATGAGTCTCGCCGGGTGTTTGCGGCGTGCGGAGGTTCTGATTGGTCACACCTCATCCGCCTTTCACTGACCACCCCTCCGTCCGCCAGGACTAGTTTCAGCTTCTCTTATTATGGCTTCAACAAAACATAAAAAAGCCAGCGAATATTAGTGGAAGACGGAGAGTGAAAAGGTCTGATTGCCCAACATCGCTGCAAACCCAAACGTTGCCGCATCAGAAGACTCGCAGCCTATGAACTTGTGTCCCACAATAGCTCATCAAGCCAATCAGACTGCATGTCAAATGACGGCTTACAACCTCATAGAGCTCAGGTCCGGTATACTATCTAGAACGGGTCCACCGATCTCTCCAATCGCATTTGTTCCCATATACAAACCTCCCCCCCAAGTTTCGATCTCAAGCTCTCGATCTCCGCCCTAAATTTTTATTTGGTCCATTTAATACCCTTTGAAATGTTATTTCGGAGGTTTCTCTCAAAATTCTGTCAGCACGGATTGGACAGGGTCTTGCAGCTCGAAATTCATAGAGTTACTCATTGCACACCTACGGATCTCCCAAAAAGAGTTCCCACGAACAAAAGGCTCAGACACAAAAGCAATATAAAGCCCTCACATCTAGTACACTGGCGACAATGTGATAACTCACCCTACGCCATCTTCAGTAGTACGACTCCAGCAACACATGCTGCGCCAGCTCAGATCGGTGCTGTTGTCGCAGCCGCTCGGAACACCACGAATTTGACTTAGACGTACGTATTTACTCCGCGAGGCACAACTTGTATGGTATCCCAGCCATGGTCCTGTCCAACAGACACTTACTCCGCATAGCTGGAAGCCATATCCATATAATGTCCATAACTCATCTCCACCCAAGTAACTCGCTATTCCATCAAACAAGGGCCACCAAGCTAGGGTATACCTATTGTGAATTATCGAGAACTACGGTCAGCCACCGAACTTCACCGCATTTACTCATGGTCATCGCAGAAGCTGGTACCAAGAAGGCGGCATCGTTGGCGTTATTGAAGGTGGCACTTGACGTTCGTTGGAATTGTGAGAAACAAAAAAGATGCTCTCTTATCCGTCTGCGTTCCAAAGGAGGGAATAGCGGTGGTGGTAAAACTTGTTGTTCCACCCCGTTGGCGTCCACCTGCGATCGGATGTACGATAGCGCGCAATTGGCTGATCAACACGTGAATATGCGTTTAGGGGGCTAGACGATAAATTACACGCTGTTGGTCGGCCAATTACACGTTGTTGGATGCCTGATCGCAACCGGAAGCCAACGGGGTGGAATAGGGAGGGGCTGGCCCAAAGTGATATTACGAGGTGGGTCTCAAAACATCGAGAAGCAGTACAGTGATGTGTACGGAGATAGGTGTTGTGTATCGTTTTCGGACATAAATACAAGGGGCGATATAAGGTGGCGGCAGACCGGTAACCGAGGGGGCGTCAAGAGGAGTTGTACAATCTATCGGGAACCGAGGCGTTGGTGCGTGCTCTTGATCGGACAATGGCAACTCAGACGGAAGGCCGTGGAAATAGATAGCCGCGGTATGCGGATAAGCCTTCATTAAATAGCATCTATAGAAGTGATTTGTCGATGGCACAATAGATCCTTCAAATTGCGATCAGCCCACCGCCATGACTATTAGACGCCGTCTATCCCTACTAGGGCTCTTTCTCCATGTTTGCAAACACCATCCCCACAACACGGCCGTGCAGGATGGAGACCAAAGCCTTTCGTACAGCGAATTAGACGCGAGATCGTCAGAGCTGGCCCACCGGCTGCAGAAGGCGGGCGCAAGGGCCGGCCAGGTCATCCCCATCGTCACAAACTCATGCCTGCACATGGTCGTCGGGGTGCTGGCAATCTTGAAAGCAGGAGCAACATACGTCCCGATAGACCGGGAGCAATGGCCGAGGGAACGCATCGAAAATGTGCTAACACAGGTAGGCGCGGAGCTCATCGTCTACACGGGCCCTGACTTGGACCTGTCGGCCAGCGCGATCAGAGCAGACCAGCAGTATGCGGCGCAGCGTGAATTCACGCCCGCAGAGGGGTGCGCGGACCTGGTGGCTATCATCTTCACCTCAGGCACCACCGGGAAGCCCAAGGGTGTGATGGTGCGGGAAGAGTCGCTGGCGCGGTTCGTGATGACTCCGAATTTCAATTATGACGTCGCTCCCGGCGACCGGGTGCTGCTCGTGCTCTCTGTAGCCTTCGATGGTACGTTCAGCTGCGCATCTACCAATTCAGAACCGGGCTAACATTGGCAGCCTGCATGGGCACTCTGTTCAACACAATCTGCAACGGTGGTACCGTCGTGCTAGCAGATAGGTCGAACGTCCAGCAACGAGCGCGCCAGTGCAGCATCCTTGT
The DNA here is from genome assembly GCA_023089105.1 of Lasiodiplodia citricola. Classification (NCBI taxonomy): domain Eukaryota; kingdom Fungi; phylum Ascomycota; class Dothideomycetes; order Botryosphaeriales; family Botryosphaeriaceae; genus Lasiodiplodia; species Lasiodiplodia citricola. Next base: position 257,624 of record JAJNLL010000024.1, read on the forward strand.
AGCCACTCCGTCCATACTCGAAGTATTGGAGCCTCCGTCTTCCCAATCAGACTACGCCATCCTCGACCGGATAGTGCTCGGTGGTGAGACAGCATCATGCAAACTGCTCAACACATGGGCGGTGTTGCAGAGGCAGATATGGATCGCATACGGACCCACCGAAGCGACGTGCGCCACCCTGACGGGGCTTGTGGAAACGTGCCCCCAGACCGGCGCGTTCCGGCCAACGATTTTAGGCAGCGTCATTGATGGTGCCGAAGTAACCATTGTCGATCAGGATGGCAATGACATTGACGCCCTGAACCAAGAGGGAGAGCTCCTCATCTCCGGCTCTGGCCTCGCCGCCGGGTATTGGAACGACGAGTGCCGGACGAGAGAGAAATTCATCCTCCACAACGGCAAGCGCTCGTACAAGACGGGCGACCTTGTGAAATGGACCGCCGTGGGGGAGGGCCAGAAGGCTGTCGACTTTTGCGGCCGGGCAGACCGGACGGTCAAGATCCGCGGCTTCCTTGTCAACCTGGATCTGGATGTCGACGCGGGAATCATGGGGCTGGAGCGCAGCTTGAAGGCAGTCCACTCTGTTCGCATAGGAACAAAGCTCTGCACCGCTGTTTCGCCCCCTCCCAGCGACCTCGAAGGCCTCAAGTCCCGATGGAGAGCCAAAGCACCGGCCTACCTGGTCCCGGACCTGATTCTCGGCTTGGACGCGCTCCCAACCACGCCGAATGGCAAGCTGGACCCACGCAGGCTGCGCAAACTGCTGCAGGACAGCATGCCAACAGCCAACCGAGAAGCCACGGAACCGGACCAGGATCCCGAGAGCTTGAGCGACGTCGTCCTCAAGGGCATGTCTCAAATCATCGACGTGCCCGCAGCCAGTATCGACGTCACGCAGTCGTTCGTCAGCCAGGGCGTGCACTCGCTGGCCGCCGCCATGCTCGCCTCTCACTGCCGCAAATACGGCTTCTCCGTCTCCGTCCTGGACATGCTCACGGCGCCGTCGATCCGCAGCGTGCTGGAGAGTACCGAAGCCATGCAGGCCGTCCGAGCGGAGCGCTACAATGCGTGCTACAGCAACCGCGAGGCCCCGCTGACGACGCTGCAGAAAGAGCTCGTCTACGGCACCGCCCAGGACGCCGCCACCAACGTCGTCCAGCACATGGCGACGTACCGCAACGATGACGTCCCGCGCCTGCGCGCCGCCTGGCAGGCCGTGGCGGCCGTGGAGCCGCTCTTCCGGACGACCTTCGACATGGACACCCTCACGCAGCGCGTGCTCGACGAAGCGCCGTTCGAGTGGCAGGAGCACCACGTCCGCTCGCAGCGCGAGGTCGAGGCGCGCACGGCCGAGGCGGCGCGGGCCGTCGGGCTGGGGTCGGGCTTCGCGGTGCTGCACTGCGAGGGCGGCGAAGAGAGCATCGTGGTGTGGTCGACGCACCACGCGCTGATCGACGGCTTCTCGGCCGCGCTGCTGCTCAACAAGGTCGCCGCCGCGCTGACCGGCCGCGCTGTCGAGCCGTCGCCGCCTTTCAGCCTCGCCGTCGACGGCCTGCGCCGCGCGGCGGAGCGGGTTGCGCTCGAGGCCGACGTCTTCTGGCGGCAGCAGCAGCGCGCGTTCCCTGGCGCCGCGGGCGACATCCTGCTCCCGCCGCCCGCGGCGCCGCCCGCCGGGACCGGCCATGCCGAACACTCGATTCAGACCGAGTTGGATGCGGCCATGCTGGGCTGCGGGGCGCAGGCGGCGGGCGCGACGCCGGCGGCGGTGCACTGCGCGGCGTGGGCGCTCACGCTGGCCAGCTACGCCAATGCCGACACAGTGGTGTTCGGCGCGGTGCTTTCGGCGCGAAGCCTGGCGTTTGAAGGCGCGGAGAGCGTCGTCGGACCGCTGATCAGCACGCAGCCGCTGCACGTGCGGATCGACCGCGATGCTGGTGCCGGCGCCATGGTGCGCGAGGTGCACCGCTCCATCCAGACGCTGGCCCGCCTGCAAGCGGCCGAGAGGAAGGGCGAGCCTGTGCACTTCGCGTCGGCCATCGCCATCCAGTACAGCGCGCCGCCGCTCGACGAAGCCGCGGTGCAGCCGCTGCGCCCGCCTGTCGTCAAGGAGTCGACGAACATTCCGCTGAATGTGCTCGTCGAGGGCGACGGCCGTGTCCGGTTCCTCTACCGCAGTGACCTGTTCGCCGAGGACCACATCGCCCACATGGCCGCCGTGTACACCAATGTGCTTCGCGCACTGGTGCAGCCCGCGGCCACGGTACGGCTGTGCTTGGACGCGAGGTTGGGCCGGGACGTGTCGGACATGCTGCTCGCCGTCGGGAACCACCGCTCGCCGATGACCTACGTGACCGAGAGGGGCCGCAACCTCGCGACGGCCATCGAGGAAGCGGCCCGGGCCAATGCAGACGGCGTCGCCGTCGAGAAGGCTGCGGCGAAGCTGACGTACGCGGAGCTGATGGCCGCCGCGAACAAGGTGGCAGCCGCGGCCGAGAAGATCACACAGCCCGGCGACGTCGTCTGCGTCGTGGCCGACCGCTCCATCAACTGGATAGTCGGCGCCGTGGCCGTGTTCATGGCTGGATGCTGCTACTGCCCGCTGGACGCGGCGCACAGTGTCGAGTACCGCGCGGAGCTGCTGCGCATGAGCGGCGCGAAGCTGCTTCTGTGCCCCGACAGCGCGCGACTCTGCGAGTCCATGCCCGACGGGCCCGTTGCTCTGGCTGTCGACCAGATGCTGGCAAACGGCACCGAGCCGAAGCGCACGCCGCCGCGGCTGCAGAGCTCCCTGGCGCCGGCCTACATGTGTTTTACTTCCGGGTCAACCGGCAAGCCGAAAGGTGGCTTCTCTTCTGTCCTTCTCCCTTTGACGTCCAACTGACTGACTGACTGCTCCAGGCGTCATCTGCAACCACGGAGGTCTGACGGCCCTGCACTCGAAGCCAGAATGCCGTCTCCACGCCGCGCCCGGTGTCCGCATTGCGCAATTTCTCGCGACGGGCTTCGACTGCTGCGTGCAGGAAATAACGGCAGCCCTCTCTCACGGCGCGACCCTCGTTCTCCGAAAGGACCCGGACGACCCTTTCTCGCATCTCGGAGACGTCGACGTCGCTCTGGTGACGCCCTCTGTTGCTGCGGAACTCGACCCGGCCGAGTATGGTAACATCAAATACGTCCGTCCCTCCCGCCCTATGCAGTGATGGCGCAGTGCTGACATTTTCCCCCCTCTGCAGTTCTACATGCTGGGCGAGCCGCTGCAGCAGGTGACGCTGGACAAGTGGGCGCAGGGCCGCACCGCATACAACCTGTACGGGCCGACTGAGGGAACCGTTGGCAACACACTGAAGCGACTGACGCCGGGCGAGCCGGTGAGCGTGGGCCGCCCGATGCCGGGCACGCGGGTGTACGTGCTGGACGACCACATGGCGCTGCAGCCGCCGGGCGTGATGGGCAACGTCTTCGTCGCGGGCGCCCAGGTCAGCCGCGGCTACGTCAACATGGCCGACGCCACGGCGCGCGAGTTCGTGCCCGACCCCTTCTGCCCGGACCGCACCGGCGAGCGCATGTACCGCACCGGCGACCTGGGCTTCTGGGGGCCCGGCGGCGACCTGTACGTGTGCGGCCGCCGCGACCGCCAGGTCAAGCTGCGCGGGTTCCGCGTCAACCTGGACGACGTGGCCGCCGTCGCGCTGCGCGAGATGCCCGCCGTCCGCAAGGCCTTCGTCACCAAGCACCGCGGCCGGCTGGTGCTGTGGATCGAGCCCGCGCGCGTCGACACGGCCGAGCTCGCACGCCGGCTGGGCGCCGCGCTGCCCGCCCACGCACAGCCCAAGACCATCACGGCGCTGGAGCGGCTGCCCGTGTCGGCCAACGGCAAGCTGGACGCGGTGGCGCTCGCGGCGGCGCAGCCGGCGGGCGCGGAGTGGACGGGCGGTGGTCGGACGCGGGCGCCGTGGGCCCCGACGCGCTTCGAGGCGCTGGTAGCGCAGCAGTGGCGGCAGTTGCTGGACCTCGGGCCCGACGCGGCCGTGGCGCCCGACGACGACTTCACCGCGCTGGGCGGCCACTCGGTACTGCAGCTCAGCCTGGCCGCGCGCCTGCGCCGCGTGTGCCGAGTGCCCATCAGCGTGCGCGACGTCATCCACGCCCCGAGCCTGCAGGAACTGGCTCGTGTTGTGCAGGCCCGCTGCCAGCAGCCGGATGCCCCCCGTCAGCCGGCGCGGTCCGAGCCGCTGGGGGACGCGGGCGCGCTGTCGCCGCCCGAGCATGAGTGGTGGCTACGCTACACCCACGCCTCGGTGCGCAGCGCCTTCAACGTCCCCTTCACCGCTGCGCTGGGGCCCAGCGTCGACGGCCGCCGTCTCGCCTTCGCCCTCGCCATCGTGCTCAACCGCCACCGCGTCCTGCGCTCGCGCTTCGTTCAGCCCGCCGGCGCTCCCGTGCGCCGCGAGTTCGCTGCCGAGCCCATCGCCGTCGCCGTCGTCGACTCGATCGACACGGCCACTTTTATCAACGAACCCTTTGACCTCACCCACGGCTCGCTCGTCCGCGCCGCCGTCTCGCCTAAATTGCTAGCCGTCAGCGTTGCCCACATCGTCTGCGACCTGACGGCCCTGGACACGCTGCTGGCCGAGACGGCGACGCTGTACAACGGCGGCACGCTGCACCCGCTGCAGCGCGAGTACTTTGACGCGACGGCCTGGACGCAGCAGCCGTCGCCCGACGACGACTTGGAGAGCACTTCGTGGTGGACCACCAACCTGAGCGGCCTGCAGCTGCACCGCCCGGACGACGAGCAGCCGCCGCGCTCTGGCCGCGGCACCTCGCTGCTCCAGGTTCTGCCCGCCTACCTGTACGCCGCCATCGCCGACCTGACGACTGGCAGTGGCGGCAGTGGTGGTGGCTTCTCCCTGCACGGCCTCACGCTGCACCAGCTCGGCCTCGCCATCTCGGGCGCCGTGCTGCACACGCTCTGCCGCCGCAACGACGTGGTGCTGGGCGCCCCCTACCACAACCGTGCCGCCGCCGACGACGCGGACCTCGTCGGCCTTTTCCTGCAGCCGCTGCCAGTGCGCGTGCGGCCGCCGGCCGCCTCGGCAGGTTCTTCTTCGCCGTGCACGTCGGCCGACGTGCTGCAAGCCGTCCAGCGCGCCTCGCAGGGCTCGCTCGCCCACGCCCTACCGTGGCCGCGGCTGCTCGACCGGCTCGGTCTGCCCTTCGAGTCGTCGGCCCGCCAGCAGCTGTTCGACTGCGTCGTCACCTTCCACGACGACCGCCGTGCCGGCGCCGCCTCCCCGCTGTTCGCCGTGCCCGGCGCCCACCCGCTGCGCGACGTCTGGGCCGAAGGCGCCAAGTTCGCCTTGCTGTTCGAGTGGCACGCCTTGCCCGACCGGCTGTCGCTGCGGCTGGAGTACGACTCGGACGTGCTGCCCGAGGCGCTGGTGCGGATCATCCAGGTGCTTGTCCAGCGCGCGGCCGAGGGGCTGGTGCTCGATCTGGAGGGCGGCTACGAGGCGTTGTTGGCGGATTTGGGGGAGCTGTTGCGCCGCGAGTGCGCGGAGCGCGGGCTCCGGGTGGATGATGTGCATGAGCTTGCGGTTAGGTTTCTTAGGGGCGTATAGGCTTTGTGTTTTTTTCTCTTAAGCGCATGGGAGTTTGGGTGTATGGGCCTCAATTTTTGTCTCAAAAGGGTAGGCGTGCTGGTTTCGTTTTTTCCTATTTCTAAGTGTAGCTTAGGCACTGGCGTGATTGCATCTGAATTGAAAGTGTCTCCCTTGCCGCCGTTATCACTTCTTCATACCCCCCGCTTCATGCTTTGCGTGTTTGGCAGATGGAAGGCAAATGTCCCGTGCGTTTTGTCTTCAGCCAAGTATGTACACTATGCTTCGGTCTCCGGGATACAGCCGGCACCATTAAGTAAGGAGTGGTGAGACTCGTGCTCTTCGCCTGCTCGACTACCTTGCCACCACCATCTTAGGAAGAAATCGGGCCATGCCTTGAAGTGAACATGTCTCATCATCCATCGCCGACGCATTCCCCGCCAGGTAGCGAACAGTACATGGACCTTTACGACTTTCTCCAGCTGTGCGAAAGCATCGTCGAGTCCGAAGAACAGCTCATCACTGAGGCCGATGATGGCTCCACCACCCGTCTTGACGATGAGTTTGCCACGTTCTTCAATCTCGATCCCGACCCCGAACCTAGCGGCTTTTGCAGTGGAACGGCGGAATGTTTTGACTCTACCGACCCCTTTTGCTGGAAGCCATTGCTTTCAAGCAAACCGTGTTCAGCCGGTGAAATCGTCACAACTGCGCCTGCATGTACGTTGGAGGAGGATGATGAGGAGGTCCAAAGCGGCACAAATTTCAATGGTGAGTCCGTTGTGATCCTCGCAAAAACAGCCTAGGGACGTCATCGCATTCTGCGCGGCCCCGGTGCTCCCATAGTAGGAGCATGTCGTCCAGACCTCCTCCGGCTCCAGCATTCGCCGTATACCATATACTTACACAGCTCGATGCATGCTAGAATTCCAACTGTGTCTGGATGCAGACCTCCAGACGAGCGAAGCAAGCGCGCCTCAGCCGTCACCGTCCTTGTCACCGTCGTCGCTACCCTCGGCCTTCTCTTACGTTTTCCCACTTCAACAGTGGCCGACCCAAGACACAGCATATCCGCCTCCAGGCACGGCCGGAAACCATGAGATGGGCGTTGACGAAATGGAGGACAAACGCCGTCGCAGCAACGAGGCCTCGGCGCGTTTCCGGGCCAAGAAGAAACAGCGGGACAAGGAGTTGGAAAGGCGCGTCGCGGATATGAAGGGGAAAGTGAAGAGCTTGTCAGACCGCGTTCTCGTGCTCGAGACGGAGAATAGGGCGCTGAAGGATAACCTGCTGTCTAGGCGGCCAGAAAACGGCGATAAGATAGACGGAGAAAAGAGCACTTGAAAATGTGGCTATTAGTTACAAATGTTTCTTGTAAGTTCTGTATGACTATTGGTGGTGTAGAGCAGTGGAGTCTCCGCATACACAAGGTCTCGGGGATTTGTTTTTTTTTCTTTGGCTTATCAGAGACCCGGGAACTTTAATATCTAGCTCGACACGCCCCTGAAAAAAACACTACTCGTCACCGGGCTATGGACTTCTCAATCACGCCCAAATTCCATGACCCACAGTCCGTCGGTTTTGCCCAGAAATCGGATGTCTTCAACGTACGGAGCCATCGGAGCAAACGATGTCGAACGACGACCTGTTCCGGAACGTCGCCCCCGTTCTGTCGGCGGCCTATACATGATGCTGCCTGTGCCCCTCATCTGTTCAATGGGCATGGCAGCGACAAGCTCGACCACTATTTTTGCCTACGAAACGCTCGTGTGCAAGGATCCGAGCAATTGCTCATCCAGCGAGAAAAAACGACATTCGGCAACTGTGGCCACGTCTGTGGTCATTGCAAACTTCTGTGCCGTCTTGGTGCTTTGGGTCCTTCCGCTGCTCCCCCAGGCAAACCCGAAAAACGGACTCTACTTTTGGATCTTTGCGCGCGCTTGTAGCGTGCTGGTTCTGGCTGCTGGAGGTTCGTGCTGCCACGCGTAGGGTTCAGTGTACAGCTAACCGCCTTTGCCAGTCTATTACAGCAGCATCTGGCTGGCCGTGAGTGGCCGTGTGCTCGAAGGATGTGCGACAGACAACGTCCTCCAGCTAGTGCTAAACACGCTGTATCTCCGCGCGTCGGAGCAATCTCAGGTGTCTCGTCTCTTCGGCCTCTCCCTGGCGCTGTTCATGGTCGGTCAGGCACTGAGCCCGATCATAAGCGGCCTGTTCGCCGACTTCCGCGCCAGCTTCGCAATGGCTACGCTACTGTTCGGGCTGTGCTTCTCGTACATCTGGATGCTCCCGGCGGCCTGCATTCCGGAGGAGCAGAGCAGCGGGATAGACTCGGATCGCCCGCAAATGAAAACCACGTCGACGGCCGTCCTGCTGCAGCCACTGCGAGCAGCCGTGCGCACCCGCGCCCTCTGGGCCCCCGAGGCCGCCCTCCTGCTCTTCCTCGCGGCAACGTCGTACCTCTACCCGGCCATCCTGGTCTTCGCCTCGACGCGGCACGGCTTCACGGCCGCGCAGAACGGGTGGATCGTCTCGCTCACCGCGGCCAGCTGCAGCTGCTCCCTCCTGGCCGTGCACGTCGTGTGGCCGAGGCTACGACCAGCAGCAGCAGCAACAGCAGCGCACCCCCCGCGGTCGTCGTCGTCGTCGCGTGCGTTTGACGCCAACAACTTCCGCAACGCCGCCGCCTCGATGCTGCTGCTCGCCGCCGTCTGCCCGGCCATCGGCCTGACGACGCGCGCGTGGCAGGTCTACGCGCTGGCGGCGCTGGCGGCGCTGGGCCTGTCGGCGCCGGCGTTCGTCAAGAGCTACGCGGTGGGCCTAGTCGAGAACGACGACGACGACGCCAGGACGCAGGCGTTGACGGCGCTGGCGCTGATGGAGACGTGCGGCGCGCTGCTGTCGCCCGTCGTGCTTGGCGCCGCCGCCGCCGTCCAGAGCGGGCGGGAGGATCAGTCGTCCGTCTTCTTCGTGGCCGCTGCGCTCGTCGTGGCTGCGCTCGCCATCTTGACGATTGGCGCGGTCGACTTCGCGTCTGGTGGTGGTGGTGGGCGCCTTGGGCGGTGGCGGGTAGCGCGGCTGCGTGCGTTTTGTCGGTGACCGACGCCTTGCCTCGGCACTCGAGCTGATGTTGCTTGAGCCTGAGTCTTCAGGCAGAGTCCGTGCAGGGTGATTGTCATGCCAGAATCTGCTAGACTGGACGGAGTCGGCAATGCTGTTTTGCTCTCTGCCGCAAACACTGCGCTTATATTGTGCTATTTGTGCCCTGATAGTAACCCACCGATCAGGACTCTTGGAAGATACCAAGGATTGCCACTTCCCGTTCGAGCGACACACCACTCACACACACAGCCGAGCCCACGTCTGTAGGAATCGGCTTCTAGTAATTGTATTTCCAGCCATTACAGTCTACATACTGGTTGATACGTCCATGTGCCTCTCGGACGTAGTCAAGAGTGGTATATTCATGTTAAGATGTTTATCCCTTCTCCCAACACTAGAGAAAGCTTCTTTTTTATGTCTCGGGACCCGAGAAATTGATTGTGCGAAAGTTTTGCCACCGGTCATCGATGACTTGCTCCGTCTGATAGGTGCAAATTACAAGACCTGGTGGCAATTAGCAATACTGTTTGCAGTGAAGAGAAATATTAATAGATTTGCCATTTTCCGTTCTTATCTCGACATAGAAAGAATGCTGCCGGTCTTGGTTATTGCCCTCGTAGTGGGCGTCTTGTACGCCACCAGGCTTATCGAATCCAGTCTGTCCTTCGTCGTGAATGTAAGATAAACCGCATGCAGCATTTTCGATCCGAGATGAACACACATGGCTAATTTTTGTAGCTCATTCTACAACACCAGCACAGGGTCCCGCACAGCGCAGGACAAAAGCCCATCCCAACCGTCCCCTTCACCTGGCCCAACGGCCAGGGCACCGAGAAGTTTTTCGAGGGCCGCAAGGCCGCCCTACGATGGCGAGACGAGTATGGGCCAATATACCGCATCTGGTCCGGGTTCCAAGCAGAGATGTAAAGCGTTCCCACATACACAGCTCCAACACGGGCCCAGCTTACCCCCCCCTACAGTGTTCTCTCAAAGCCGGAGCAGGCGCAGCGATTCTACCGCGACTCACACCTGCACATCAAAGCCAAGGACAACAACTCGGGCTGGCTCTTCGGCGAGCTGCTCGGCCAATGCGTCGGCCTCGTCAGCCTCGACCGCTGGCGCACCCTCCGCGAGCAAGTCGACCCGCCCTTCTCGCGGCCCGCTGCCATCGGGCACACGGCCACGCTGGCGCGCCACGCCCGTGACTTCGTCGCCGAACGCTTCCGCTGCTCCTCCTCCTCCTCCTCCTCGTCCTCCTCCCCGCGTCCCGCAGACGGCGGCTGCATGACGCTCCGTCCAGCCGCCGACCTCAAGCTCTGCCCCTTCTTTATGGTCGCCGACATCTTCTTCGGGCCCTTGGACGCGCCGCAGCGCGCGGCGCTGGCGGCGCTGGCCCCGCTGCGCGAGGAGTTGTTCAGGGACGCCTTCCGCGGAGGCGTGAGCCGCTTTGCGCTCGGGAAGTATCTACCCGGCTCGCCTGTGCGCGCCCGCCTGCGCAAGTTCCAGGACGGGTGGTACGCGTTTGTGCGGGAGGCGTACGGCAAGGCGGGCGCGAGACGGCAGGAGAAGGGGGAGCTGCCGCCTGTCGTGCAGCTCTGGGAGGCGGTCGAGCGGGGGCGGATCCCTATGGTTGAGGTATGTTGAGCCCCTCTTTGGTTCTGTCATATGTCGGTGTTGACGGGGGACCAGTTCATGCAGACGCTGGACGAGTCGCTGTACGCGAACCTGGACGTCACCACGCATGCCGTGGCCTGGAATGTCATCCTCCTCGCACAGCACCCGGATGTGCAGGACGAGGTGCGGGCGGAAATCCGGGCTGTGGACCGCGGAGGAGGAGGAGAGGAATCGGCCTATGTTCGCTATCTCAACAGCGATGATACGTTGCTCGCGGCGTGCGTGGTCGAGGCGGCCCGCCTGCGTCCGATCTTACGTATGTCACCAACACGGAGAAGGACAGCTGGTAAATGTGGCAGAGGGCTGATTCAAAGATTACTCCTCGCAGCGTTTTCGAATCCCGAGTCGGCAACGGATGACAAGGTTATCGATGGTTACGTCATTCCTCGCGGCGTGAGTTCTTAGAGCATCGGCCGTGCTAAAAGCTGTGCTGATTCTTAGCAGACTGCTGTTATTGTCGACACACACGCAATCAACGTGGCAAACCCGTTCTGGGAAGACGGAGAGAAGTACATACCGCGTAGACACATGGGCTTGAGCAAGCAGCAAGTAAGCAACCAATCATGCCGCAGTACCATCAGGGCGAGTTCTCACCATGCCGAAATCAGATCCGCTACAATATGTGGAGGTACGGGTTCGGTCCGAGACAGTGCCTGGGCAAGAACGTCGCGGACCGCTTGATTCGCGCAATCATTGCGGAGCTCTTGACACACTTCCAGCTTCGCCTCCCTGTCACCGCTAAGACTGGTCACCAGGAGTTTTTGCTTGAGGATGAAAGCTGGGTGGGACTACCTACCACCGAGGTCATCATGACGAAGCTAGAATAGAGCGTCTTGCTATCGATTAATATCTAGTTTTACTTTAATATCTCTTCTAGAAGGAACGGGTTTTGAAGTACATTGTAGTTTGGCATGGAGAAGAACGGGAGGTGGCCTTGCCCAGTGACTTCGTGGTTGTGGATCCGTGGTACAATCATACCCCGTTTTTCCCCAACCCTATTTGAACCCTACTTGAACTGGTAGTACGTTCCAGTGGATGGATTGAGTGATAATAAGTCCACAGTGAAACTACTAATCAAGATTCAAGTGATGAACAGAAATTCTCACCCTGTGGGAATTCTGCGGAAAAGGGGCAGGGAAGCATATCACAAATCCAGAAGATCGATACGGAAAGATTCTAGTTGAATATGGCATTTCGAGGATGTTCTACTGCTTAAGCTTTCTTCACCCCAGCATTTTCCCTCAATTTCCTCATGTCCAATCCCTCCCTCTGCGCCTCAGCCCACGTCTTCTCAACAATGTCGGCATGCTGCTGGCTGCGGATCTCGAAGTGGCAGGGGAACTTGACCGGAGTCAGGAGGAAGCCCGGCTCGGCGTTCAGCGGCGGCTCGAGCACATCCCCGTTGGCATCGACAGACTTTCGAATGTTGTAAGCCCACAGGATGCGAGCGATGTTGATGAAGAGCGAGTTGTGCGCAACGTGGATGCCGGGGCAGTACCGGCGACCGGCGCCAAAAGTGAAGTGGCCGCGCGCCATCGGGTCGGGAGAGTTCATGGCCTCTGCGGGCGTGAGCGGGTCGTCGATATAGCGGGATGGATCAAAGCGGTCGGGATCTTCGAAACGCTCCGTGTCGTAGTGAAGGGCCCTGACAGGGAGGGTGTCTGCATCAGCTCGAGCGCGGAGGGAGGGGGGCTGCATCACTTACCACCAGTTCAGAACCACCACCGCTCCTTTTGGAATGAAGTATCCCTTGTACCAGTCATCCTTTGTCGTGGCGTGGCATGTGCCAACCTTGGTGGTGGCACGCCAACGCAGCGTCTCCTTTGCGAAACCTCGGATGTAGGGGAGATTGGGCTCATCATCAAAGGTGGGCATCCTGTCCTTGCCAACCACCCGGTCAAGTTCCTCGTGTGCCTTTTCCACGACTTCCGGGTACAGCAGACATGCCAGAATGACGTTATTCAGTGCAGTAGTTGTCGCATCGCTGCCCGCTTCGATGAGAGCGCCCGCCGTGTATGCAGCCAACTCAGGCCCGACGTTGTTCTTGCGGGTCCCGATGGTTTCGATGTCCTTGATGAAGCAGTCGGGTGCGGTGCCGGCCTTGATCTTCTCCAAGCAGTCGTTGTACAGCCGCATGTAGACTTTGGCGTCCTCCTCGTGCCACTTTCTGCCAATGTTCTTCCAGTTCTGCAGCAGCCGCGACGGAATGTACTTGGCGAGCGACGGCACGGTATCGGCGATCCAGACGCCGGGAGCGGACGCGAGGGTAAAATGCCGGATGATGGTGAAGATCTCGTCGTAGAGCGGATCTGCCCAGCTGGTAATGCGGCGTCCGTACGTGACGAGCATGATGACGCTGGCCGAGTACCGGCGGTTGATGTTGTAGAACTCGTGGTCGTCCTTGACGTGGAGCAGTTCCCAGAGGACTGACTTCGTCTCAAAGTCCTGCACCGGCTTGTACATGACGGATGTCTCAAGGTTCAGAGCGGCATGCAGCAGGTTGCGGACCTTGCGCCATTTGTCGTTGTAGGGCATGAAGTTGACCCTGTTCTCGTTGGAGACGAGGTTGATCATGGGTGCATGAGCACGCGACGAGTAGATGTTGCCGCGCTTATCCATGAGGTCCTTGACGGCCTGAGGCGAAGAGAGCCAGATGTAGTGCTCAAGGCCAACTTTGGTGTGGAAAATCTCGCCGTATTCGCGTGCCCATTCGGCCGCACGCTTGGGCATGCTGTCGATATCAGACATCTCAACCATCGAGCCAATGAATGGGAGGCCCTTTGGGCCAGGCGGCAGGTGCTTGAGGCGGCTGTCACGCGCTAGCAGCCAGTAGGCAAGGGCGACGAACTGCAACAACATATTAGCAATGGCTCATCGCTTGGAGCTCAGGGCGCACCGTCACAGCCAACGCCAGGTAGGCCGACGGCGGAGCCGTGCCAGAAAGAATATTTGACGACATGGTGCAAGGGTCAGAGGTGGATCCTGGACGACTCTGATGCGGAATGTACGACGTTCAGCAAATATGATATATTTGTCTCGGCTTTTACGCATCCGGTGCTGGATAATACCATGCAGGTGGTGCTCGGCTGCCGGCAGGGATAAGAAGTTTCCGCGAATGTCTCCGGAGCGACCAGGGGCCGCTCCCACTCTTCCACGATCCCATCGGGCAGTTTCACGCACAATCGCGGATGCAAAGCGCATACGTTGATGCCACTCTTTCAGTCCCTCACACCGTCGCCTTCAATTGCCGCAGTCACAACGATGGCCACGAAACCAGGCAGTTCAGCCCACAACACGCAAGCCAAGAGACTTGGAGTATCTTGGGAAGACCTCACAGTCAAGGTCAGGGGAGCCACCAAGCAACATGTCAGGACGTTTCCAGATGCCGTTGTTGGCAGCTTCGGCCCTGACCTGTACCGCCTCGTACGCAGCTGGTTCCCATCAACTGCCGGTGCCGACACCAGAACCATTCTCCATGGCTTTTCCGGCAGCATTCGCAGCGGCGAGATGCTTCTCGTGCTCGGTCGCCCTGGCTCGGGGTGCACAACTTTTCTGAGAGCCATTGCAAACCACCGCCACCACTTTCTGGAAGTCTCGGGCGACGTCAGCTACGGCTGCATCTCGGCCCGTGAACAAGCAGAGCATTACCGCGGCGAGATCACCTACTGCCCCGAGGATGACGTTCATTTTCCTCGGCTGCGCGTCTGGGACACTCTCCTCTTTGCTTTGCAGTGCAAGGCTGGAAAGCAGAATGCCAGCACAATATCCGAGACGGCTCACGGCCTTCTCGAGGCGTTGAGGCTAGAAGGAGTCAGAGAAACTCGCGTCGGCGATGCCTTCATCAGGGGTGTTAGCGGCGGCGAGCGGAAGAGGGCAAGTCTCCCAGACTCGACGGCCACACGAGCCTTACTGACGGCTGCCAGATATCCATCGCCGAGATTCTTGCGGCTGATTCTGCGCTAACGTGCTGGGACAACAGCACTCGTGGCCTGGACAGCGCAACCGCCCTGGAGTACGCCAAAACCCTGCGCAACGTCACCGATTCGGGGAACAGGAGTACTGCTGTGACGCTCTACCAGGCGGGAGAGGGCATTTACGCCCTCATGGATAAAGTCTTGCTCATTGATGACGGTCGATGCGTCTTCTTTGGCCCGGCGGCAGAGGCCAAACAGTAGGTGCCTACATAGTCTTGCAACGCTTCAACCGAGAGCTGATACGGACACAAGATATTTCATTGACCTCGGCTTCGAGTGCCCACCGCGCATGACCACGGCCGATTTTCTAGTCTCGGTGACGGATCCCATAGCACGCCGGATCCGCGCCGGATACGAGGACCGTGTGCCACGCACTGCTGAGAGCCTTGAGGCTGCGTACAACCGCTCGTCGCATCATCGGGCCATGATGCAGGACACACAGGCCTACCGAGCAGAGCTCCAGGACAGCCAGTGTGCCGAGACAGAGGACTTCAAGCGGCTCGTTGCCGAATCCAGGGGCAGTCGTATCCGGCAGGGCTCCGTCTACAATGCCAGTTTCCCGAAGCAGGTGTTCGCCTGTGCCCGGCGTGAGGTGTGGCTGCTCGTCAACGAGCCGATGATCTCTGCAACGAAGTGCTGGAACATCTTGGTCAACGCTCTGGTTGTCGGCTCGCTTTTCTACGGCCAGGGCCTGGACACGTCGGGAGCCTTCAGCCGCGGCGGCAGCCTTTTCTTCTCTGCGCTGTTCATCTGTTGGGTCCAGCTGCCTGAGCTCAATATCGTACTTGCCGGCCGGCCCGTCGTCCAGCGACAACACGGCTACGCTTTCTACAGGCCTGCGGCCCTGGCACTGGCCAAGGCGCTGGTTGACGGTCTGGTGCTGGCTGTTGCATCGATCCTGCTTTCCATCATCTTCTATTTCATGGCTAATCTCGACGCCGAGCCTGGCAAGTTCTTCGTGTACCTGCTGTTCGTATTCATGGTCTCGTACAGCATGACGGAGCTTTACAGGATGTTCGGGTCGGTGTCTTCAACCCTGGACACGGCCATTCGCTTTAGCAGCACCGCCCAGAACCTGTTTGTGCGCCGCCTCCCCACCCCGCTCTAGGGCCATTGCTAACACTGCATTCAGATTATCTTCTCCGGTTATATCGTGCCCAGAGCGGATATGAGTAGCTCCGCGCCGTGGTTTGCCTGGGTATGTAACTACTTATGCTTTCGCGCTGCTTCTTCTGACATGTCTAGTTGTACTGGATCAACCCTGTTGCATACGGGTTCGAGGCTGTGTTTGCGAATGACTTCCGAGGTAGGACCATGACTTGTTCAGACGACCTTATTGTGCCTCGCGGATCCAACGCGGTTCCTGGCTTTCAAAGCTGTGCCATTGAAGGCTCTGCATCCAACAGCCTGCTGGTCAGCGGCGAAAAGTACCTGGACACGGCATACCAGTATCGCCCTCGAAACATCTGGCGCAACTTTGGAGTGCTGATTGCGCTGACGATCCTCTACGTCCTTCTCACTGCGCTCTTCTCCGAGCTCATCGAGTTCCCCGATGCCCGTGCTGGCGGACTCATCTTCAAGAGAAAGGCCCGCAGCTTGTTGAAAGTGCGTCCGCACGACGAGGAAGCCGCACCCGCTGCGAAGAAGGACGCAGGGATCCACACGCGCGTGTCCGACAGCGCCGACGTCTTCATGTGGAAAAACCTGAATATCACCGTTCCCTATGGCTCTGGGGGTGAAAAGCACCTTCTGAGGGACGTCTGCGGCTATGCCAAGCCAGGCAGTCTGGTGGCTCTAATGGGCGCCTCTGGAGCGGGGAAGACGACGCTGCTCAGCCTCCTCGCGCAGCGTGACACACCAGGCACCACGTCGGGCGAGATTCTGGCCAGCGGCAAGCCGGTCGATGCGTCTTTCCGCAGGGACACGGCCTTCTGCGAGCAGTTCGACATGCACGACGGGAGCGCAACGGTTCGCGAAGCCCTCGAGTTTTCCGCTCTCCTCCGCCAGAACGGGGGCACCAGGCGCGAGAAGTTGGAGTACGTCGACACCGTCATCGACATCCTGAATCTAGCCGACGTGCAGGATGCCGTCATCTCGAGCCTCGGTGACTTTCCTACCGCTCCGAACCTTGCGTGTTACTCTGTGCTGACTCCTTCTAGGGCTGGAGTTGATGAAGAGGACCACGATTGCGGTTGAACTCGTGGCCAAACCGTCGAAGGTGCTGTTTCTCGATGAGCCGACGACGGGATTGGACAGCCAGTCGGCCCTATCCATCGTGTATTTCCTCAAGAAGCTAGCTCGCGCGGGACAGGCAATCGTCTGTACCGTGCACCAGCCGAGCTCCGAGCTTTTCGAACTGTTTGACACCATCCTCGGCCTCGGCCCCGGCGGCAGGACCTTTTACTTTGGCGAGATTGGTCCGCAGGGCCAGGCCGTGCTGGACTACTTCTCCGCCCGCGGCGTCCACGTGCCAGAGGAGACGAACATCGCCGAGTTCATCCTCGAGGCATCCATCAAGTCGGCGGAGACGGGGAGCATCGACTGGGCTGCGGAGTGGGAGCAGTCCGAGGAGCGTGCGGCTCTCATGGCACAGCTCGACGGTTTCAACAGCGTGCAGAAGGCTGAAGGGCCTGAGCTGTCTCGTCCGCACCGCAGCGAGTACAACGCGCCCATCAGCCTCCAGACGTGGCTCCTGACCAAGCGCGCTCTCGTGCAATACTGGCGGGACCCGCCGTACGTCTACGCCAAGATCTTCGTCGCCGTCGTCATCGGCATCGCCAACGGCTTCATCTTCTGGCGGGCGGGCGAAGGCAGCTCGCCCACTGATCTGCAAAACGTCATGTTTTCCTGCTTCGTGCTGGTCATCATCCCGGCCGCCATCGTTAACGGCATCCTCCCCAAGTTCCACTCCAACATGGCCCTCTGGGAAGCCCGCGAGCTCCCGTCCCGTGTCTACGGCTGCTTCGCCTTTTGCACCGCCCAGATCCTGGCCGAGATCCCCTACGCCGCCCTCACCGCCGTTGTCTACTTCCTGCTCTGGTACTACCCCGTCGGGCTGCCCACCGACGCCAGCACCGCCGGCTACGTCTTCTTCATGACGCTCCTCTACATCTTCCACATCACCACCATGGGCCAATGGTTCTGCGCCTGGGCCCCCAACTTCACCGTCATCAGCTACGTAAGTCCCACCCGCCAGTCCCCCGCCTGCCGCCCATTAGCTAACACATCAGCCCTCAGACGCTCCCCACCGTGCTCGGCATCTTCTCACTGTTCAACGGCATCATCATCCCCTACGAGGGCATGTCGGTCGTCTGGCGCTACACGATCTACTGGATCAACCCGACGACGTACTGGATGGGTGGCGTGCTGGGCGCCACGCTGCACGACAAGCCGGTGCGCTGCTCGCTCGCCGACGCCACGCGCTTCGCCCTGCCTGCGGACGCCGCTACATGCGCTGACTACGCGGCCGAGTTTGTTGCCCAGGCTGGTGGGTACTTGCTCTCTGCTGCAGACGACGACGGCAGTGTGCCGGATGGCGAGTGCGCGTACTGCAAGTTCCGCGTCGGAGACGACTACCTGCGCACGCTGCACGTCGACGCGGATGACAGGTGGCGGAATTGCGGCATCTTTGCGGCCTTCTGCGTTGCTAATGTCTTGTTGTTGTTCTTCTTCGTTTACACGTAAGTCAAGTGGTGGTGGTGGTGATTCTCTGCCGGGTTATTTTTGGCTGACTGACGATTTTCATGTTTAGGACTCGGGTTCGTAAATTGACGCTGGGATTCGGCAGCATTGGAAGGGTGATTGGAAGGGTTTCCAAGAAGGTTGGAGGATCTTAATGGGAGGATGACGACACCGGGGGGTGGGGGCACAACGAAGGTAATGGCGATGTTATATGGATACATAGATTTAATACAAGTCCCTCATCATCGAATGGCTTCTTGTCGAACTTGGACGAAGTTGAGCTTCCCCCCGTCGCCACTGCCCCAGATGTGGCGGTGGATGCAGTCGTGATACTTCCACATCAGCTTGTAAAGAAAAACGCAAGTGAAGGCAACCCACGCGGGACAGTTTCCCTCGCTGTCGACGTTCCACGTTGTAAGACGGATAACGCGTCTCAGGAACGGCCTCCACGTGTACTCGAAGATGAGTGCTCCCACAGTCGGCCTCGCAGACTTCTGGTAGCGGGGAAGAGACTCGAGATAATCGACATACGTCTGAGGGAGGCCATTACCTTTTGCTCCACTGATGAAAAGGTCCTTCGGAGACGCCGTTAGACAATGTGCTCTCCGCCACCAGCAGTGGGCCGTACTCACCAGGTAGCGTGCACTCGGAGCACCGTTCGGGCGTATCGGATGCTTCGCCTTCAACGTGACGGCGTCGATTGTCTCGCCCAGGTCAAGCAGCCGAGCTTGTACAGCAACGACTTCGTACACGACCCCGCTGCCTTCAGTCACGAGAAGGCGGTGGAAGTCGTCGGGCGTCAGCAGGTACGCGACGCCGCAGACGGGCGGCACGGCGAAGCGCTGCGTGCCCCAGACCAGCTCCACGCTGGAGGAGCACCCGTCGACGGGAAAGGCCTCGACGCTGGCGTATGAAGGCTCGGAGTAAGGGATGCCGAATATGTCGAAGGTGAGGTAGTGCGTTGTCGCCTGAACGGTCGCGCATCGTAGCGGTTGGACAGAACGTTTGGCCATGGAGGCCTGGCTCATGTTCGATCCGTACGCGAGATACCATATCGGCTTCGATTCCATCGGACGGGCTGTCGATTGTACGGACTGGTAAGGGGCATTGCTATAATTCAGCAACGATAAAGGTTGGAGCGAGGACTGGATGGCGAGTGCAAGGGCAGCCGCTAGGCAGCCGAAGAAGCTTCTTCGGTGTCCGAGCCGGCTGTCGATTCCCGAAGCTGATGCTTAGGAGTCTTCTTAAGCTGGCGGTCGTGGTGCTCTGTCTGTACCATTAACGAAACTCACCATGATCGACATCACGTCCTCGCGTTCGCTCACCTCGGACATTCCAGACATCCCCTGCCTTCTGATCGTGGAAGGCCGGTACCAGAACTGGATCAAGCCTGTGATTTTGTTCGAGGCCCTGGGCGTGCCGTGGGACCCCGTCGTGCTCGATCGCGAAGCTGCGGCTGCTGATTGGTTCCGCAAGATCCATCCGCAGCTGTACGTGCCTGCGCTCATTGACAAGGCCGATGGCGGACGGGTTCAGCTCTGGGACAGCACGACCATCTTGATGTACTTGGGTCAGCACTACGACACTGCGAAGCAATTCGTTGGGAAGTCGGCCCAGGAGGACGTCGAGATCGGCAACTGGCTAATGTTCGAGACGGCCTCGCTTGGGTAAGCCGGTTGAAACCAACTTCAGCAAATCCGCTGACAAGATACAGACCGACGGCAAAGTACTGGGTGTGGTACGACATGCGCACAGGAGCCGACGTCAACCAGAAGGCCCAAGACAAGTACGTATCCACCTCCGGCTGATCACTGCGCGTCGTTGCTGATGATGAGACTCAGGATGATGACGGATCTGAGAAAGCAGTACTCGATTCTTAACCAGAGGCTCTCGGAGCCCGGGCAGAACTGGATCGCGCTCAAGGACAGACCGACCATTGCCGACATATCGATCCTACCCTTCACGGACCACAACACGCTTGCGCGGATGCAGGTTGACATACAGGAGTGGCCCGCCCTAGCCGCGTGGTACAAGAGGATGATGGAGCTCCCATACGTGAAGAAGGCGTACGATGAATTAGAGTCACGGCCGGCAAAGAAAATTGTGTAGTGGTAGATGTTGCTATCATTCGTCTACAACTTAGGCAGAAATGTGGTAGAAGCAAACAAATTGCCTTTGTCACGGGCACACATGTGGCGCTATTGCGATTCCTTGCTTGCCTCCAGCGCAGCCGCACCCTCTTCATTGCACAGCTGCATCGAGACAACGGCACCAGCGCGGCAGCCTGGTGATTGATTAGCCGGGTAGCCACATGGGCGGGTGGCGCAAACGTACCTGCTCCCAGGGCCAGGGAGGCCTGCTTGACGACTTCGGAGGTGTCGCCAGCAACAATGCAGCCGGGGACGCTGGACTCGGTAAACAGCGCGTCGACGGCCACGTCGCCGGAGGGAGTCGTCTTGAGGCCGAGCTGGTCGATGAGGTGCTGGGCGCGGTTGCGCGTGGGCGGCTTGTGCATCAGCAGGCCCAGGGTGACGCTGGGCCCATCGTCGAACTCGAGCGTGATGCCGCGCTCCGGGCCTTTGCCGTTGTTGACCAGACGGCGGATGCGGCGCGTGTCGAGCGTGGCGCCGCTGGCCAGGGCCACGCGCAGGGCGTGCTGCACGGGAGCGGCGTCGGACACGGGCCCGTTGCTGAAGATGGTGACTTTCGGGTTGAGGTGCAAGGCCATGACCGACAGGTG
The DNA here is from genome assembly GCA_023089105.1 of Lasiodiplodia citricola. NCBI lineage: Eukaryota > Fungi > Ascomycota > Dothideomycetes > Botryosphaeriales > Botryosphaeriaceae > Lasiodiplodia > Lasiodiplodia citricola. Next base: position 278,395 of record JAJNLL010000024.1, read on the forward strand.
GCCGTAGGCGGGCGAGTCGAAGGCCAGCACGCCCATGGGGTAGGTGCGCTCGTCGAAGCCGTCGCAGAAGAGGCACTGCACAATGTGGTCGGGCCAGTTTTGGCGGTAGCCGTCAATGTCGTCGGGCAGCACGTCCTCGGTGCCTGTGGCCAAGACCAGCTTGCGGCCGCGGAACACGGTGCCGGCGTCGTCGGTCAGCTGGAATCCCTTGCGGCCCGGCTCGAGGTCGACGTGGGCGGCGTGCGTGACGTGGGAGGCGTGGAAGGCGATGGTCGGGTAGCGCTCGATCTGGCGGCGGGCGACGGCGCGGAACTCGCTCGGATCCATGCCGTCGCGCGAGAGCACCGTGTGCATGGCCGTGACGCCGGCGTTGCGGTACACGCCCGTGTCGAAGACCAGCGCGGTGCGGTACACGCGGCCGAGGGCGAGGGCAGCCGCGAGCCCCGCGGGGCCGCCGCCGACAATGAGAGCGTCGTAGAGCATTGCTATTGATGTGCCGCTGCATGCGCGTTGTCGGCCGGGCATAAATACGAACAAAATGTGTCCGGAAACTCTCCGGCGGCTCGCTACCCGACGAAGGCATATACCTACCTGCCTATTGTAAGTGCCGCCAGCATGTGTCGACCGCGATGCCGCCCGCCGCCCTCTCCGCCCGCATCCAGGCCGACATGGCCTGGTTCAGCGACGCCTTCCGCCGCCATGTCGCCAAGGAGAACAGCGTCGGTCCGGCGCCCATCGACCTGGGCACGGCCGAGAACCGCTTGGCACACGGCGACATGGTCGAGCTGCTGCAGCGCGCGGCCACCGATTTCCCTGCGCACCTGCTCTGCTATGCCAAGGGGCTCGGCGCTAATCAGGAGCTACTGCACGCCGCCGCCGCCTTCTTCAACCGCCTCTTCCGCCCGCGCGTGCCCGTGTGTCCCGAGCACATCGTGGCCGGCCCGGGTGCCAGCGCCCTGCTGGAGACGCTGGCCTACTCGCTCTGCGCCGACGGCGACGCCATCCTCGTCGAGGCGCCCTACTGGAGTGCGTGCTGCCGGCCCGCCGCACCGCTGACACCGCTGACGCCGCCGCAGGCAGCTTCAACGTCTACTCGACCGTGCGCAACCACGTCCAAATGGTGCCCGTCCACTGCCCGCCGCCGCCGTGCAGCCCCGCCGAGTACGTCGCCTGCTTCCGCAACGCCCTGCGCAGCTCGCGCCGACGCGTCCGCGCCATCCTGCTGTGCAACCCGCAGAACCCCCAGGCCCACATTCATGCGCGCGCCACCATCGAAGCGCTGCTGCAGTTCTGCGAGGAGGCCGACCTGCATTTCGTCTCGGACGAGATCTACGCTCTCTCCGCCTTCGGCCCGCTGCCGGGCTGCGGTGGGTTGCAATCGCCGTCCCTGGCCTTCGAATCCGTCCTGACCATGGACTTGGGGCGGCTGCGCGTCGACGCCTCCCGCGTGCATCTGCTCTACAGCATCAGCAAGGATTTCGGGAGCAGCGGGCTCAGAATGGTAGGCAAAATAAAATAAAAGGCTTTGCCGCTGGTGCGCTGACTTCGGGCACCCGCAGGGCTTCGTCGTCACACAAGCACACCCGGAGCTGCGGTACAGCCTGTCAGTCTTGAACTTCGCCAGGTTCTCCAACGTCGCGTCGTGGGCGGCGACGCGTCTGCTGGGCGACCTGCCCGAGGTCCAGCGCCTGGTCGACGTCAACCGCTCGCGCCTCCGCGCCGCCGCGACCCTTGCCGTGGGCTTCCTGACCTTCCACGACCTCCCTTTCTACCAGCCCGCCGCGGGGCTGTACGTCTGGGCGCGGCTCGGCCCGCCCGGCTGCACCTGGGAGGACGAGGCCCGCCTACTTGCCGAGTTTGCGGGCGCGGGCGTGTTTGTGGGCGCGGGCGGCGAGTATTCAAGCGCGGAGCCGGGCTGGTTCAGGCTGACGTTTGCGATCCCGCGCGACGAGCTGGTGGAGGCTCTGCGGCGCATCGAGCGCGTCTTGGGGGTCGTCAAGCACTGGCGGCCTGACGCGTGATGCCATTGGTCGTGTCGGCTGCCGATATTGCCTATTTTGGTTAGAGAATCGCCGGGGACCGACGGATCGTGGCGCTGGCGTTTTTAGTCCCCGTCATGTCGCGACGTCAAGACTGTTCGTACATAGGGAAATTTTGATGGCGACTGGTTTCTCGGTCCCCGCGTAGCTTTAACGGCCAAGGTCATAAATAAGGAGTCGACGCCCCTTGACGCTGGAAAACCGGGTGCGCAAATGGAGCAGCAATGCGGAGAGCAGCCCGTTGCCGGGCGCGAGTTCCTGCCAAGAGCCCAGCAACTTCTAAGTGAAACCCCTCTCATAGGTCAGCTGCCCTTGCCGCCGATCTTGATCCGTCCACACCACTGATGTAGACCATGGCCAAGACGGTCACAACGATTTTCCGTACATGATCCGAGCATGGTACTCGAACCAGTTCGACCGCCCCGACTTCAACGTGCATGACATGCCCGTCGGCCACACCGACATCCAACGCCTCCGGGAAGGCATGCTGGGCGGCCAATTCTGGAGCGCCTATGTCCCGTGGTGGGTATTCAATATCGGAATGCGGTCCGGGGGAGGAGGACGACGATGACGCGAGCTAACGTCCCCGGTCCTACTTATACAGCCCGAAGGTCGGTGACGTCGACACCGACGTCGTCCCGCAAAGCAGCTACCTGGAGAGTTTCCGGCAAACACTCGAGCAAGTAGACGTCATCCACAGCCTCTGCCGGCGGTATCCTGAGACCTTTGGCTTCGCCGATTCGTCGTCGTCCGTATGGAGTGCCTTTCGCGCGGGGCGCATAGCCAGCCTGATCGGCGTGGAGGGCCTGCACCAGACCGCCAACAGCCTCAGCGCGCTGCGCATGCTGCACCGGCTCGGCGTGCGTTACGTGACTCTCTCGCACAACTGCAACAATGAGCACGCCGATGCTGCTGTACGTGACGGACCCCGCTGCCCATATACCCCCGTTTGACCCCGAGCAAAAGGCTGACATATCAGCGGTATAGACGACGAAGGCGAAGCGCCATCGAGGTCTCTCCGTACTCGGAGAAAAGGTGCTCCGTGAGATGAATGCGATCGGAATGTGCGTGTGCTCTCCGTTTCCTCGGTGTGGGGAGCCCTCCTGGAAACGAGCAAACAATTGACCATGGTGCAGGATCATCGATCTGTCCCACACCTCTGACGAGGTTCAGAGGCACGCCATCCGGCTTTCCACAGCTCCCGTCATCTTCTCCCACTCGTCAAGGCACGTTCCTCGATACAGCCCCCAAGCTCGATAGAGAGGACTGACGCACCAGAAAGCTATACCCTGTGCCCGCACCCTCGGAACGTCACGGACGAGGTTTTGGACATGCTCCAAGCGAACAACGGTGTCATCATGGTCTGCTTTTTGAGAGAGCTTACGGACGCGAACCCAGAGAAAGCAACGCTTTCGAGAGTGGCGGACCACATTGAATACATCGGCCGGAGAATCGGCTATGCTCACGTTGGCATAGGATCGGATTTCGACGGCATGCTCCGGGGACCAGACGGTCTGGAAGACACGGCCAAGTACCCGTATCTCATTTGTGAGTTGCTCAGACGGGGGATAGGAGAAGAGGATGTGAGGAAGATCATGGGGTTGAATGTCATTCGAGTGCTGGAGGACGTAGAGAACGCTGCTCGCATGGCACAGCAGGGGCATTCTTCCATCCCCTTCGATGAGGTCGAACAAATATTTGATAGCAAGCTTCGAGATCAGATACTCCAGGAACGAGCGCGAGGAAAAGAGATTACTGTGAGGCGTAGGCGCACTGAGGCGGAACAGGGGGCTCACTCCTGATGGAAACAAGAGGACTAGATTGTTAGGGAACGGAGTAAATAAGAATTCGATGATATTCTATATACGAAATGAAGTAGATAAAGAATAGAAATTTCTAAGAAAAAGGAGTTTAAGTAGAAAGAGAAATGAGGCATTTTTAAAGCTTGACAGTATTCATTTTCGCTAAAAGTAATTCTAAAAGAGTATCTAATACTCTAGTATACACACCTCGATACACAGCTTCAATACTAGATATAACAGCGGTACTTTTCAGCTTCTCGACCATTCTCTTAATCTCGTCTATCCGCCTCAGCGCCAACATACGCAGCACCTCCTTACTATCGACGTCATTCACAGCATAGCTCCCGCACCGCAGCAACGGAGCCTCACCAGTAGCGGCGATGGTGCCGGCGCTGCTGCTGCAGTCGGCAGCAATGCTGAGGGTGACGTCGAGCGCCCGCTCGAGCGCCAGGCAGAGCAGCATGACGGTCGACACGCGCGCCAGGCAGTGGCCGCAGCGCACCATGCGCGCGCAGTGGTCGAGGTAGCTGCGCGACCGCCGCACCGCGCACAGCACCACTGTACTGCTGCCAGTGCCGGCGCCGGCCGACCGCTGCCGGTTCGTCATGCCGGTGCACGGCGGGCGGTCCAGCAGCTTCAGCAGCTCCGGGCCGGAGGCGCAGCATGGAGATGCCGGGAGGGGGAGCAGTGACGACGATGACGACGACGACGAGGAGGAGGACGACGACGACGACGACGATGACGGTGGCGGTGTGCTGAGGGAAGTCGAGTGCGACGAGGTGGAGAGGGAGGCGGCGGGAACCCGCTCTCCCAACGGCAGCAGCCCCGGAGAAGAATGCAGCGCTCCGGGGAAAAGCGCCGCGTTCGTCCCTGCACCGCCTTCCTCCTCGCTCAACGGGCCGCCACCGAGAGATGGGACGCAAGAAAGTAGCTGCTCCAAAGGCGTCAGAGGTGTGCTGAGTGCCGTCGGGTCGTAGCTGTCAAAACTAAGGAGCGTGCTGCTTGAATCGTCGGGTCTCGCTAGGGCGAACATGCTTTCGAAATCGCAGCTTGTGGATGCCGATTCCGCAAAGGTGGCCGGTAGCATCCATTCATGTTGGTGTTCTTGCTCTTGGTCTTGTCCTTGTTCTTGTTCGTGTTGGTGTCCCTGCTCTTGTTGTTGGTCTTGCCCTTGTCGTTCTTGGTCTTGGCCTTGGCCTTGGTCTTGGTCTTGGTCGTGGTCTTGTCCTTGTCTTTTCCCTTGTCCTTGGTCTTCCAGCAGCTGCAGTTCCTGCGGCTTTGGCGTCAGCGCAGGGGTCGCAGAGACAATGGCGGTGGCGGTGGCGGTGCTGTGGGTGCGTGGGCGGCCCATGCGTCGAGATGGACTGTACACGCAATCAATACGGTTCTTCTCACAGCGTGCACAGGTTGGACGCCGCTGATCGCAGCGAACCTTGCTTCGCTGGCAGCTGTCGCATGATTGGCGTATCTTGGGCGCTTTGGGATGCTTGCGGTTAAGCATTGGAGAAGCGATGATGTGAATTCAAGTGGTGATGGCGACATCGGCTACTTTGAGTGGCTGAGGTATATATACATATAGATAGCTCCCTTAGTCAGGCTTCCTTCCCAGGAACCTGTGCTGACCATGGAGGATCATACCCCCTGGAGAGTGGCGCATACGCTACTGCTCTATTCTTCATGGAATTTCATCCTGGCGATTAACGTTTTGGGAAACTCGCTCCGTGGCCACCGCGGCTAAGCATCCTAGCACCCTTCCGGACACCGACGGACCCTGTTTGCATAATTCCAGTCCCTAACGCTTATCTAGTCTGGTACTTGTCTCGGAGGGCGCGGAGTTGACTGAGGGTGCAGCGTACCAAGTCATGGCACGCTGAGAAGTCACCGCCTCTTTCGGAGAGAGTTCGCTCGAGCGAGGCTACGGTGGAGGAGAGGTGAGTTAGCCGCAGCTCCATGAGGCCGTGGCTGAGGATCTTGGCGTCGGCGGGATCAAGAGCGTAATTGTCAAGTGAAATGGTGGCTTGTGGGCACCCCCGCGTCTTGGCATCCGAGTCCCACAGCTGCTCTAGCCACCGAACCACAGACGAGCTGAGCATGGCTACGGCGGCGAGAGAACTGGGCTGTTGACAGCATTTAATGCAATCTAACAGAGCCAGACAATCGTTCTCGGCGCGTTTGGCCAGCTCCAGCGCAGTCTCGAACGGTACCGTCGTGCTGGCGAGCTGTTCACTGCGGAGTAGGGCGCGTAGAGCTTCCAGAGTGCAGTGACAGCCGCCGTCATGTCGCATTGCCATGATTCAAGATGGCTCCGAGGTCTGCAGTGTTCTGATTAGTGGGCAGGGGGGGCTGGAGAAAGGCGTCCTTCTTACTTGTTTGCGTGTTTTGAAGGATTGAGGCGTAGCGGGTAGAGGTGAGTCAAGAAGCATGCTAAGACTCATTCATGAGTAGCTACAGCGCTAATACATAGTAGCTAGCCGGCTACACAGACTCCGATGCCGCATACGGTCGGTGTACGACATTACCAACAGAGCAGATCGGATGGCAAGTGGTCGCGAAGCTGAATCCGAACTTCTGGTTCAATCAGTTTTGCAAAGGCCACTTCACCCTCTGTTGTTGAAACCGCGCTAACGCTTGGGCCACATTACGGGATATAGGCCTGTACTGGGGTCCAAGCGTGGCTTTCGTCAGCGTGTTGCAGACAATCAGCAGATTACGGTAACCACATTTCCGAGATTCGCGACCAACCTGCGACCATTTAGGAAAGCGGGCAAGCGGCGTAGCGAACCTAGGTGGAGGATTACCCATCTTGCGCCGATCCTGACTAGCCCCTCAAGAGACTGCGACCCACTGCGGCCACAGTCTGGCCAGGCGAACGACAGTACATAGACACATACTTGTTACATTAGATAAAGACGTTCGTGGTCAATTCCAATCATTGATCTACCTTCCCTGTTGCTATCCTCTACATTTTGCTCCAGTGATATCCCGACAGCGAACCGTGAGCCGCTGCACACGTCCCTGCCTCGGACGCGAAGCGTAACAACCAAGGTAGCGGAACGTCAGCGCAAAAAGTCTGTGGCAACCATGCGGCGGATCCCCACTGCCATACGCTCTTCTTAGAAAGAGTCGCTAGAAGGCATGGGCCAGGTTTTATAACCATGGCTGCAGGCGTAAATCATATTAGCTCAGCGCTATGGTCATATAATTACCGAGCTTGTCTACTTTATAATATATACTTTCTGGCCAATGCCTACATCTACTTACAGAAATCTGTCTTCAAGTAAACAAAGATTACGGATACCACGCTAATACGATTGATAGCTCAACCATAGTACCCGGCGCGCGGGTTCATACACCTTGTTGTCCACCGCCGGTTCGGATTCGGAAATCTGTCAGCTCGCATTGTATTGCTCCTAAATTCCTTTTGGAATCTTCAAGCGGGGGCCCCACAGTATATTGCGGCGGGGCGGGGTAATGTTTTGTCTTCCCCACTTGGGCGTTAACCGTGGTTTCGAGGATACGTAGTAGTTGCAGCATTCTGTTGGCTTCTTTGGCTCCTGATCAACAGACCCACAGCAGAAAAGAAAGCCCTCCGACCACGGTAATAGGCGGACGCTGGCGGATGTCTACGGATACCTCGGATTATGTATTCACGCTAGCATCGGAAAATCGGGGCGTGTTTCGCAATCTGGGTGCGTGCATTGGAGTCGTTTAGTAATACGAATAGTAGCTGTTTTGGGGCGATGGAAGGATCATTTGCACGCTCGATTCGGCGCTTTGCACCAACGCACTCAAATCTGCTCACAAAGCCTGAAAGTCGAATGCCGTTCTCGACCGGTTTCAGAATCGAAGCATGGCTGTGTGTGAAATGCGATGCTAAACCTCTCCATCTGCCCGTATCTATAATCGGGTCCCTGTGACGGTACCTGAAATGCCTTCAACCTGCCCCACGTGGGAAGGCGAGCCACTTTATGCGCTTCCAGGTTACAAGATGTGCATGGAATGACCAGTCGCCGACGGAGATACCGGTGGCCGATGTGTCGGCAACCGAAAAAGGATGCGGACATAAGAGAAGAAGCAAAAAACAAGATGAGCAGCACGACGTTAACGACAACGACAATAATGCTAGCAGAAACAGTATTGCGGGAGCTAGAAGAGCTGCGGCAGCACGCCGAGCGCGTGGCCGAGTTCCTCGCGCAGCCCGACCACGCCGCGTTCCTGGCCGAGCAGCTGCACAACCCCGATGAGCTGCCGCGCAAGGACCTGTGGCAGACGTGCGCCGGCGTGGTCGACAGCCTTGACCGCGTGCAGCTCATCATTTCCCCATCCGTCTCGCTGCTGGCCGACTGCTTCTTCGGTAAGGCCCGTCCCGCCCGCCGCCCATCATCCCTGCTCCTCATCCCCCGCTGATGATGACTGACTGACCGACCGTCCAGGATACCTGCCAACCAAAGCGCTCTGGACCGCCGTCGACGCCCACGTCCCTGATCTGCTGGCGGCACACGGCCCGCAGACGGTGGAGCAGCTGGCGCAGCGCGCGGGGCTGCAGCCGCAGCGCCTGCAGCAGCTGCTCGACACGCTGGCGCCGCTGGGCGTCTTCGCGCGTAGTACCACCACCACCGCCGACACCATCACCATCACCAACAGCCGCGCGTCGTTGCTGCTGACGCGCGACCACTGGACGCAGTGGCACCGCTGGGCCGACCTGTACGGCACCGACTTCTTCGACGCCTCGCGCTGCATGCCGGCGGCGGTGCGCGCGGGCGAGCGGCGCAGCGCAGCGCAGCTCTCGTTCAACACGGAGCTGAGCCTGTTCGACTACATGGCCCAATCCGGCCTGGCATCCAAGTTCCATGCCACGCTGGGCGCCGGGCAGGTCGCCATGGCCAAGGGCTTCACGGTCGACTACCCGTGGGCCGAGATTGTCAGCAGCGAGCAGCCGTTCGTCGACCTGGGCGGCGGGTCGGGCGCGCTGCTGGCGTCGGTGCTGCGCGCCCACCCGCGCCTGCGCGGCGCCCTGATGGACCTCGGCCACGTCGTCGACATGGTCGAGCCGGACTTCAGAAGCAGCGGCGGCAAGTTCGCCGACGTCGCCGACCGCGTCGTCGCGCTGCATCGCGGGAACTTCCTCGAGAGCGTCCCGCCCGCCGCCGTCTACACGATGAAGTGGTGCCTGCACGACTGGGCCGACGACGACGTCGTCAAGGTCTTCCGCGTCGTGCGGCGCTGCATCGACGTCGAGTCCGCTGTCAGCCGCCTCGTCGTCTTCGAGGCTGTCAAGACGGCGAAGCGCAGCGGCCGCATTTCCCGTTACGGCGATCTGGTCATGATGGTGACGGCGAATGGTCAGGAGCGCGCGGAAGAGGACTGGCGGAGGCTCGCTGGAGCGGCCGGCTGGCGTCTTGCGAACGTGTATCCGCTGCGGGATGCTTGGGCGGCGGGAATAGAACTCAGGCCAATTTAGCCTCCCTCTTTATCTGTTTCCATCATGTAGCAAATGGCAAAGCAGAATATTCCTTGTATCTACCAGCTAAAGCCTTTGTTATCCGAGCATACGAGCATCGGGTGCCGATTGTGGCAGTAGTTATATATTCAGACGCGGATTGAGACATGCACTTGTAATTCCGCTAGACGCATTTCCACGAGAATTCATTTCCCAGCATGCAGCCTCTCACTCTATACACCCATCGATCTGTAAGTGGTTGCTCGTACCACCGTCCTCCTAGACTGATAACCAAAGGGGCCAAATCCGTGGAAAGTGGCCTTCTACCTGACCGAGCTTGGGATACCGTACACAGAGGTATTTCTTGACTTCGACCAAGTCAAGAAGCCAAGCTTCACGAGTATCAACCCCAATGGGCGCGTCCCAGCTCTCCACGACCCCAACAACGAAACTACCGTCTTCGAGTCGGGTGCCATCCTCGAGTACATCGCCGAAACCTTCGACAAAGACGGCAAACTTTGCTACCCAAGCGGCAAGGAAAAGTACCAGCAGCTCAGCTGGCTCCATTTGCAGATGTCCGGCCAGGGGCCATACTTCGGCCAGTGCGCCTGGTTCTCGCTGTACCACGGAGAAAAGGTGCAGTCGGCCATCAACAGGTACGCTGCCGAAATCAAGCGCGTGCTCGCCGTCATCGATTCCCATCTCGCCGCGACCAAGTCCGATTACCTGGTCGGCGACAAGTGCACCTACGCTGACCTGGCCTGGGTGCCGTGGAACATCGTCGCGCACGAACGGTTGGTCCCAGACTGGGATGCGAGTGCGCAGCTTCCGCACTATTGGGCGTGGCACCAAAGGCTGCTTCAAAGGGAAGCCGTGCGCAAGGTCTGGGAGCAGAGGCGGCTAGCCATCGAGTCTTGATTTACTGTCCTCTTTTCCACTCTTTTTCGTAGGAAAAGGAAGAATACACTTAAATTCACCTATGTGACGCAAATCGCACTAGATGCTTTGCACATCCTCTTGCTTGCCCTTGTTCTGGCTCCCGTCATTACCAAAGCGTACTGTCGGCCACCGGCCGATATCCGTCCTACGTTCGGGTGCCGAGCTTGGAGCCACGCGGGCTGGACAGAAACACCATGTTATAATCGTACGTGAAGACGCAGCAACCTTTTCCGTTTTCCATTAACTTCACCATCACTGCTTCGAGGAACACCCAAGAATAATGTCCGCCCCTAAAGATCATTCTGCCGCGCAGTCAGCGAGGGATCGGTACCCGCTGCCATTCCACTTTGCGGAAATGGATCGACTGAGGATCCAGCACGAGTGGGTCAAGGGAACATGCGGCGGTTTAATCAAGGCACCCATCGACTACAAGGCATCCGGGCTCCGGGTGCTCGATTCTGCCACGGCCGACGGTAAATGCGCCAGTTAAATCGTATTCCAATGTGCAAGCTCACTGTCTCAGGATTTTGGATCACCGACGTCCGATCGATTCTCCCGGCGGATGCGGAATTTGTCGGATTCGACATCGCGTAAGATATCCCCCAACCACCTCACGCATGTGCCGCCCCAGCCGTTGACGTGAACGAAACTTTGCCCCAAAGGCCCGAATTATTCCCTCCAAAAGGCTGGACGCCTCCGAAAGTGAAGCTCGTGACCCAGAGCCTGCTCGACGACTTCCCCCACGAATGGACCGAGTCGTTCGACCTGGTCCACCAGCGCTTCGTCCTGCCTATCTTCGCGCCGCAAGAGGCCGAGAAGGTCATCGCGCGGCTGGTGCGCTGCGTCAAGCCGGGCGGGTGGATCCAGCACTTCGAGCCGAACGCCACCGTCGTCGAGTGCCATCCGGATGCGAAAGCGTTGAGCCTGCTCCCGAAGCTGTTCGCCGTGTACATGCTCGACACGAATCCGTCGAGCAGCCTCGTGGCGACGCTCCAGAAGAACGGCGTCAGGAATATACAGCAGCAGGACGTCGACCTTGGCATCGGGAAAGCGCATGAAAACGTTGAGTTGGGGCTGCGGGGGAGGAAGGACGTGCTTCATATGTATGAGACGTTCGTTACGAGCTTCAGGTAGGATCGTTGGCGTTCGTTTCTGCGATCGGCGTGCTGACACTTTCGTGAAGCGCGGATAAATTGGGTATATCACAGGAACGGTTTGACAACCTCTACGCAGATGCAGTGGATGAGATTGACCGTTTCGGTATGTCCGTGCGGTTTACAATCACCTGGGGTCAGAAGTAATGATACCTTAATGGCGGTTATTGTCAGGATCACGGGCACTGGGCCCGTGCTGATTATGTGCCTTCGGCACACGAGTCTCTTCTTACGCCTCGCCAGAGGCCTGCCGAATCCCCTAAGGATTCGTCTCGATAGCAATGTAGTCCTCTTGTTTCCATGAGCAGTCAGGATATTCAAATTCAAAATTCTCTTTTATGGGTATGGAGGAGTGTTACATCATATCGGAGGGGCGTGTTGGCGGTAAAGGCATTACCCGCCGGTTGCCAAATACCGTTCACAACAAGGGTGCGAATATCATGAAGACGGCCGTAGCTTTAGTTGCATTCTACATAATACAAAGTAGTTGCTCAGGGAGGTCAACTATAAAACGCCGGAAAGAGTGTTAAGGGTGTCAAAGGGAAGAATGACCTAAGTGCTCCCACTATCTTCACAATCAACCACTTCGATGCCCCATCTTGACTGTCCATCACGATCCTTGAACCAACCCAACCTTGTTTTGATCGCATCATTCTCTTCAAATCTTCCCTCTCGCCGGTCTTGCAACAGTTTGAGCAATTTGTCACTCCCACCAACAAGGGCGAGGGTATCAGCTACGCAAGCCACGTCTCCCTTCAAGTTCTTCAAATACCTTCGTTGCACTACCGCTATCACCACAGTTGTCGCTATAAGCCACACCAAGATCGCTACACTGAGCCATACCGCCGCAGGATTTGTTTTCAGAAGCACGATTTCGGTCGATATCTCAGCAGTGGTTGTACGGTTGGTATGTGAGATTGGCCACCTAATTGGGTCCTTGCAGGTGCTGGGCCCGGTGAAGTTCCATAAGCACTGCGGTAATGTGTAGTTGATGGGCTGATACGCCCAACCCCCGGTTTCAAACGGGACATTACTGCTGACAAAATGCTGGAAGAAGGTGGTGAATGTTTTCTGTGCCGTTGCCTCCATGGTTTTGGCATCAAGTAGGGCGAGCGGATTTTTGTCCACTAGGGAATACATGGCGTATGCCATCAGATCGAGGTTGAGACCACGCTCCGTGTCTCTGATGTTGAACGTCTTATCTCCCAAAATTTCTTCATACGCTCCCGAGTTGGCTTGTTCAATATTACCCTGGTATCCTCGAAGGTTGGCGGATCTCAACAAAGAATTGATGAAGAGTACTCCATAGCTAGGATTCATCAGCTAATGCTAATGTGTTGACAGAAGTCCAGCTCGAAAATATTGATGACGAATCTGTTGTTCTTACCTGACTGTGATGTTGTAATCCGGTCCGTCGCCACTACCGATAAAGACGTCTGTCCATGCTTCGGTAGTATTCATCGGTTCCTCCTCAATCGTAAAGTCAATGACTTGACCGGATTCCCGATCAACCGTCACACTGGCCAGCGCCTCTTCAATGATTGGCGTACATTCGAGGGCTTGTGCAAGGGGCACCTCGAGAAACATCACATGTTCCTTCGTTCCGTCTAAGTCGGGATAGCCGTAGTGATTTTTAACCGATCGAACGCCTGTGATTAAGTTTCCATATACCCACTTCATCGCAAAATTGAACGGCTGTCGTATGATGTAATTTTCATCAGTTTGGAACGGAGACCAGTTGCCGAAAACGGAACTTCTTGCAGGCCAATCTGTCCCATTACCGCAACACACAGGACGAGATCCATCAGCGAGAAACAGTGTATTGAAGAAATGGGCCGACATGTACCCTTCCGAGTCTCTGATGCCGGGCTCATGTGCAGTCGTAATGTTGTGCGGCACTGATGTGGAATTCCATTCAGACGAATTGCCCAGATTCCATGTTGCGAGCCAGGCTGAGGTATTGTCCAGGTTGGCAAACGGTGAGCAGTCAATGCGAGCTCTAATCGCAGGTGTCATTACTGAAACATTTGTTGTTGGCCCAGCAGACGAGTCGGCTACATCTTGGATGAGGCTGTTGTTCTCGAATTGGCTGAGCTGGAGAGGAACAAAGCTCCAACCGTCTCGGCTCCAGGGCGGTTGAGATCCGTTCATGGTAAGCTCAAGTGTGGCGCTATACAGCCAATTGGTGGAAAGGTTTGTGTACAAATCCGCGATGATTGATATTTCGTTCCTGCCGGCCCATAGTCCACTCATGAGACTGTGGCCATGATAAACGAAGGGAATTGTCCGCATCTCAAGTCCTCGTTCAGCTGGAACAATATGACTGTAATTGGATCGCACTCTTTGGAACAGCGCTGACATAGCAATCGTAACTATAATTAAGCTCGGTTAGCCTGGGACGGCTAGTCCATTTAAAACCGATGGAAGAATACTTACGGACTGGGGAGAGGCAAGTGCCAATAGTGACGAGAAGGAGAAACCAATGCCGTCTTGAAGCCGCTTTGTAGGTAGCAAATGACCAGTACGATGATTGGTAGGATAAGTCCAGGCCATGTGTGAATCGTTTTGGTGGTGATTGAGCCATGGAGATGTACGGTTGCAGTCTGCGAAATGTTGTGTCCATGGCGCCCCACCACAAGCCAACGGCTACAGCTAGCAAGGTGGGAATTACCAGAAATGGCTCAATTGTCCGAACTCCGAAAAAAGAGAATCGTGCCTGGTATACAAAAGCTGTGCGGTATAACTGAGAGCGCTGTGAAAGGCTGTGTAGCACAATTATAGCAGCTGTAAGAGCACACAGAAAGACCGTTAGAGCTGACAATACCCGTAAACGGAGTATAGGCGGGCTCCAGGATGACTTTGTAATCTCTTTTTTCTTTTTCCCTATTCATGACCTAATTAGCCGGCTACAGCCAACATGTATATAAGAGAGAGAGGTTTCATTGGGGGGAAGGGGGGTGGGAAGCCACTCAGGGAAGGCTTACTTACCTGGACTATTGATCACCGATGTACGTGATTCGTAAAGGGTATGCTGCTCTGTGTAGTACTGCTTCTCTCTCAGACTCTGGTAGACATTAGTGGTAGCTTCGAGCTTCAGTGTTCGTATCCCCATGTGCGTTCTAGAATCCGGGGGGATTAAAGTAGCAATACTGGCAGCAGAAGCTGGGTCTTCTGATAGGTTTAGAGGTCGAACACGGAGATTCGAATAGATCCACACCACGGACTGTAAGAGCAAGGATACGCTCAGAGTGACTATAAGTATGATAGCAACACCTGACGTAACCACTACTCGCTTCTGGACGGTTGTGACCTTTCCCGCAACGGTCTCAGTTGGCGCATTTTGCCGCTGTAGAGAGTCTTGAACGATTTCGCCGAACATCCTCCGCTTGACCTTGCTAGCTCGAGTGACCAGAGTCTTCCCATCATTCATAGCCGAAATATCGAAATTGTAAAGGGCCCCGACGATTGCACCAGCCCCAAAGGCGGATCCGGAATGATCAGGCAAATAGTCAGACCATTCTCTGCTCAATGACATCTCCTGAGCAAGGCTGACGTTTAGAAAAGTTTCAGAAATTCGTGACCGTCTTTTTCGATATTCTTCCACGTCGAATGTCATGTCCGAGGATCCAGATGATGTGTGAGCCGTAACCTCTAGCTCAGCCATGTAATAGTTTGCAGTACACGAATAACCAATGAATTGGCTTCTGTCCACTTCTACACCGGGCTCAGGTGTAATGAAGAGTAACTCTCTCTCTCCGCACATTTTCGATTGATTGAGTGCCAATAAATCCGTGCTCATGAAAGTAAAAGGGATGTACCAGTTACATCCGGCGATGCTTGTGCCATTAGAGTGCAATTCTGAGGTGCATCCAGAGCCGGAAACTGTAATGACGTCATATCCCGTGGTATTATAGTTGATGAGGTGGACTGGCTCGCATTCTAGTTCAGTGCTGAGGACCAATGTATCGGTTTGCCATTTCTGAGGCGTGTCGGAGAGTAGGGGACCCAGAGGAGGGTTTTCCATGCGGGAGGGCCAGAATGGAAAAATCGTATAGTCGTCTGAAATCCATGCAGACGTTGTAACATTCTGCAGGAGATGTCCAAAAATCCGTAACTTTGTGTCTCGCCCGCTGGTAAGATTGACTGGTAGCTGTGGTGTTGTGCGGTCGAACTTCATTTCTTTTGTAACAGTAGCTTCCGTTGACACTAAGAACGATGAGGACAGAGGCGAAATGATCAGAAATCCAAGAACGTTGATGAAAGCCGAGGAGAGGAGCAGCCAACTGATTTGGCCGTTGTTTCGCTTTGGCAGACTGTTCGCAAGAGCGTCCCACCAGGCGCCAGGAGCTCTGAGAATGCTTGACACAGCAGGAGCTCCGCCTGATTTGGCCAATTGAGCAAAACATTCGGTTCTCTTTACGTCGTCGAGAAGCATTGCGGTGAGCTGGACATAGAGGACAGCGAGTAGAGAAGGAGTAAACCGCCATCCAAATAGCAGGATCGAAGAGCCGTCATCAACACCCAGCCCATCGTTATTGACCGAAAGTGAACACAATAGGATCACGGTGGAGAGGAGGGTTATAATTGAAGCTGTAAGTAGGCAAAGAAAAGGCTTGCGGAGGGTATATGGAAGCCACGTTGCCGTCTTAGAGCTGGCTGTGGGCATGATGCCACGATAATTGCACTGGGCTGCGAAGATAATTTATCAGCGTTACTACAAATAGTGGCATTTGGGTCGAATTACCGTCTAAGGTGTGAAATCGCTGAGTCTGCTCGGATTGCCGGTCATGTTGGAGAAGTTCTTCATCGTCGTATGAACGATCAGAGAGTGATGAAGAAACGCGGGATACCGAAGGACGCACCTCACCCCCCACGTCCTGACTGTGAGTATATCCGCTCTCCATGACCTCTACTTGCTCATTTGATGAGTTCTCCGAGGGCTCTTCCAGCTGCTGTTCTCGATGCACCGTGGATAAGTGTGAAGATATTCCATCATCATGATCATCACCATCTTCTTCTTCTTCTTCTTCTTCTTCTTCTTCTTCTTCTTCTTCTTCTCCAGCGCCCCCTGCTAGTAGAGGCGTGGAATTATGGTCTCCCTCACTCGCAAATGCGCAACTGCCCCCGTTCATATGGTGCTGGTTGTCGGTGTTGAGAGACAATGGCTTATTGCGTGCATGGCCCCCAGCTGCTCCTGACGTCGATGCTGCCATGTTGGTATCAGCATCGTGATGAAGCTTGCAAAGCGGGTACATGATGGGAGGGTTGGAATTTAAATGCGATGAGGCTCTTCTCAGAGGTTGGCATGAAACGGCCTGTCATTAAGGCAGGGCGGCGTGGAAATCATGCTTCTAGCTCGTAATATACCTCTGATGATGCTGAGGCTGAAATTGAAATGGTGCTACCTGACAGTGAAATCTATTTCATCACCGAACGAAAGCCTTTCCCAATTCAGAAGCTCTGTTTCCTCACCAGGTGGTGAGATAACTACTGTGAAACTCTTAGGGGTTTGTCCAACACACCTAATTGCTATGTCGCACGCGAATTGGTATTTCCGTATTGCTTCTACGTCATATTATCGTGGGGGCCAAACTGGTAGGTCTCCCCGCATCAGCCCGCGGTAACACAGGTCAGTTTCAGCAAGGCTAAGAAAAGGATCATATCGCCCCTGTATCATGCAATATTCATGCTGGCGGGTCTGTTTTGCACTCATGTACTACCCTCCGATGTCATTTGCTCATATCACAATATGAAAGGCCTGCGAGGCTGACCCGAGTCCCAAATATGTAACCAGCATTTCGGGAAGGTGACCGCGAACAATCAGTGCGACCAGCGACAAGCTGGCATTACAAGCGTAACAGTGGACTCATCGCAGCCTGGACTGTGTGATAGGAAGCCTTGCGGCATCGGTGACTCGGGAAGAGGCCGAGAAAGCTCTCCGGTCATGTCTCTGAGGATGCCAGGATCCTGGACAGGACGCTTTAATTCAGTTCGGGCTGTCTCCATTATTATTTGCTCCAGTGAACAATAATCAGGCGGCGTTGATAAGAGATGTTGCTGCCTGGCTCTCCGGAAGTATTTCCTAATCTGGCAATGCGACCGCAAAACTACCCCGCCACCGTGTAACCTTGGTCTGAGATTTCAAGCTTTCCCTTACGCATTCTCTTAGTGATACATGACTATTCATACCAGCCGCTCATTTGCTCATCATGGAGCATCTTTTCATGACCCTTGATGCCGTGACTATGGCGTCAAAGATTGCGGACGCCTGCAATTCAGATATGCTTCATGAAGGCGATGGAACCACTAAAGCGTCACTGGTGCCACCAGTCAAGCCGCTGACACGATGGAGACAGTTCAGTCATGACGGAACTGACGAAAAAGGGTATCCGGTCTCGGAAAACTTGGCAGACTACCCAAAGGTCCGCGGCTGGACGATTGAGCAAGTCTGGAATGAGGGAGAACTCAGAAAGGCCCACCCCCGCTTTGAAGATGACAGAATGAGCGGCGCGGAGGTAGCCGAGCAAGTGGTTGCCATGCTCCAAAGTTGGCTCTATTTCGGATTCCTGGAGTCATTCATCGGAAAACGCATCCACACATCGTATCTCACAACTCTTGACGAGGAGGGCCTGCCGGTTCTTCACTCAGGCTACCTCGGTTTTGCCTTCTTCGCGTGGAAGCTTTCCCTGGAGGGAAGTTTGGAAGAGCTGCTGGACGCCACCTGGGAAATCCAGCTTTCTGTGGCTTCGATCGTCCAACTGCTGTACCTGTGGACCGACCCTGGAACTACTCATGCTGTTCGAATTGAGAAGGACTTCCCCGGATTTGCCGAGGCGGTCATCGATATCCTTCCCTCGGTTGTCCGGCTTTTTGATGCGATTTCTCTGGTGAGGGATGATGTTGCGTCCGACAGCGGACGGCGTATCGTGGTCCTCCGCGGCCCAAGACACACCACTGCCCAGCGGGATCAAAGACTCTTGAAGAGGGGATGGTGCCAATTTCTACTCAGGTTCTGCAAGGACAGCCTCCATGACTCCGTCCTTGATTGGCTCGACGGAACGCAAAGACATTCTGTCACTGCAGGACACGAGAGATGCTCTGAGATGGAGTGCGCAAGAAACAACATCGATCCGACTACATACAGAACGCTTCACGTACATGAAGGGTGCTCATGTACCTTAGTCCGACCCGATGTGGAACGGGTCCTGTCCATCGTTGACCACGGCCAGATCCCTGTCGTACTCCTTGGCGACAAATTTAACCTTGATGTTCAAGCGCATGACCCCAGTACTGATGGAAAGTATATTGCAATATCACACGTGTGGGTTGATGGATTGGGTAGTGTGACAGAGAAAGGGTTACCACAGTGTCAAGTCGAGAAGCTCGCTCATCTCGTTGAGGAAGCTTCAGGCTCTGGCCCAACTCCTTTTTGGATTGACTCTTTGTGCATCCCACAAGCCGTTGAGCAAAGGAAAAAATCCATTGCCCTTCTCAGAGACGTCTATCAGAGAGCCTCAAGCGTCCTTGTAATTGATAAAACCATCAGCGCTTGTTCTTCGGGAGACGATACAGCAATCGAAGACCTCCTTTGGGCCATTACATCCTCTTCATGGGCACAGAGGCTTTGGACATACCAGGAAAGCTACCTAGCGCGACGGCTGCACTTGAGTACCGCTCACGAAAAACTCGTCACCTGGGACTTGGACTTCCCCTACTCTCGGGTCATATCGACGCTGCGAGTCCTTTACACATCCTTTGAACAGCACCTAAGAAACCTTCGCCCTCCAGACACTGAGCACGGCACGGAATGCAAAACAAACATCGGCCAGGTAGCCAGCGCCCTGAACTGGCGATCAACCAGCAGGAAAGCCGACGAGACTCTGGCCGTCGCGGCCTTGCTCCTTGTCGACACGCGAAAGCTCGTCGATACACCAGCAGACCCGCCCGTTGAACGCATGAAGCAGCTCTACCTCCTTGCTATGGACATGCCTCACGATATCATCTTCTTCGACGGGCCGAACATGGTAGACCCGCCTTTTCGCTGGGCTCCGGAATCGCTCATGGCACGGTCGGCGACGATGCTGGATGTCGCGAACGAAGCTCACACTTCACGATGCACGCCGGAAGGGCTGCATGGCGAGTATCTCGCGCTGATGATTGCGGAGCCGCTGCTGGGAGCCAATGGCAAGACGCTGTTTGTTCAGGATCCGGTTGAACATCCTTTTCCTTACGGGATTTTCTGGAGCCCCGAGTTTGCACAAACCCGGACGGAGGTTGCCTTCGATGCTGTTATTGTTCGCCAGGTTGATGATGAGACGTATCTGAAGCCGGAGATTGGTACCGTCGTTGAGGGGGTTGCTGTGCGGACAGGATCGCGATCTTCGGCGGGGCTTGTCTGCGATTGGGCTGGGCGCGTTACGTTGTTAAAGTACGATCCTGACGATATCGCTGTGCCGAAGGAGCATGACTTTGGGGGCCTCAAAATGGCGAGGTGGGAAAAGTTGTCATTGGTGATACGATAAAGCCGAATTAGTTGTTGGTGCAGAGACAGTGCATTTTGGGTGGCAGCAGGGAAGGGCCGGTGGCATAATGGCTGAAACGGTAGCTACGGGGCAGGAGCGGGAGGGTATGACCATTCTCAGGGTATTACAGAAGTGGGATTTTATTTTTTGATGGCGCAAGTCTGCAGCAATCTCCAAAGCACAAGGCAGTGGCATATGTCTGGGATGCAGTCAGCACAATCACTTCTGTTTTCTGACATTTATTTATTTATTTTCATCCATCAAGGGGGCATGCCGAGGGGAACGAGCGAATCACCATTTAGGTATCAAGTGTCTCATGCGCTTATAAATCCGATAGGCCATGGTCGTTATTTTGTCTCGGCCATTCGCTTCGACATTGTCCAAGTATGACGATCGGAAAGTCGTACAGAGCGGGGTAAGACAATAAATGTGGTCTCCCCGCACTGCGGCAATTTTCCCATTTGGTCGCAGATTGCATATTCTCATTGTGGCGCAGACTGCTTCAATTGGCATGCGCTCCCTATGAGGCTCTGAGGGAGGTGTAAGCCGCATGCAACTCTTCACGGCGATTCGTAGACTCTACATGCATTTCTTCATTTTTTGTCACATTGCATGTTTTCTCACTACCATATACTTCCAGATGCTTATCGGCTTGTAGTATATGGGCCGTGTTTCAGGGTACGCGACGGAGATCGTGATCAGTTATCAGTAAAGCCGGAGTAATCGAAGATTGGAATCCCTTGCGCAATATTGCGAAGTCCAGCTCAATCGCAGCATCAAGGGAATCATCGCTGGCTTGGGGTATATAAGATGATAGGTTGAATATGAGAACGTGGGACGAGTCCTCACGTCAGATTCTTCGCGCTTCTCATGAGTGTATTCGCTGAACGCCAAACGCGAAATCCACCATCGCCCATTCTGGTTTCCTCCAAATGTCAGGCCTATCAAACCCAGTCCCTTCCATCCAGCGGTACAATCAAGCATTGAGCGACGCAAACGAGCTTCCAGGGTCGTCCACTAAGCTGCATGGAGTGGTTCCAGAGCAACTCAGTTCCACGGTGGTGGCAGCAGCCAGAGGCTTAGAGAATCCTGGTGAGAGCATACGCTAGTCGACCCCACTGCACTCGCTGATCGTGATCCAGGTTACGATATCGATGACTATTTGCATGAGACTAAGGCCGAGGAGTGCAGCTCGCCTCCAAACAGCGTTGCTGCAACTTACGTCTCTTTCGGGAACGATGGAACAACAGCTACTGTCACTGCTATGGGGCAACTCATGCAGATGACCAGTTTTCTGGGGAAAGGTCGATCTGGATTCTTCTGTGTGGATGGGCCACATACGCCAGAACCAAGCTACGTGATGAAGAGGGCGCAAAAGCTCATGGAGCTGAGCAACCAAAAAGGTCCGATCGGTCTCGACCTTCACCCAGGAGAGGACATATCCGAGAATATGCGCAGCCTGTGTGAGAAGAAGCCTGATCTGGAATTCATTCGCGATCGCTGGCCACGGTTCACCTCCCAGAACGAACGTTTGCGAAGTACGAGGCAATATTTTGTCCACAATAGCACTGTTTGGGACGTTTGGACTTTCACAGCAAAGCACGAGGGCGAGTCTGTCCCGGAGATCAACAGAATGCGCTTCAGTGCGAAGCTGTTGATCAGAGAACTGGATTTTGTTGATTCCAGCCACAGCTTCAACGCAGAATCAGCCTATAAAGCTTGTGGACCCCATGGCAAAGCTTGTAACAGCATTATCCTGACCCATGACGGCAAAAGATTCGAGAACATCAATAGCGTCATCAGTTTGGTTGTGTCATTCTTTGTCAATGGTGAGCCTCAAGAGATTACAAAAGAAGACAACACAATCTTCAGTATCAAGGGTCGGGAGGCATCTGCCGGTAGCCGGACGTTGACATTTGCCACTGCCTACAAACTTCATTCGTCTTCGACCTCCAATTTCCAAGATACTCCGACCCTTCTGCATTGCAAATTTCAGGATGTCTTGACGGAACCTTATGCTGCACTTTCATTCTCTTCGGATCCACACCTAGACTTCGTTGTTCGGAGAACCCTGGAGCACATTCTCTCTGTTTGCAGCATCCCTGTGGTCTCACACAACGGTGGGACTGGAACGATGGTTGCTTTGACCTGCGGGGACAAGTCAGGTCACCGGCTTGTGAACAAAGCTAGCTTGTAAGTGTGGCACGAATGAGAACCACGATATTGTTTGGTCACTGACACAGTCCAGCTTTGCATTCCAATTCCTTCTACTAGTTTACAAATCCCTTGGAGAGACCAACAGTGAAGGACATACGGAGTTCCGGAACTACCTAAAAGGCAGGATCGAGAGGACGTGTCGAGCGCACCTAGACTGGCTGTTCTCCAATTTGACCGAGAAAGTTGACCACCGCTTCATAACAAACTACTGGGCCACCGGAAAGGGGATCAAACGCCGCGGAGCACAGGGGAATCAGAATGTCCAGCGCAATGAGAGTACCGACTCATACAGGACTCTTGGCGACGAGTCATTGGCCAATACTCCTCTCCAGATCGTCAAGTTGGCGGACTTTATCGACACCATCAAAAGCGATGACCAATGGCTCCGAGAAAGTTTCGAAGCTTTGACAGCTCTTGTGCGCTCTTGGGTCGGGTCGTTGAAGAAAGGAGACAAACGCGGGTTCACTGCGTTCCCACGACCAGAGGCCAATGAATACCGCCTTCGAGACCACGTGTGGATATGGAGAGCCTTGAAATCACTTGAGAACCTCGGATATGGTCATCTTCTAAGAATGCATGAAGTAGATTTTCAGCCTCACACGGAAGAAACCAACGCGCAACCAATGCAGCCTGACTCGCAAGATAGGTCTTGTCCAACCAGGGATTATTCCTCCGCGGCGGTCCAGAACAAAGTTCTACAACGGTTCACCACCGAGAACCCTTCATCGAAGCAACGGATGATAGCTGTTGCACGCACATCTGCATCGACAAGATTCATGATCCATTCGCGAGATTCTGCGTTGTTTTTGAACGATGACTTTTTCTCCAAAGCACGTTCACTTTGGAACATGACATTGAACGCGCAGCAGTTTCACCAGGAAAACGAGGACTCCTTTTGGAGCAACCCTTTGCAATATGCAATCGGGCTTCTAGTAGCAGAAAAGGGCTTTCAAATCAACTCCAAATCGCCAAACGAAATGCTCGACGAGTCTTCGCGGGTACTGCGAGAATGTATATCGAAAAACGGCCTATTTACTGGGAAGATAAACGATGTCACGAAAGAGCCGGAGTTGTTTTTGGACGAAACTTGGAGAGACTTCTACTGGCACGTCGGCTTTGAAGTTCCTTTCATCCTTCTGAATCTTCACCAGTCGAGCAACTTCTCCTTTGAGCCTAGAACGTGGAACCAAATGAAGCAGCCAACAAAAGCCGACAATCCCCCAACTCAATTGGGGTATGACGGAGTCACTGGCCAACATCGTGATTCTATTCTGGACAAGGGAAGCCCCGACATGAAAAGGTTCTTGCCATTCAACACTCTCATCGATCAAAGTAGCATCACGGAGATCGCCGATGAGTGGCTCTATCCCTATCCGGACTTCCTGGATTTCGACCCGAAAATCAAACGCAGGTTTGCGGAGCCGGAGACCCTGGGCGAGTGCGGGCTTGAAACGGGAGAGTTCATCACTAAAGCGATAGAATTGTTCAAGAGGAGAAGGCAGCTGAAGGACTCTAAAGATTTGAGAGGAATCATTGTTGACATTCCGAAGGCTGTACGCTCTTGGATCTATGGTATGACCGAAAAGCATCGCAATCAAAGCGATGAAGGAAAGCGCTTTGACAACGGTCTACTCAAAGAGCAACTAGATACCCGCCGCATCGCACAGAGTGCCAAGAAAAGACTCATCTGGATACCAAACGCTGATCACGACACTGGCTTACTTTGTTTTCTTGGATCACCTGTCTCTGAGCGTATTT
This sequence comes from Lasiodiplodia citricola, assembly GCA_023089105.1. Taxonomy (NCBI): domain Eukaryota; kingdom Fungi; phylum Ascomycota; class Dothideomycetes; order Botryosphaeriales; family Botryosphaeriaceae; genus Lasiodiplodia; species Lasiodiplodia citricola. The sequence goes on from JAJNLL010000024.1 coordinate 302,266, forward strand.
GTCTGGCCTCCTTTTTCGACAAACATGAACACCGCGAGAAGTTTGTCTCCGACGAGACAACAGCAGCATTGAACAAGTGGCAAACAGAATTTCACTTATCGTGGTATCGGCTAGTTCGTGTATGCCGTCGAAGTCCATGCGAAGAGATCAGCTTTCTTGGAGGCAAGTCGAAATTAGAACATGCCTCTCTCAGTTTTATCTTCATCGGAGACTTTTTTGATCGGTATTGGACCTGTCGTGTCCTTGAATACGACCCAGATTCGGTGAACGACCTTCAGGACCCTCAAAACCTTCAACGGCGCTTCAAGGAGATCATCGAGCCACAGGATTTCCTCCCCATGACTGATCTTGACAAAGGATCTTGGCGCCAGCGCAAAATTCTCGAACTCCTTCTGTTTGATTGCGCACTTCGGCGAAGCTTGGATGATTTCAAAGAGATAATTAATGCAATTATCGACGAATTACTCGAGCTTCTTTCAAAACACAAGCAAGGACGTCCTGGAGAAGAGATAGAGAAACAAAACTCCAAGGGTCAGAGGCCCGAAGAATCTGGTCTGCCACGACTGAACAAGCTACTCTCCTCAAAAATGGGTACTGGGGCCTACATGTCTTTCAGCAAAAGGTGGCCGACAATCCAATATACCTTACAGGTGATTGAGAATGACCTTCAAAGCATTCTGGACTTGGTGGCGCTATGGGACAATCGTGAAAAAGATCGTGAGCCTGAAAGACCTCGCTGGACAAAGGACGACGAGCGCAAATACCGGTCAGCCATAACCAAGCTGACATTCTCGAACAAGAAGAGGGTTCGACAGCTCGAAGAGCGACTGCGCGTTGTTCAGTCACTTAGAGCTTCTCTCACAAACAGGTTGGACTCTGTTCGGAACGAACTAAGTTTTCAAAGTGCCCATAACATTCTTGCTTTCACCTGGGCTACTTTCATCTTCTTTCCGTTAGGCTTTGCAGCAGCACTTCTCAGCATGAATGGGGTCCCCAGGCGGCCGGAGTTGACCCTTTGGGGAATCTTAGCTGTCTGTTTTCTCTGTTGCACAATTACTGCCTTCATCGTCACATCTCACAGATTCTCGGTTATGCAGACGATTTCTCAGTTGAAGTTTCCAGCGTTTCATAACCGGCACAACTCCGAGTCCAGAAGTCCTGGATCATGTCCACACCACAAACCAATCAATCATCCACAAAGATTCGGTCAACGGTTTTGGCGATACTTGCGGTTTGATAGAGGAGACCAGGTGACAGAAGAGCAGGAGAGGAGGGAAGAACCACCGGAGAAAACGGTCTAATGGGCTAGGTACGGAGACCAGTTCCACAGCGAGTACCGGTGAATGAGTAAATGGCGGCTGAGAGCTCTGAGCATTAACATCTACACAATGGTGCAGCAACGGTCAGTCAGCTTTGTGAGGGTTGGATCATCAGATACATTAGGTAGCGAGACGGCCTTTATAAGTCATTAACACCATCCCATCTTTGTACATCTCTGAATGAGGTTCAGTTATCAATTTTCTATCGCAAGGCATCAATTATCCTACTTGATGCTCATTATATCTTGAAGGGCCTTACCAACTACATGAGTGGCAGGTTCAAGAAACAGTGGCTAAGACTTCACGCTGCGCCACATGGATGACAGTTGTGAGGATCTGGGGCGACTCAGATCGAACGCCATACCAGTGTGACAAAAGGGGCAGGGATCGTTGGTTAGAACTCTTGGATCAATCCTTCGTAATGATCTAAGTTATTAATAGCATTTTCAAACTAAATACGCGCGGAGACTGGGCTGTACTACGCAGCTCAGCTATCGGTGGGGGCAGGGTGGGGCGGGGCGGGGCGAGCCGTTTTAACGCTGTGGCGGTGAAATTCTTCATTGAAAAGAATCAAAAATATTAGAATTTCTCTCCGTAAAATCATCATTGTAGAAGATCGGAATAGACATCATACTGGAGCAGACTGTCAGCCGTCAAGACATGTAACGCGACTAACGCAGTCAGTGTTTCACACATGACCCTAACCTACTAACGGGCTTACATGTCAAGACATTGATTGCCGACATGACAACCGAAATATTCCCAGCAAATCCGCAACGATGTCACGCGCCGTAATAGGCAGCTAAGGCGTTTCAGGAAGGTGATCGCGGCAAATCAATATAATCTTCAGCCAATTGCGAACGTAGGTTTTGATCCTTCTGGTTGAGTTCATTCAACGCTAAGAAATTCCTTCAGCCGCAGAGGCATCCTTCCACATACAAGAGACAGCCTTGCGCGCAAATCTTTAAGCAGATCTTCTCCTCGTTGCAAGATTATGGTTGTTCGCTACCACCAATTCTCCTCCGGTTAGGCTACTCGATGCCTTTGTTGAAGAATGGCTGAAATTGAACTAAGTCATGAGGACTACACAGTCGGTTGGGTTTGTCCGTTGGAAGTGGAATTGATTGCAGCTTTGGAAATGCTCGATAAGTCGCACAAGCCACTTGAGCAAGCGAAAGAGGACTCAAATGCACACCACCTCGGGGAAGTCAACGGCCACAATGTGGTAGTGGCAACTCTTCCATTTACCGGAAACGCTCCGACGGCCACCGTTGTCACTCAGATGCGACGAACGTTTCCCCAATTACGCTTCGGATTACTTGTTGGAATAGGTGGTGGCGTTCCGACAAAGACGAGCAGCGGGCACATCAGACTTGGGCATGTGGTTGTGAGCAAGCCTGAGGGAGAACATTCAGGTGCTGTGCAGTACGATCACGGCAAGGCGCAAACTGGTGGGTTTCAGCGCACTGGCTTTTTGGCCCCACCACCTAATGTTCTTCTTGCTGCCGCTCAGCAACTAGCCGCGAACAGGGCAAGAGCAACGGAAGATCCACTCCTACAGCATATCGGCCGCATCGACACCTCTATTAAAGGACTTCGGAAATACCGGTATCCGGGCCTGGCAAACGATATCCTGTATCGACCGGACTATATCCACCGCGATCCAACACTTTCCTGCAAGAAATGTGGATGCGACCCAGAGCAATCAGTTCCAAGACCCTCTGCCAATGACAGCGATGACAGCGACGACGAAGATGCTGACACGGACGACGGTGATACTATTGTCATACACAGAGGTACAGTTGCCTCTGGCGAACTGGTCATCAAAGACGGCCTCATGCGTGATGAGCTGGCGAAACAGTACGGTATTATCTGTTTTGAGATGGAAGCAGCTAGGGCACTAGCGGACTTCCCGTGCACAGTAATTCGGGGAATTTCTGACTACTCTGATTCGCACAAAAATGACAAATGGCACGGATACGCTGCTGCAGCTGCCACAGCTTACGCGAGGGAGCTGTTTTTCCACATGCCTGTAAATCAAGTCAAGCTCTGTTCAGTACCACAAGAGGGTTAGTTTTCAAATCAATCATTTCCCGCTTAGCATGCGCGATAACTGACATAAAGCCAACCTCTGATCCAGACGTTAAACAGATCAAGTTGCACGTGGAGGATACCAATGCCAATGTGCTAAGGATAGCCGAGGAAAAGACGGACGACGCACTTCGATACTTGCTGTCACCACCGAACGTCAGTAAGAATTATGAAGATGCGCTGGAACAACGCCACGGTGGTACAGGCGATTGGTTTCCCCAAAGTGAAATTTTTAGCGAATGGAAATCCAGCCCGGATTCAATACTCTGGCTCCATGGAATGCCTGGATGCGGCAAAACAATTCTCAGTGCTTCAATCACGGAGCATCTTCAACAGGAGGCTGAATCCTCATCAAAAACTGTTCTCTATTTCTTTTTCACTTTCAGCGATGAAAGCAAGAGGTCGGTGCGGAGTATGGTGTGTTCATTCATTTTCCGCCTTTACCACAAGTTCAAACAGCATTCCAACAAGCATGTCAGCCGTTTGCTCGATAGATGCAAGGATGGCTACCTACCTGGACTCAGCTTCCCCCTCGATACCCTCCATTCAATTCTAGATGCAATCGAGGATGACATCATGTTTGTTCTGGATGCCCTTGATGAATGTGGAACGCTTGACGATCTGATCCCGTGGCTGAGGAGATTGCACGGCAGAACAGCACAGGGTGAGACGGCAAAAGTCGAAAATGCGAAAAGGTTCCGCGTCATTATCACAAGTCGTCCAGAGGAGCGTCTAGAAGCTCAGTTTCGAGAATGGGGAGAGCAGGAGAGAATCATTGGTCTGGAAGAGCATCTAGTCAACAAAGACATCCACGCATTTGTTTGGAAGAGCCTTCAGGAGACAGATCCAGTCTCGAATCCGAAGTACTTTCAGCTCGCTGAGAGGATGAGATACTGGGAGGAGGATCGCGAATCTATCAGTGATCAGCTGGCAAAGAAAGCGGCATCGATGTGAGTACGTTAGGATCAATATCTATTATTGTGCTAAGTGTGTCTGCAGGTTCAGATGGGTAGCGTGTCAGTTAGATGCGTTGTCAATGTGTCGCAAACGGGATACCTTCAAAAGCACGCTCGAGTCTCTTCCCAAGACCCTTGATGAGACATATCTCAGGATCCTGGATGAGATCCCAGAAGCGGATAAAGAAAGCTGCATCAGGATTCTGCAATTCCTCATGTTTTCTGAACGACCTTTAAGGAGCGACGAGGTAAACGATCTGATTGCCATACCTACAGAATCTCAGCTGCTATTCGACCCTAGAAACCGTATGCGCCCAAAAGACATTCCTGCAGTGTGCTCTAGCTTGGTGACTATCACTGAGGAGGAACCATATGCAGTGATCCAACTGTCGCATTTCTCCGTCAAGGAATACCTCTCCTCTGATCGACTGGAGACCAAATTTCAGAGGTTTTTTGCTGAGTCAAAAGCCCGGGAATCGATCGTGGAACTCAGCATACGTTATATTTCCTCGATAACCTTGAGACTGAAAGCTCCGGTCATCAAAGTTAGATATCCATTCGCCGAATACGCAGCCTGTCACTGGATAAACCACGCTTCGGTAGCAGAAAAAAGTGAATGCGTCCGAAAGTGCATTCTCCATTTCTTCTTCCCGGAGATGCAGATCCCTTATTGGAATTGACTTGAGCTGTTCGATCCGGATCAGTTGAACCAGTCCCACTCCCTGGAGAAGCAGACATCTTATCGGAGCTGGCTTGAGCAGCTGTCCGATTCGGATCAGTCGGACGGTGAATCTGGTCCTGAACAAACCTCGGATTTGGATGACGATTTCGCTTGGGGCCATGACCAGATAATCGACGCTTCCGAAACAAGCCCACCAGATGGCGGTCCTTCGCCGATTTACTACACATCGCTCCATGGATTGAGTCGCACCACAAAAGACTTGATCATTGCTGGTGCTGCAGTCAATGGCAGTGGCGGTAGATTCGGTCCTGCTCTGCAGGCTGCCTGTCTAAAGGGCCATCGAGATATTGCCGAAATCCTTCTCGATAATGGGGCTGATGTGGATGCGAAAGTGCCAAAGTCTAGTGGTACCGCCCTCATCGCCACGATATCAGGAGGAGATGAGGATCTAGCAACATTGCTCCTAGAGCGAGGAGCCGACGCAAACCTGTCGGGGTATTATCCTAAAGACAGCAGGAAGGTTGCCTTTCCTGTATGCCTGGCGTCCGACAAAGGATCTGAGAACATGGTACGCCTCCTCCTGGAGCACGGTGCAAAACCCGAGACGAAGGACGACAAACAATTTGAACATTCGGCTCTGGTAAAAGCCTGTTATAGGTCCCACTATAGTGTGGTGAAGCTTCTACTGGACAGCGGAGCCGACGCCAACTTCAATAACCGGCTTCGCACACCTCTTATCTCCGCTTCAACGACTGGAAATACCGACATTATCAGATTGCTTCTAGACCATAGCGCAGATCCCAACAGCGAGGTCGAAGTATTCAATTATGCAACGACTGCACTGTTTGCAGCATGTGTAGCGGGAAACCATGCGGCAGTTGAATTGCTCTGTAGCAATGGAGCTAATGTCAACGCCCTTATGCCCGTTCATGGCAGTTCTCTGAAGTATGCACTGACGTTCAAAGACGAACGAATTGCTATTTCGCTGTTTAGTAAAGGTGCACGCTTTGAGGGAACCTCACATGGTGTTGGATCCTCTGAGCACATGACGTTGGACAAAAAGACATCTACCAACAATCAGGGACCTCAACAGATCGAGGCTCTCCGAATAGCTTGCAAAAGAGGGTTCGCGCGATTTAGCAAGCTGCTAATCGACCAGTACCTTGCATCGGAGAGGTTAACCATTCAGAACAGTGATTTTCTACAGATTGCGTCATACTGGGGGAACAGAGATATTGTACAAAAAGTCCTGAGTGACGGAGCATTCGCTAACTCTGTGGCCGGTCCATATGGCACTGCTTTGCAGGCTGCTTCTGCCAAAGGAGATTTAGAAGTAGCGCGGCTACTACTTGACGAAGGAGCAGATCCAAATGCAATGGACTGGCACGGATGGCCTGCGCATACAATTGCATTGAAGAATGGACACGTGGATATTGCCCAGACTCTGGCCCCAGTCACTATCAACTATCCTTTCCGCACGTGCCTTTACCCTTCTGCCATACGTCGAGTTGGGGGATATCCAACAAATGTCTATCATCAAGGGACAGTACTTGAAGTAGGTAGGTGTATACATGTATGCCTGCTGAGATTTATGGAGCTTAACCTACTTGACAGCCCCTTGTCCACTCGCACAGCAGTACCAGGCAAATCACCCATTTGTAGCAACGGAGCTACACACTTATTTCGAGGTGAAGTTGCTAAGCAAAGAAGTACTCCAGTAAGCATTTAGAAAGGGTATGGCTATCATTAGGTGTTGACTAAGCAATGACAGGTGTTTCCAAATTGGAGTTTGCCGTGAGGAATTCGAAACCTCAGAAATGTCCTCGAAATCACTTGATTGGGGATACTTGAACCATGGACTCATCGCTGGGAGACGCAGCCCACGGGTCCAGTGGCTAGTGTATAGAACAGGGGATATTGTCGGCTGCGGAGTTGATTACAGCACTGACACGTTGTACTTTACCAGAAATGGCCAGTGTTCCGGTATTTAAACTTCGCTCATTTTCCCCGACAACGCTAACTGTAAATATAGGGAAAATTGATGCTGTACCAACGGGAAGACTTTTTGCTGTCATTGCAGTCGGCAGGAGTGATGAGGTCACTTGGTTTTGCGTTTATTTTGATGCGAAATCTCCGTTTAAGCAGTCCGCATCTGCAGACCAACCACCCTGATGGACTTACTGAACCATTCGTTTTCAAAAATTGTTAATATATCAACTACGTATGAGTATATCGGATGGTTGTTCTGATGCGATAGCAGCTGCAAAGCCAGCGTCTAAGGAGATTCTTATCAAACTTCCTCTAATATGTAAAGGGCGAGAATGCGTACCTGGTGATGGCCAATAGCCGAATGCCTTGACCCTTATACCAGTATTGTAGTACTATAAAGCATCTCCCAAGCTCAGTTATACCCCATACATTAGCGGAGGCTTTTAGAAGCATGGGCAGTGTGCCTCAAATACCAAATTGAAGCTTAGCAGAGCCGTTCCTGTTAGTGCTGGGTAGTATATAAACGAGGAGATGTCACACGAAAAATAGATAGAATGTATCTGCGGCCCTCAGGCCTGAGCCGATCTCTCATGAACCCTCGGAAAATCCACGTGTTCCGAGGCTAAATATATCGCTGGATACCAGGATGAGAACCCATAATGAACTTAATATCTTACTAGATGATTTGTTGTTTTAGAGTGAGAACAGTGTGTCGAGCGTCTCTTCTTGAAAGATCAATGCAGTGCATGTTTGCGCAAAAAGTACATTATCAACAAAAGACTTCGAACGTCACGTCCATTGTTTGGAACAGTCCATTCTCTATCAGGACCTATTACATAGCCATAGAGAGAACTTTCTTACAATTACATGCTCTGTGAAACTGGGCATCTTTTATAAATAAATATTAAACAGTGCTTCTTGAAGGAAAGGGAAATAGGACGTGAACCAGGTATGATATTTGAAACAAACTTTTTAACGTAGGTCCGCAATCTGGAAATGATGAAATCGGTGATGTGAGTACTGGTGTGTGGGCAGAATATGCAGAAAGGTACGTTCGGTCACTTGGAATGGCAAACACGGGCCGAGTTTCCGGCGGGATAAGCATGATGGATTCGGCCCAGCGGCGACGTGCAGATGACGACGTAAGAGTAGTCAGACTGGTATGTTGCTGTGATTTCATTTGCCAACAAATGTGAATATCTGCCAATGAACAGCGAGGATCGACAAGAAATTAGCAGCCATTCTAACGGTCGGTCACCGAAAAGAAAGGATGCGGGTCTCAGAACAAACGATACACGTGTACTGTACATCAAGATGTTTCTCTTCTGTCGGATTTACCCAGCATCCAGGTCAGGCGCCTTGTAAAGCACCCGAAGCTAGAATGGGCTCTACCAAGGTCTGCTTGCAGCAATTCACATCAGCGGATCCATCCCACGCTCGCCAAGTAAAAGGTGGGACCCACGCCCAGGGCCCCGGTAGAGAGTTGCATCCTTGTTTGTAGAGTTCTGCTCTGGGAGTCTATAGGTCCATCAGCAGGGCGGTAACAGCGTCTCGAGTCGTGCGAGCAGAAGTTGCTAGCAAATGAACCGAGTAACGTGATATTGGAATCAAAAAGGAAACTATTTGCATGAAAAAAAAGAAAGAAAGCAATGCCCTTGCGAACAATACCCTGTAGGCTGTTCCCCTCCAGCGATAGCACACCACAACTCAACAACAGTTTCGTATCTCCATGACCATGCTTCAGCAACTTCCGTGTTTCAGATTGCCACCAGAACCCCCCATACTTAGAGACCAACACCAGCAACTTTTCATCCGCCCCATCCTTCGACTCTCAGCTTCTCCGTTTCGCCTTGGTACACAAACAAACTGCTGACGGCGCATCGGCGTAAACAGCGGCCGACCTGCAGCCAGCGGCTGTGCAACGGGAGGGCGGGAGCGCTATCCCCAATTTCCCCTCGAGTCAGCATGCATCAGCTTGCGCCTCACCCATGACCGTTGTCAGCACCCGCAACGCGCCTACTTTATTCCCGCCGCATGTATTGTAAGCCCAGCTCGTTGGAGCACGGTCCATCGTCCGCGTAGGCTCGTGCCTTGGCGAGCGAGATCGTCGGGTGACCTGCAGATGGAGTTGGGCTTGAGATTACGCACCACAGCAGCCACTTAGAAAGCTTCGATACACCACAAACGCCTGGCCAACGACAGGCAAGCAGCTGGATGGCGCCCCATAGTCGTCGCGGTTGGTGGCTAGTGGATCTCCCCGCTGCCCAGCGCGCGCCACTGCCGCAATCATAGATCTTGTTTGTGCTTGCTTCTTCGTGAGATGCGCGTGGCTGGACGGGGACCCACTGACTGTGCGCGGGCGTTGGTGGCTACAGGCAACAGCGATGACCGGGCAGCGCAACGGAGCTAGTGTTGAAAAAGGGCAATGCTCCGTGGGGGTCTTCGCCCTATCTGGGAGATGCGAGAGCAAAAAATGGACACGTGGGGGCTGAAAAATCAAAACAAGATGACCACGATCACGAACTTCCCCTGCTGGTACGCACAAATCCGAACGCGAAAAGGTCCCGGGTATCTGGATCGTGGGGCGGACGGATGCAGATGAGGGAGGGGATCTGGCAAGTGAGATTGACTGTAGATACTAATCCGTAGCGACGACGGCATTAGCTGCAGCGGTGGTGGCGCCACCAGCAGGAACCGCAGCAGTACATGTTCTGTAGTGGTGTGGTGCGAGAGGGGCGATGCCAATGAGTGCAGCACCGGCGATCCTTCCGCTCAGATGATCCACCTCGGCGGAGCGGACGGGAGGGCTGGGGCGGCGGTATCGGCGGCGATTAGCCCCCACTTCCAGCTGCAAGGTCATCAATCAGGATCGAGTTCGCAGGGAGTAAGCCCCATCCTTTTGTCTGCGGGAATCTGATCGTGAGGATCGAGCAGCGCGTGAGTGCGGCCTGAATAGTGTTGTTGATCGTAAGGCAACCATGGCTACTCAGGAACGGATAGCTGAGCGTTGGGTGGCTGGCTGGCGGCGAATACCGCACCGTTGTGAATGCCATCTCTCGTTTCTCCTTTGAGAACAGGTTCAGTAAAGGCGGAAATTACATCTTTCGCCGATTCTTCTCTCTACGAACTCTAGCCTCATGCACGACGTGCTGTATAAAGCCCGATTTCGAACACCGCCCTCTCTCATAGGCAAAGTAGGTCAAGCCCTAGGTCTTCGCTACCATTGTGTCGGGTACCTCTTTCTTTTTATGGCCTGTCCTTCTAGGATCCACCGGGATGATCCTTCTTAGTGCTGATGCTTAAATGGGGCAACATGCCAAATGTTGTTTTCAGCCAGGGTGGTTCTGCCAATCTTTGCTCAAAGGGCGTCGGGTGTCTCATTGCCCCACATCAGGTGGCTAAATCTGGGTGCCGAGTCAGTGCTCGCTTTCGCGTGCCATGCACACAATGGGCGCTGGATCGAGAAGCGGACTAGAGGCTCCGGGGTCCCTATCACGGGGGGTATGCGAATCGTACGTGCAGATCAAGCAGTCACCTGTCAGCAAGCAAGGGATTGGAGAACCAAGCCGCAATCACATCCAAACACCTACAGAAATAATTGCGTCCAGGGCTGAAGGGCCAGAGCCAGGGCGCTGGAACTGACCGCCCGCCACCACCACCACCACATTGGGGCGATGACGCGCTATGCAACATCCACCTGCACCTGGAAATGCCCGAAACGCACTTCTGCCTCATCCTTCTCACACACCCCGTTCCTGGAGGCTGAGTCGTGATGATGCAGTTGCAAGTGTATGCTGCAGGGTGTCACGGTAATATATCTGACTCCAAATCTTCCGTACCTTTCGCTGGTGGTCAGAACACATCACCGCCGGCATAATCATGAGCAGAGGACACATTAAAGACAGTGCTATGCACCCGAACCCCGCAGTACCTGCCTCAACTGGCCCCGTCGTCCGACGCAGGTGGACTCCTGCGGAAGACGATATCCTCCGTACCGAGGCGGAGCTCCAATGTACGTATTAATTGCTGTCGCCACCCTGCCAGGGACTTCCGGACCATTTACTGAGTCTATCGTGTTCCAGCAAAAGACGGTCGGCCCAGTGACTGGAAACGGATAGCACTGCGGATACCTGGCCGCTCTAACAAGGACTGCCGGAAGAGGTGGAACAAGATCTTCACCCGTATCAACAAAGGCACCTGGAACCCGGAAGAAGACGAGGCTCTGCGGGAGGCCGTGATGCAGTACGGCTGCAGGTGGGCGCAGGTGGCACAGCAGGTGGGAAGCAGGAACGCCGAACGTAAGTGCAACCTTCCACAATCCTGACATCTACTTTTAGTTCACGTGGATTGTTAACTGTCTCATCAGAATGTGCGAAGCGGTGGAACCACTCTTTAGATCCAGAGGTCGACCGCAGTGTGTGGACCAAGGAAGAAGACGCATGCTTGCTGGACGCCATCACCAAGTACGGCAAAAGCTGGAAGACTATCGCAGAGAAGGTCTTCCCTCGTCGCTCAACTACGGACATCAAGAACAGGTACGTTTGACGGCCGCCCTTGTCTTTCAGAATCACCATTAACACGCACACAGGTATAGCATCATTATCCGGCGGCGGAGCCCAAACACAGAAAACAACGCCGCCCTCAAGATGTCCGAAAGTCCGAGTCCCCAAGGTATCTCCAGCCCTGAGGACATGGGGTCCCTGTCCGAACCGCTGGGGTCCAGCATTTCTTCCAACGGCTCACCATCACATTTCGACGTCCTATCGTTCTCCGGCTCCTCGCCTGAAATGACCGAGGTCCTACCAAGCGTTGACAACTCTACCATTGTCGGTCTGGGCGTCGGCCTGGATAAATCAATGTTTTACGACCTCTCCCACGTCGACCCGAATCTACACATCCACCCAACCATGGACGCATTCAATGCTCTACCTTGGAAGCTGGAAGATTCCTTCCCAGGCCAAGCGGAGCAGAATTTCAATTCCAGCGGACCCATGCACTGGGAGGGGGGCTATGAGGACGTCTCCTCTGGCGGTGCAATCATGGTACATCACGAAGACGATGCTGCTGTGCATTGCGCATCAACTCCGAACGGAAGTGTCAACACACCCAACAGTTCATCGAAAGTTACGTTGCAAATGGAGGGCGTTTCATCACATCTCCTACATCGCATGCTTGGCATGTTATTAGAGTCGCAAACCCAGTTCAAGATAGAAAATCGGTAGACATTTGTCTACCAAATAGAATTGAGGCTGTGAAAAGTCAGACGAGTCACTTTGGTCGTGAATACCATCTTGCCATCCCTACTGGGACCATTGTCTTTTCCGCCATAACAAATTATCGTTTGATAAGGCAAATTCACGGGCTGAGAGGCTCGTCCGAAAAGGGCAAAAACAGAAAAAGCAAAATCACAAATCAGACCACGTTCAGCCTGGCCTGCTGCTTGTGCGCAGTCTCTGATTTCCCCCGTGACCACCGTACATGATTTCTCTACCTGTGCAGGGATTTCTGTAAAGTGTGCGCACTCTCATCGGCTCCCATATGTTCATTTACTAGTTTTCAATTCCTGTTGTGGTGTTCCCATGAATCAATAAACCTCTGCCGCAAATCATCGCTTGTGTGAGTAATCAGCATGGCAAATCTTATAATGATCCCCATGATCTGCAACGAAATCGCTTAGGTAGAACGCCGCATCAGAGATTTTTACGTCTACGATTGGGTAGCTTCCACATGCATGTAGCTCATCACAATTTGTGACTCACGAGAACGAGAACAGTGAGAGCCATGAAGACGAGAATGGCCTTTTCATGATCCTCTTCGAGAAACTCGATGTGGAACGTTGCCTCGTGCTCCAATGTATTGAGACGATTATGCAGCTGCGTGTTAGTTGAGTTATCGTCGTCACCCAAGCCCATGTATGCAGAGATGCATTGCAGCGGCCCGAAGCAATATCTGCCTTCCCATGGAAAGTGGTACAATAAGCAGGCCAGGCTCGGCTCGCTGCGGCACAGCGTATCTTCGACGCATCAGTGCTATTGCGCATCTCTTTCCCCTAAAGACCAATGGTGTTTCCTCCCTCGGTACCGTCCTGTCCTCCAAAAGGCGCACAAAGCACTGGTTCAAGACTGGTGTGAAGGAGAAAATCTATATCAAACGTATTATTATCAGCATAGCCGCCCCAAAACGGGTCGCTGAAGGCAGTGGTGCCGGCTGTCTGCGGAAGAACGCGAGGTGTGTGGAGATCAGGCTGATCAAGCTCTTCGAGGTGAACTGAGGCTCCAGTCGTGTTCCCAGCTGCAGCTGCAGGCTGGGGAGTGGTTGCACGTTGCGGCACATGATGCGAACAGCTACTCGCAGTCTTGGTCGACACGCTGACAATGGAGCCTCCCGACGAGACCTGGCCTGTCAGTCTTTCCATAAGATCGACAAACGCCTCGGCGATCCAGATCTTCACGGGCCATGATTTCGCGAGCTCGCTCAGCGCGAGTAGGCATTGCCGCGCCTTGTTCTCGGCGAGCTGTTGACGGACGTGGTCGCGCCTGCATATGGCGATGGTGTGGACGGACAGGGCACCGAACAATGATGGCACGCTGTGTGTGGGGGTCAGGATGTGACGACTTTTAATGAGGTGTGTGTGTGGATTCGTACAGGTGGATCTGTGCAAACTTGATTGCGCCGTTTCCCAGGAGGTCCTCTGCCATGCGGGTTATCGAATCGGCAGCGGAGCGGACCCGCACATCCCGTTCAGCTTCGGCCGAGGAGAGGACTTCGATGGACCTGGGTCGAAAGAGGAGTATGTAATAGTTTCTCGTTTCCGCGTCAATAGAAGCTTTCGCATTCAAACTGGTTCGGGTAGCTTACTGATATGAGAAGTGGAGCATGCTGGCCCAGAAGGATGCATCCAATGATCCGCTGAGCGGCTCTTTTCGGAGTTCATGTGGCAACCGAGATTCCCATTGTGACAGCCTCTCCACCAATGCTTCCGTGTCGGACCGTCCCGGCTCGGGGCGGCGGGGACTGAACTCTTTGGTGAGAATATCTCCAACTGAAATGGCAGCGAGTAAGCACCCCTCCGTGGGCATCCAGATATTACGGATCATCTTACGTATCATGGCCAACTTCGACATCTCGATGACATACGATACATGGAAGTCTTGCTGAGCAGGTATGAGACCCTGGTCGTAGTCGTCATCGAAGGTGAAATCTTCTTCAGTGAGAGGCTCGACATCGCAATCCTCGTCTCGGATGCGGCATGGCTGTCCGAAAGCCGCAGCAGTATGGTGATCACGAACCTATCTGCATCAGCGCCGGCGGGGGAAACAATTCTCTACTTGGGAGCGATTTACGTAGATGGACCACCAAATTCGCTTCTGCAAAGATCTTTCCCGTGCGCTTCTCACTGAGCGTGATGTGCTGGGTTGCTGTCAGTATTAGCTACGCGCATTTTGTATGGATGGACGTACGAACGATGCAATTTCAAAGACTGCGCGACAATCACTGAGCAGGCAACCCAATAACACGTGTCTTTCTGCTCATCATGTCCGGCCCACCAGAAGCCAAGAAGCAGAAGACAAGCCACGACTAGTATCGGGTCACGCTCGTAATCTGCGTCATACAGCGCCTTCGCCCGCAGATAATGCGTCTTTCTTGCCGTGGTCCGGTCATTGTACCCAGCGGCATGCACAAGACTCTCATCACACACTGTAAAGCCTAGCAGATAGATTGTCTGAAGAACGAGTGGGGAGCATTCGCTGCAGAGGTACCTCCGCATGAACTCCTTGCGATCAAAGACCGGATAAGCGGGGTGGATGACCTCGAAGAAAGCGCGGATCAGCTCGTCGGCTACTTCCCCGACTGGCATGATTAAAGCCTCTGCCAGAGAGACAAACTTGCCAACTCGCCGGTCACGATCAGAAACTGGTCGCTCGACGATGGAGGCTGGGATTGAGTAATGGACTTTTAAGGACTCGGTGACGCCGTCATCGGCTTTGTAGACGACCTCGACGATGTACGAAACACGATGAGCCTTTGTGGTACCATGAGAACGGGTAATCTGCCTGGATTGATCTTCCTGCCTCTCTGGCACAGGTCGAGGCTCGTCTGTGCCAGCGAAGAGTGTCTCAAGGCCCTGAATTTGCTGTAGCTGGCCCAGCGACTTGTCTGCATTCGAGCCATCGCAGTGCTGAGGTGCATCCGCATCGCGAACTGTCTCAGAGGACGCCCCAGCCTGGAGAAGCGGTTGGGCTGACTGACCGGCAGGTGTATCTCCAGATGCGCTTTGGTCTCGGGAGACGCGTTGCCTCTTTCGGACATACCTACCACGGCCTTTTCAGTTCCTGTGCGCAGCGCTTGGAGAGAATGGACTACACTTACTTGCCCCGTTTCGATTCAATCAGCTCGCATGGCGTTCTCCGCGTGCGGCAGTGCCAGCACGGTTGTCCGTCGGCGGCGTCACACTTCACCCGCCGCGCGTTGCACGCCTTGCAGGCGATTCGGGCGCGGCGAAGATGGGGAGGGGACGTGTCCGCTGCCAGGCTGCGACCAGAAGCCTCGGTTGCTTCGGTCATTGGTATCGGAGTTGCTTGCGTGTCGGATTGCACGACTGGCGGGAAGGATTATAGAAGAAGGCGAGGGTGGACGTCGCCTGTAAGATCCCGAGGCAATTGGGGTTTCCCCGCCGAGATTGAACCGCCTTGAGATCCCGAGGGCTCTCGGGTTTGAGTGACTAAGCGTCCGCTTTTCTGGTTCAGAGTAACATACGCTGTAATATCCTAGTGGATTTAGCGCCGATTTAGCTCTGTAGCGTCTACTTTTACCAAATGTTCCACATATGTCTCGTGAGTAGTGCAGTTATCTAATTGTTGCCAATTCATTAACATGTGAATGTAATCTATCAGCATGCATTATCCTCCTTTTTTTTAAAAAACTGCACAAATAGTCTACTAGGTAATTTCCATCAGGCAGGAGATTTGAAGCAGCCATTTAAAAACTTTGCGTAATTAAAGATTTTAAACTCAGAGCATTAGGTGACAACCGCGAATCTGCTCTTTCCTCTCAGTACCTGGCCGTATCTGAAAAATAGCCATGGAAACGGCATCATGACAACCGTAAGAAACGCAAGGACACTGGTGGCCCACTGGTATCCAAGGTCCTCGTACATTTGGATGCCGAATAAAGGGAATGCCGCTGATGCACTCATTGTTAGTAATCCGGTGAGTTCGAAGACTCAGTGCCGACATACCTGCGAAAGAGCATCTCACGAGACCATTAGAGGCCATGGCTGATGCAGCAAACCGTGGGTAAGCATCTACCTGTATAGATAGTCAGCATATGGAGTTGTTTAAACCATTCGCAACAATCCCACGTGAGGTAAGGGCCAGCGTACAAGATACGTAAAAATTCCGGTGAATACAAGCAACATCCCACATCCAAACACAGCTGATCCAAGTATGGGTACTATCCAGTGGATACTCGGGTAAGTAGTCCAGCCGAACCAGAACAGGCCAGTGGGGATAAGAAGACCACCCAAGATGGCTGGTGGAAGTCGGTACTCCGGTTCCTCTCGGGTAGGGCCTTTTCCTTGCTTCTGCAGTAGATGCATACGAAGACGAGACCATAAAGGATTGCTAGCAGCTGCCACAAGCATCCCCCCAATAATCCCCAGGAAGGTTAGACCAACCTGCCATAGGTTCATGCCATGGTTTGTTCGGAATATGAGAGGAAAGGATCCAAAGAACAGATACAAGATACCCAGCAAAATTGCCGAGTAAATGTTCAGGCAGAGGCACATGGGCTCGAGTAAAAGAAACTGGAGCGGCCGTAGGAGCGAAAGTGCGATCACCCTCCTTTTTGACCTGGTAATTTTCTCCATCGGCGCCTTGAACCTGTCATCTCCTGTTTCCCTGCGAAGCTTTCTGGCTTTCGCCCTCAGTATGACTGGATGGTAAGTTTCTGGGGCGAGGACGACAATTGCAATCCACAGGGCACTAGACCAAATGATGACGACGTAGTAGGTCCACCTCCAGTGTGTGTAGTAATTGATGAAGCCACCAATCACCGGGCCCAAGGACGGACCAATAAATGGGGCGGATGAGACGAGAACCATTGGCGTTTGAATCTCATGGCGCGAGAATACATCCCCCACAGTTCCTCCCGCAACAGACAAGAAGGTACCACCAGCGAATCCGTTAAAGAACCGAGCTATAATCAGAACCGCGATGTGTTTGCCAACGGCTGATGGGATTGTCCAGATGGTAAAAAGAGTCCAGGAAACGAGGTATATTGGCCTTCGTCCGTAGTACTCGCTCAAAGGGCCAGTGAACAACGGTCCCAGGGCGATTCCCAATACAAACGACGACAGTCCAACCGTTGCGACGAGGGATGGCGTGCCGAACTCGGCGTTCATCTGCGTATACGTAGTCGTGTAGATCGAGCTGGCGCATGTCCTTCACTTGCGTGGTCAGCAGTTACCGTCTGAAGACACCCATTGTCCGCTCACTCGAGTGATGCGATGCGCGCCTTGAGGAAGATGGCATAGGCTTACACGCATAATGTTCCGGTACAAACGATGATTACAATAGCCCACTTCCGTGCTAATGGCATGCTTCGGGGGCACATGGGATCATAGTCGCCTTCGAACGCGACTTCGTGCGGATCATGTTTGATTTCCCCGATCGCGTGGCTGCCGCTTTCCACGTCTTCGCCCGTGCATTCTTGCGAGAATTGCTGCTCATCGCAACCGGCGTCGTGGTTATTGGTGCGATGTTGCTCGCGGGTGCTGCTGACGGTCGTCGGAGAATGTGGACAGGAAGGGGTCAATTCGCTCGCTTGGGTGGGTGGTGAGATGCTCATTGCTTTGAAACCGCTATTGGAAGGAGTTCAATCATCGAGTTGTGGAAAGATATGAGATCTGGACATCTCGTCCCAGTCGCGGCAGTATGGTGTTTTACCAGAACTTCGTACCAGATTTGGGGAAATATGCTCGCTGCTGAAGGAAACCGGTAGTAAGACGTGCCACTGGAGTTGTCGAAAGGCCTCGGCACACTGAAAGCAATGGTTCAATTTGCTTGGAGAAACCTTTGGTTCTTCGGCTATATGAGATATGCTTTAGGTAATCATGAACCCTCGATTTCTTACAAAATACTATGGTAAGAATATCTGAATCGAAATGATTGGACAATCGCGTGACTCACGTCAGTGCAAAAAATTCTTACCTCGCCTCGGTCGAACGTTCGCTTTCCCCACATTGAGTGGCTTTGACACGTAACACACAACATGATTGTACCATGATGGCCCACACATTTCAAATGTCACCTCTCTACTAATGTCCTCAGAAACATTAAATTAAAGGCGATTCATATTCGGAGGTCCATCAATCAAGTACAGACCGAGAAGTTTCAGAATCCACCACGCCAATTCTGGGATTGTTCTAACGTCTGCATCGGAGCAGCAATGTCTGCTAGCCAAGATGACCCGGTCGACACGGTGAGAGCGGAGTACCACTTGTCACGGAGAGGGGCTTGCAACTTCGTACATCGAGATGTATGGGGCCCGCGAGAAAAGTCCATGGCAAATCCATGGTCTCCACAAAATCCTGACGGAATGTGTGTTCATCTCGCTTCATTCAAAGAGAATTATCCAGTTCTGACTTGTGCAGGGTCATCCTCCGCCTGGCTGAGAACAGTCTTTTGCATGCGGATATGGTTGATTTCATTAACTCCCAGGTCAATTCTTCCCGCAGACCATACGTTCGCCTGCTTATATTTTCTGAACAGACTTCTGCTCTGCCCATCGATCATCTCACTTACAGCACAGGCCCGCGAGGGTCACGCCGTCTTCGAAATGCCGCAGCCGCATTCCTGAATGATGAATTCCAATCTCGCCAAACCATTACGGCGGACAATCTTTTCATCACTCCTGGTTTGGCCAGCGCCATAGATGGAATAACCTGGTCAATTTGCAATGATGGAGATGGCATCCTGGTTCCACGACCATACTACAATGGATTTGACGTGGATGTCCTCAACCGGAGCAATGCTCGAGTAATCGGGGTCCCGTACGAGGGAATAGAGGGATGCTCAGAGCTTGATGATCTATTCCGTCCTGAAGTAAACAGGAGAGCCCTTGAAGCGGCTATTGAGGAGGCAAAAGCTGACGGCATAAAGATCCGTGCTCTGATGATTTCAAAGTAAGTTCTCACCGTCCAGCAAGATCCGGCCAGAATGTATTGACATTGACACATATAGTCCTCACAATCCGCTCGGAAGATGCTATGTCAGTATTCGTCCCTCTTCAAGTTAAATTAGCCACCGGGGTTTAGATGCTAATTTCAAGCACCAGCCTTCTGAGACCCTGAAGGAATTCGCCTCATTCTGCGGGCGACACCAGTTGCACCTCATCTCCGACGAAATCTATGCCATGTCCATTTTCTCCAACCCTGCGATCCCTAATCCCATTCCATTTATCTCCATACTCTCCCTCGATCTCGGCGATACAATCGACCCCACCCTCGTACATGTGCTTTATGGTGCAAGCAAGGATTTCTGGGCCAATGGCTTGCGCCTGGGCTTCGTCTGCACGAATAACCAAGGCATAATTGGTGCCATGTCAAGCATTGGGTTCGTGCCAAACATTGGACTGATACAAAAATGTATTTTGCTGATGGGTTGTTCTGACTAGCATATTTTCCTGGTCATCGCACATAATTCAAGATGTTTGGGCCACCATGCTGGAAGACAGGCAATGGCTGGAAAGCTTCATGCGTAAGAAGACGCAGCTCATGGAGGAGAATTACCGCATTGCAACTTCGTTCTTTCATGGACATGATATACGCTACTACGAGATGTAAGTAAATGTGGGGTTTTAATGTAATCAATCATCTCAACTAATGGATCTTCAGGAATGCGGGTCTGTATATTTGGGTGGACCTCCGTCATTTGCTTTTGCCAAAGGCGTCGTCTCAGCAGACAGACTACAAGGCACTCCAACTCGCCTCTCCTGAATCTCACACTTTTAAACAGCGAGAATTGAGCATTGCGGATACCTGCATCAAGAACGGGGTCATGATTGCACCCGGCCACATATACATGCCCGAAGAGTTCGGTTGGTTCCGAGTCACCTTCACCCTGGGGAAGGAAGCGTTGGGAGAAGGCTTGAGCCGGCTTTGGAGAGCATTAAAAGAGGCTGAGGGAGAATTGCGGGATTAAAGTCTTCTCAGTAAATTTTCTGTGAGGAATGATGAGTTGTCTGAGCTGAACGTGAGCATGGATATGGCTGACTGGAGTTGCTCAAGATAGCGAAATAATACATTTTGCGCATCCCTGGATTCAGAAGCCTAGGCGAAGGGGAAATTCGGGAACGTAACATTTCCTAAACCAAACAGACAGCCAGCGTTGCAGTTTTACGAATTGTTCTCAATATTTCAACAGAACAACAAAGCGCGATCTTAAAAGGTTTCACGTAGAAACACAGGACGCATCCATTGTTTAACCAACTTAAAGGAGAATACTACCCGTGTTTTGCAGGTGAATGGCTGGCAGCAAAGCGTTGGTAGTCAGCTGGCCCCCTCCCCACTCTTTGAGAAGAGATTGTTTGGTGGTGTTATGCAACTCGCTCAATTCGTTCAATGCGTATCCGGCACCAGCATTGTTACATTCTCAGGGGAGCTAGACCAGGGACAAAACCCCGCGAGTTACGTAAGTGGCGTCCAATAGCACCCCGCCCGTGAGGCCCCCACCTGCACGTTATGTGAACCGCTATCAGCGCGCCCTAACCGTCAGCGGAATGGAAGCTGGTCGCCGGATGTGAGCCCGATTCTGGCAAGATGTGCAACACGCACGATGCATCTTGTCCGAAGCAATAATTACCGGACAACCCACCATCGCGGGGTTTAGACATTTAGGCCCAAGGTCCTTTCTTTAGAAACGTGATAATATCTGGAGTCTAGCGCCGCGAAATGCAAAGATTTATGCGGTTGGACAAATGCACAGCTCATCATGAAAGACTTCCCATATAAGTCGCTCGACCGCGACATGGACAGACCGTTTCGCAGGCTGGAACTGCTCCCAGGAACTGGCCAAATCAATTGCAAGCTGCAGCACGTCTTTTTAGCCGACAATCCACAATATGAAGCCATATCTTACCACTGGGGTCCTACTCGCACCGAATTCACACATGAAATAATATGCGACGGTCTCAGGTCGAAGATCACAGAGAGTCTACACTGCGCCCTAATGCGCTTTCGGAAAACAGACGCCTCCAGATTTCTGTGGGCAGACCAGATCTGCATAAACCAAGACGACAAAAGCGAACGTGCATTCCAAGTCAGCATGATGCGCGAGATATACGAAAACGCTTACCAGACGCTGATATGGCTCGGGAACAAGGAGCCCAAACAGAAAAACGACGACCCGGACGAGGCATTCAAACTGCTGGAAATACTGGCGACTGCACACGAGAAGCGGCGAGCTCGCACGCCGCCCGACAAACGAACACTTTTCGAGCTTTCGCGCGCAGAAGTTGCCGAACTGTCCCTGCCCTCCGTGATATCGGCCCCGGTTTGGAAAGCCGTCTGGCTGATACTGTCACGGCAGTGGTTCCACCGCCTCTGGGTGATTCAGGAAGTCACCGTGTCGAGACAGGTAGTCGTGCACTGTTCGCGCTCAGAGATCGCGTGGTCACGCCTGGTTTCGGCTACGACCTGCGCCTTTGAATTGGCCGGCGTGCTCCACATGCTGGGCAATTATTCGACCTTCGGCGCATCGGTGGAGAACGTACGGAAAGCAAGACTGGACGGAAAACCCAAGAGTCTGACGAGCATGCTCATTGAATTCTCGCACTACGGAGCCTCGGATCCAAGAGACAAGGTCTTCTCCCTGCTCGGCCTGGCGTCAGCGCAGGATCGCAAGCTCGTCGAGATCGACTACAGATCGCCACCGGAGACGACCTACCTCAACACTACGGTGGCTATCCTGAAGCAGTCTCGAAATTTGGACATCCTGTGCGCGGTAAATAGGAACTCTGAAAAGGAAGCAGAGGTGCAGAATCCGAAATTGCCAACGTGGGTCCGCGACTACAAGGATTCGCCGATTCCGACAGCGTTGTGTTTGATGCCATGGCACAACATAAACAGCAGGCCAAGAATGGAACGGGGTCCCAGATTCAGAGCCTCAGGCCTCTCACAGTCAGAACCTGCTTTCTCGGACGACCTGAAGAAGCTCAGCTTGAAGGGCTTCGTGCTGGACACTGTTGCCAGGACGGCGCTTCCTCAGCATCCTCCTCGCGCAAATCAAGTAAAGGGATTGATTCCAGCAAGGAAAGCCCTGAAAGACGGAACCAGATTCTTGGAAGCCCTTGCTGACTGGAAATCGCTTATCATGGCTCACGGTCCGAAATATAGTACCGGGGAGGACACCGATGATGTGTATTGGCAGATTCTCATCGGCGGATGTTCTGAGGAAGAGCGCGATGAGGTGCGGAATGAATGGCACGCTTTAAGGGGAGACACCAGTTACTATAATACCCTGCACAGGTACTCTTTAGCGCGATTTCGTCTGGTGTGTTTCCTGGTGATTGGTTTCCTAATCGCCAGCGCTATGATATTGGCGCCGCGACTGAGGAAGAAGAAAGTTCTTCGATTGGCGTTTCTGGATAGGATGGTTGTCTGTACTGGTAGACGGATGGTGGAGACTGTGTCTGGCCGTTTGGGTCTGGCACCCGCTGGATGCAGGGTGGGCGACAAGATTGTGCTCTGTCGGGGAGGAAGTATGCCGCTTGTCTTACGGGCAGAGGGGTTTGAGTGGAGGCTGATAGGTGCAGCGTATATTCATGGAATCATGTATGGAGAGGCATATGAGGATCAAAAGTGCGAGACCATAGGGCTCATTTAATAAATAGTAGGCCTTTCCTCCACTGATCGAGCGATTTCCGAACATCATCGTGAAGCATGGACTAGTGAAGTGCATATTTCACAGTGCTTCTCATACAACGCTGCACTAATGTACGATTTGAGAGAAGACTCTCCAACTGTCGTATGGTATGTGCGGTATTAACTCATCAAACCTTCCAATGACCCATCAATACCTTATAGATCTGACTTTGAGACTGTCGATCATTCTTTTGGTGATCCTGCGGCGAATCGTGCGGAGTTGGGGACTGGAGTTGTGGAGCCGAGCTGTGGAGCCGAGTAATTCGGCTAAACAAACAACACCGTTTACTCCTCGACGTCGGTTTCCGATTGTTGGTACCATACTGGATTGTCTGTCTAAGTGGTACGGGATCAGCAGGTTATATACACTCAGAGGTGGGACTAAGCCCAAATAAGCCTCCTATTCTGGGTAAATACCATGCGCGGCTCTTGGTACTCTAACGCCGATCTTCACGAAGAGAACCACGTTAACGAATTGCTATAGGAAGGAATTCAAAGGTTTAAGAATATTATTGCACGGAGTGATACATGATTAACATTCCCGAGGTAGCTGTCGTCAGAGAACGTATCCCCTACACCAGTTTGCAGTGGCTTCACGCAACATAATGTTCTCGCTTGGTGTGAGGCCTATTCAGTACAGCATATCCTACACAGATAAACCCCCAAAAGTTAGTCTTCGGCTACACCATCCCCTCCCCCTCCACACCCCCCAACCTCCGAAAAATCCTCCTATACAACCAACACGTCGGCCACGCCCCCATCGCCTCACACAGCGTCTCTGCCTCCGCCAGCAGCCTCCTCCGCCCCGCTGCCGTCCGCAAGACCCCGACGCCAGCCAACCGCGGCTGCGCGATCCCACACTCGACCCAGAAGTCCTGCACTGCTGCCGCCGCCGCCGCCGCTCCGTCCAACTCGTCCAAGTACACCACCGCTTCGTCTGCCCCGTCACGATCTCCGCTGCTGCTGCCAACGCCGCTGCCGCTGCTGTAGTAGCTATCGCCGCTACCCGGCTCATCCATCCGCGCATACAGCCACAGCACAGCAACCGCATGCAGCAGCACAGCCGGCGCCCCGCACGCCGTCGAGTGATACGTGCGGAGTAGACCATACGCTTGCGCTGCATGTCGGACGCAGGCGCGTGCGCGGCGGCGGTCGGGGTTCAGCAGGGAGCAACCACCCGGGTGTACGCCTTCGTCGTTTTCCTCTTCCTCCTCGCCACCCTGGTGTTCAGCAATTGCCCCAAACACGCACGCCATAACTTCTCTGACCGGGCAGAGCAGCGACAGCTTCCCCCAGTGGAACGCCAGCAGCGCGTCGACGGCGCGGCGACGGTGCGGTGCGGAGGCGGAAGTATCGGTGGGCTGTTCGAGGGAGGGTATGAAGTCCAATATTGCTGTGTCGGGCGCCTGGTGGGCGTGGCTGAGGTTGAGGATGATGGAGAGCTTGGCCAGGTGGCCGAGGTGAGGCCAAAGGCTGGTGGGGTCGGGGTGCGTTTCGAGCTGGTGGATGCTTGGGGGTGGAGGAGGGTCTGGTGGGGGTTAGTGGCGGGGTGGCGGGGATGGGGGATTGGCGGTGTTGAGGTAGGAGGGAGAAACGGAGGAAGGGTGCGGACGTACAGGGGCCTTGGAAGGTGTTGGACCAGGCGAGGGCGGAGGGGGCGGCCCAGAGGTCTTCGTGGGAAGGGAGCTCGATTCGTAGTTCCTCCTTGCTAATGACGGAGGTTATTTGAGCGTGAAGGCGGATGTGGTGGTCCAGGACCTTGTCGACGGGGTCAGACTTGGGGTTGCAGCTGTGGCATGTGGGAGCACTCACTGACATGGCGTGGCTGGTCCGCCTGTTTTCCTCTTCCTTGATCCATAGATGCCACCGGTCTTCGAGAGGAATGGCTCTGACCGCGTCTGGACTGAGGCTCGACCCGCTTCGGAACAGCCCCGTCCGCCTGCCGAGTGCGGCGGGGATGCACTGGTTGATTTCGACCACCTCCATGAGCCGCCGGTCGCCGGAGTGAAGTCCGGAGAGGTGGTGAAGGACGATGCACTGGAGCAGGCTTATCTGTCGACTGAAGCGATTATCGGTTTCGCACTTGTACTCAAATATCAGTGTGGAGAGCAGTTGGCGAGGAATTAGACTCCCTCACCAGGTGCATGGTCAATCGCCGGAGCAGCTCGGTCATGGCAAGCGCGCATTGGCTGGCGCCTTCTAACTTCGAATACCGGGCTCCGATTGTTGCCACGGCCAAGGTGAGGAGAGGTCGAGGAGCTCCTTTCCCGAAGGAAGGCTGGTGCAGCATCGGAAAGATTGGATGAAAATGCTCGAAGTACAGCTGGACGAAGACATTCATCACCGCAGGAGGAGGGATGCGGAGGGCTTGGAAGGGCGGATAGAAGGCTGCATTTTGCAGCTTCTCAGCAAAACCGGATATGATGCTGAGGTCTGATGCCTGAACCTCTGGCACTTGGGCTGAATCTTCTCGAGCAATGTCCTGCGGCGACACGTGTGAGAAGTCCGGGAAGCTCAGGCCGATGCAAGCTGATCGAGGCATATATCGGCGATGCTCCAGATCCACCGCCGACGGCTTGGGCGACAAATATCGTTCATCGCCACTGACGATCAGTGACTCCGGAGATGGTAACTGCGCAGCAGCTGGGCTTTGCATGGGCACTGGATCAACGACCGAGTCGGAGAGTTGTTGAAGGAAACTGAAGTCTGCTGGCCAGCCGCAGTCGTTCACCATCACACCATCGAAGCCGAAAAGTTCCAGATTGCTGAAATCAGTCTCATCGCCCAGACGTACATGTGTAGAGTCATTCTCCACTAGGCTAGGTGTAGGAAAAGACTCAAACGGCAGGATGGATGTTGGTGCCTGCGGAGACTCTGATGCTTGCACTTGGCGCCTCCGCTGCGGCGGGTAGGAACATCGTTGCTGCTGTCTTGAGCATCTCTGGCAGGATGGTCGGCTGCCGTCACATCGAAGCTTCGATTGGCTGCATGGTCGACAGGCCTGTGTGATACGTGTATGGCGGGATACCTGTGGTCGGGTCCTCTCGAGACTAGGGTGACGCGCTGAAATATGCCTGGTGAGAGCGTCGCTCCATTACGAAAGTCAGCATCTTCGGGGCTCAAATACAATGCCTTCAATATTTACATACGCGCGACTGAAGCTGTCGAGGCAGATGTCACAGAAGAAGTGTTGGTCAGGAGAGTGTATGCGCGTGTGCCGGTGTAGGTTGCCTTCGCGGGCAAACGTTGCACTGCATTCGGGGCATTGGAATCGAGCCTCTGACATTTCCTTTTTTGTTTTTGATCGGTCAAGTGGCTTGGAGCATGGGGCGAGCTGGCTTGTGGCTGCCTATAAGCCTGGGGAAAATATGGGGAAACGGAGTTAGCGATTTCAGGCCGACCGGCCGAGCGATTATTGGACGTGTCAGTTTCGGCTACCAAAGCTTTAGGCTGGTCGGCCTTATTATGTTTCGTACTATGTACGTAAAGTGGACTGTGCTGCACTACACCAGCTGGTTGGGATCTGCCAGCGATCAAGCGGAATATGTGGGCCGTCCAACGCAGCCAGCAATATCACATGCTACAAAAACCGATACAGCCCAAAAGCAATCGCAGATGACATAGCGAGAGAGGTCAGCAATCCAACAGCCAGGCCCTGAGAGAAGTAACTGGTATGTCCTCCCAATGGCTGCGCATAAAGTTTCAACGAGACCTTTGGAATCTCGAGTGACCCACTTGCGACGCACTGTACCTCAGAGAAATCGTTCACGTCAAACGGTGTGTTCCAAGTACCAATATGATGGCGCGGAATAGCTAGAAATACGACCGCTTAGTATATTTGACACGCATTGACATCTGGGTACTCACGTGAAACAACGGGAGGGATGCAGTTGACAAAGGTTTGCTGGCTGGAGATAAAATTGGCCAGATACACTGCCTCTTTCTCTCCCGCGAAAATATAGGTTGCCGGGGTTTTGACTTGAGGATTGCTGGACATTTTATTAATAATGTCGGATCAATCAGGCTTTTGAAACTCACATCTTTGTGGCTAGACTAATCGAGTCTTCCATGCTGCTTGTGGGAATACAAAGAAGCTCGATAGCCTCGCCGAACTCATTTCTTCCTACAGCGTCAGAACGATCCGTAATTGCACGAATTTAGTCATCCGCTTACCCAGTCAACTTTAAAGCAAATGAGCCACTGTCTTTGGCCGCTCCGATTCCCGAAAGGATTTCCGCAAAGCTGGACTTCGTCTCCGATCTCCTAGTGAAAGAGCTCAAAGCAGCTTCGAAAGCCTGAATCGTGAACTCATCGACCAAAATAATTTTGGGGATGGCAATACAGTGCGAAGTTGCGGCTCTCGACAGCTGGGCGGCAACCTGGTTAAGATTGGCTGCACTCCTGTCCACCACTGCGATACGGTGGCCCGGAAGAGGTTGAAGAATGCGTATGAAGGGATTTGCCTGGCGGAGTGCTTTGGCTACCGGACTTGCTGGATCTGAGTCGGGAATAGAGGCGACGTCAAAATGCAGCCGCGCCCAAGCAGCCTCATCATCCTGGTCATCGATGACAGTGACTACGCTTGCCTCGCCATCTATTCCACTTCCCACGATCTCGTTCAAATGCGATACTGCTCTCTTGTCGCTTCCGGGAGCAGCGATCACCGTAGGACAGCCCGCTGCCAGTGCCGCAGCGAGAGGTAGGAGGCAGGATGAGAGTGGTGCCGCTTCAGAGCCGATGACCAGCGCGACTCCTAGCGGCCGCAGCAGGGTGCTGGTCTTGTTGCCGGTTGCAAGAGTCTTCTCAATATTCTGAGTTCCGTGGATGTCCAGACCGTTGTGCAGCTCTGCCACGGCGGAGATGATGAAATCCAATTCCTTTGGGGGACCTGGCAGCAAGCATGAGCCATCTCCGCGTGATGACAAAAGAAGAAAAAAAGCGTGAATCAAAATACAGAGTAGTAACAATTGTATTACTCACCGAACTTGCTGTCCAGACCACCTTTCTTCTGAAGACGAGTCAGATTGCCATGAAGGGCGGCCAGCTGCTTCTTTCGCTCGATGACATTTTCGAGCCTGCCCTCGGTCCAAGAGGCTTGTACGGTCTTCCATAGGTCAATTGGCGCCATGATTCTTTTTTTGGTATTCCCACATCTTGTCCTTGCACCTAGCATCCTCCTTTTTGTGTCCAGAGACCCAGACCCGGGGCTGAGGTACGGCCCGATTAGGCAAGTCGGGGAAGATTTTCGGCTCCACAGCTCTCGGCCGAGACCGGACAATAGGTACGAGCAGTTATGCGATCCGAAACAGGAAATGTCCGGATGCTCAAAAAAGGATGATATAGTTGACCATGTGGGGAGAAAGCAGAGAGCGGCTGGCAGAGAGATACAGAACTGATATTGCTTACTATTCATCATGGCGAAAGGTCAACCTCATTTCATCCCACCCACAAGGCCGAATCTCGGGCTAATTCACCGCAGCTCTTACCCCAGTCTACATGTTCAGCCATGGCTCCACCATGATGCTAGGAGAAGAATCCGACCCAGCAGCAGCCTGGAAAGCAGCAGGCGACGAAGCCCTTCGGCGCGGTATAAAGAGAATCGTAATAATGGTCAGTCCTTCCACAAACCCTCCACCACAGGCACCTTCCCTTACTAAGTTTTACCACCAGGGCGCCCACTGGGAGAGCCTGGGCGACGGCGTCGAAGTCAGCATGAACCCGTCCCCGCAACTCCTCCCCGTCGGCGCCGTCCGCGACGACCGCTACCTGCCGTACAAAATCACGCCCGACCTCCCCGGCGGAGAGAAGGTTCTCTCGCTCCTCCGCGCCGCCGGCATCCCCGCCACGCCCGCGCCCACGTTCGACTGGATCCACGACACCTTCCTCATCCTCATCCGCATGTTCCCGCACTGCGTCCCGCCGCCCACCGTCATCGTGTCGGCGAACGCGCGGTGCGATCCGCATTTTCACACGCGCGTCGGCGCGGCGCTGCGGCCGCTGCGGGGGGATGACACGTTGCTGATTGGGAGTGGTGGGACGGTGCATAATCTGTACCGCAACCATTGGTTGGATATGTTTCGGTTCTATGACAACTTTGCGCAGCCCGTGCCGCCGGCGCCGTGGGCGCTGGAGTTTCGGCAGGCGTTGGAAGATGCCGTGCTGAAGCATAGGGGCCCGGAGCTGAGGAGGGCGATGACGAGGTTGATGAAGCATCCGAGGTATAGGGATGCGCATGGGACGGATGATCATTTTATGGCGAATTTGTTTGTGGCGGGCGCCGCGGGGGCGCCGGAGGATGTGGGGCCGAATACAAGGCTGGCCGAGTGTTGGGAGCTGGTGAATATGTGTAATACCCAGTTCCAGCTTGGAGCGTGGGAATAGAATGAATGAATGCTTTGTGTTCTCAGACGTATGTGGGCTATGAACAGGAGTCCTGGTATGCGTTTGCAATTTTCGTAAGATAAATATCACTGTAAGATAAAATATGAAATACAAGCTATGTATGCGCAGGAAGCCTTTTGTCAGCGATGAGTCTAATGCCGTGGCACTCGCAAGCGAGTGTCCGCAGCATCGCCGCGCCCACCGTCGCGAACATAACCAAGTCGAGCCCTTGCGACAGATGCGTCTCTACGGCCTAGCCATCCAGGGCGAGGAAGGGGGTGGAGTGCTCGGCGGTGTAGGCGTAGGCGTGGGCGTGGGCGTGGGAAAAGAGGAAGGCGGATGGGACTTTTGAGAGGCCACTAGTGCCCGTCCGAATCCGGCCTCTGGGGGAGGATCGCACGTCATTTGATTCGATTTGAAATGTTTAATTTGACATGTCAGCCCGCCGCAATCGATCCTAAGCGCGAAGTTACTATCAACCGCTACTGGCTCGGCACTGGCCCATAACGGGATCAGACTAAGATAAAGACCCGTTTGAATTGTCTTAGGAAAAGGTAATTGCGTATATATTTTTTTTAATAATACTTTCTAAAGCTTGTGGACGTTGCTAATTTAAAGCCCTGATAATTTAGACAATTATCCCCTCAGCCGGCGCGATCCACCGGCACGTCCACCAGCACGTCCACCAGCACGTCCACCTCCAGCGTCTTAACCTTAGCATATTCTTCACCAACATATTAGTAAAACATATTTCTTACTCATTGTGATTTGAACCAATCAGAACCCACAAGTCGAATACCATAACGTGCTAGTAGACGTGCCGGTGGATCGCGCTGGCCGAGGCAGGGCTCCCAGTCAAGTAATTCAGCTTGACAGTTTGAAACAGTTTCGCAGTTCAAATCACCACAAATTTCGAACTGCCAGGTAATAAAATTGCGAGTAATTCAAACTAGTTCTTTGAGATATATGTAAAATATAAGCGATAAAAAAGAAGCGCGTATTTATCTTATTATAAATTTATCGACAAACTACTTTATTAAAAACCTTTATAAAAGAGCCAATTAGAGGGTCTAAAAGAGTCCCGTATCGTAGATATATACGATATTAAGCGTAGTAGAGAGGTCTTACTAGGGTATGCGTCACCATATACGCCACCCGAAGATCCACCTATCTAATTATAATCCCTGTTAGTCACGTGCTAGTTTACCTGGGTAAACTAGTATCAAATCAGTTCGAGGCTTAAATTATTCAAATACCGAATAAAAATAACTTAAACTATTTAAACTGAATTGCTAGAAGCCCTAGGCCGAGGGATAGAATTAGAAGAACGGGAATGTGAGGAAACTGAGTCGTTCTAAGTGCTATTATTCTTATTTATATGCGCAAGGCTCACGTAATGGTCTTGCATAAGCAGACGAGGAATGTATAGGCAAAGAAGTGTGAGGCTAGACCAATGCATAGAAGCCACGCGTTTAAACCCCGCCCGCCAAGAAATAATAATGGCTACCATAAGCTCCATATACTTATGAATCACTGATTATCTCCACTCACCCTTTTCTTACATACCACGCAACTCCAAAATTTACAACTTCTTCATTTTCGTCTATTTGCTGTTATCTCCGTCATTTAACGCCGTTTACACGATGTATTCTCCTACCCGAATTTATAATGCCCTAGTCCCGGTGAAGCATCGCCCCAGGCTGGAAAGGCATTATTTCGAGGACATGAAAGAAAACTGCATCGCTATGGACCCGACGAAAATGGAATCTGCATCAGTCTTTAATGGCACACTTTGTCAGTGGTGTTGTGACCTTTTAGAGGAGAGGCTATTCGATTTCAGTGACTTCCAATTTCGTTTCTTCCGGGAGGGACAAATATGTCTAAATGATTGGACAGAAATCGAGAGGTCCTCAAAGCTGTGCCAGGTGTGCTCTATAATCTGGGATATGGTCGAAAACCCAAGCAATAGCACTGCGGCGGACTACCGCGCGGAATGGGTCTGCCTTGTGTTTTGGTTAACACCAAAACATGTTGACTGCTGGGAAGCGGTAGCTCCGAGCCGTATGACGACTATCCGGGTTTCCACACGCATTCGGCAGCCGGGCGATTCTACATACGAGTTAGAAATCGGTTCCTTGCGTATGATCCCTACAAAGCAGCACGCTGGTAGGTTTTTCTAGCCTCCTTCGTTCTAAGACTGTATTTGCTAACGGTATATAAGCGATCAATCTTTCCGAACTCCGCGAGGCCAGTCACGATCCCATTGATGTCCCTATCAGTGATCCCATTCGGGATTCCGTCTCCAATCAGACTTTGGAGCTTATGAAGACCTGGATCGCCTGTTGTTCTGTTACCCATCGAGAGTGTAATGCATTCACTAAGTCAGTCCGCCCATCCCGACTCCTGGATCTTGAAGTGTCTTACGGGCGCGCATTTATCAAGTTGGTGCAAGGGGATAGCGTCCCACAAAACACAAAGTATATGACACTGAGCCATTGCTGGGGGGCTTCCACTTCTCGGGATTATAACCTGAACAGCAAGAACTGGAAACAGTATACCGACGCAATATCTGTCGCAGTCCTACCAAAAACCTTCTTTGATGCTATTGCGATCACAAGAGTCCTCGGCATCCGATATTTATGGATCGACTCTCTCTGCATTATTCAGGATTCCCAAGAGGACTGGGCTAAAGAGTCTGCCCTCATGCCTTCGGTCTACGGCAATTCATTTTGCAACATTGCCGCATCCGGAGCGTCCAGTTCAGCAGAGGGATGTTTCCTACCCAGAAGGCGGATGGACCAGAGTCGTGCCGTTAGAATGCTTACCCAGAATACAACGCTTCCTGACCAGGTCTGTGTCAACGATGGGATGGTCTGGATAGAGTTCTTGCGATGTCCGTTGTCTCAGAGAGCTTGGGTTTTCCAGGAGCGGATGCTTGCGCCAAGGACGATTCACTTCGGTCTCTCGCAAGTCTTTTGGGAGTGTAACAGTTTCCTGGCCTGTGAACGTTTCCCTTGTGGTAATTTGGCAATTTCCGCTCTTCGAATGCCTGGGTATAAGACACTGAACAAGTTGCAAGCCGAAGGGTCCCAGGCTTTGACTTCCCGCTACGGTGATGGGAATTCCATTTCTGAAGCTTGGGATGATTTCGTAATGGCGTATTCTGCATCAAAGCTTACGTACGACACCGACCGACTGGTAGCTATGGGTGGTATTGTTAGCAGGTTTGAGCTTAGTCTGGGTACGCCTTTGGCTGGACTTTGGAAAGAGAATCTGGCCGTTCAGTTACTGTGGCGGAAGAAAAAGTGCTGGGAGGACTCGCCATCTTTCGGAAAACGTTCGATCCACAATTTTGCACCCTCCTGGAGTTGGGCCTCCTTACTTGAGACATCCATATCCCCGGAGACCAAGCGAAGCTACAAAGAACGGCGTGAGAACTACGTCGTGTTGGGTATATTGGAGGCGCATGTCGAAGACTTCTCACAACGCGAGGGATACATTGCAATGGAAGGATTCATCAAGGCGCGATGCTATATGGTCCCGATTGCTGTCGTTTCCGAGGGCCCACGTAATACCGGAACACTTATTCTCCAACCAGAGTCAACCCATGAAGTCGACGTTTCAGTCGGCACCAGGCTGTATCTTGATACGAAAGAAACGAAAGCGGGAGATAGAATATTGGCTGTTCCAGTGTTGCTTAGGAATTCTCACAGTTTGGAAGGACTTTTGCTGCGTCAAGATGCCTCTACATCAGATGCAAGCTTTTCTCGATGTGGCGTTTTCGAGTTGCATAATTCGCTGCAGTTTAGTGCGGTGAAGGTCTTCTGGAGGAGCTTGTTAGAATACGGACGAAGCCAGCAATCAGCCAGACGTTACGACCGGATTATAGGCCTTTCTGAATCCGAGGTGGACCAACATGAAAAAGAGGTTGAGGTTATATTGCGTTCAAAATATTTTTGTAACTCTCATAAGCCACTTCTGTCCCGCTTTAATGGCGTCAAGCAATTTGAGATTATTATTAAGTAGCACGTAAATATCTTTCGCTGGTACGTAGCTTAAGCAATGAAACGCGATTGTAATGATGGTGAAAATCGTAACCGTATAGGAACACTGCTTAAAGGTGAAGCCGCTCTATTTGTTCAGTAGCTTGTTTTGGCTTGGTTGCTGCAGCCTCTGTTGCAAGTGTAAGTCCTTTTTTGGGTCTCTAAATTTATTTACTGTTTCCAGGAACTTCTCCGTGTGTGGAGAGCAATGTTCGATAACGAGTCGCTACCGCATCATAACACTTGTTGTATGATACCAACTGGCCGAATTACCGCTCTGCTCATGGGAGATTGCTGCGTACTCTAGCTGAACATGTACTTATTTCGTCACAGTGTTCCTTCCTCAGAAGCCGTTGCTACTACCATCTCGCGAATTTCCTCAAAGGCGAGAATACGATAAATTCTACAAAATGCCCAATCCAGTCCCACTACCCAACCACAATTCCCCTCCCTCACCCTAGAACGTCCCACCAACAGGATGCATCTCCCACGCCGTAATCCTCCCAAACGTATTCCGCCACACACTTGACCAGCCCTACAGCTCACGTCAGCACGCCGTCACTACATCAACCATCACCTACTCCTGCTGACTACTTACCGCAATCATCGCACACCCAGCAACCATGAACGTGCCCACAATCGTAAAAACGGCATTCTGCCTTCTCTCCTCCCTGTCTAGCCCCCTGTTGACGGGTCGGTACGATGGCACACGGCGAAACGTGCCGACCGGCCAGCCCTCCGGGTTTGTGGCCGCGTACGGAAGTGGGTGCGGCGCGAGGGTCGGATTGAAGGCGGCGGGTTGCGGCTCCCGCGACGTGCCGGTTGGGGACGGAGGATGGGGAGCGGTCGTGGGAGCGGTTGGGACGGTTTGATGGACTTCGTAGTCGACGAGTGCGGCGCTGAGGCGTGGGCGGGTGGTAGTGGTGGTTGTGGTGGCCATGGTTGGTTTTCCGTTGATGGGGGGAGGGGGTTGCGCGATTGGCGGGGCTCGGGCTTTCAGAGTGGTAGATTTACTTGCGCAATGCTAGATCCGGGGCATCCGCGTCTGGAGCTGCGGGGGGCTTTGAAATGGGGTCGGAGTTAAGAGGAGAGAGTGATGTGGTTGTGGAACCGAGGTGCGTTGTGGAGCCGAGACGGACGCAATTGCGTAGCGCGCGGTGACGTATATCCCGAACCTCGACGCATGATATGTGCCAGCGCAAGACACCGGCATTCGATTCCGAGTATCCAAAGACAGCAATCGTCAATCATGGCCAGTCAAGCGGAAAACAAGTTCATGCACGCGGACAGCGAGTCCTTCCCCTACACGTTCCTGCGCGACGTGGACATCCCTCTGCATACCTACGAAAAGGGCCTCATCCGCGCCAATGTCTTTCTCCCGAAGGGTTCCGGGCCGTTTCCAGTCATCGCTACCTACGGTCCCTGTACGTATGATCTGTAACGAGTACAGAGTAAATCAGCTGACCGCCTGGCCAAAGACGGCAAAGATGTTCCCTACGAGCGCTTCTTCAAGAAGAGCTGGGACGAACTCAACCCGGAGATGAAGTCGCCTCACGGTGCCTGGGAGACACCGGACCCGGGGTTCTGGACGAAGAACGGTTATGCCGTCGTTCGCGCGGACGAGCGCGGTGCCGGCCAGAGTCCGGGCAAACTGGACACCATGTCTCGGGGTACCAGCGAGGCCTTCTTCGATGTCGTTGAGTGGTGTGCTGAGCAGCCTTGGTCTACTGGCAAGGTTGGTCTGCTGGGCATTAGCTACTACGCCGGCACTCAGTGGAGGGTTGCTGCCCGTCAGCCGAAGGGCCTGGCT
Source organism: Lasiodiplodia citricola (assembly GCA_023089105.1). Lineage (NCBI taxonomy): Eukaryota > Fungi > Ascomycota > Dothideomycetes > Botryosphaeriales > Botryosphaeriaceae > Lasiodiplodia > Lasiodiplodia citricola. The sequence goes on from JAJNLL010000024.1 coordinate 337,459, forward strand.
GCCATCATCCCCTGGGAGGGTATGAGCGATTACTACAGAGATCGGGTGCGCCACGGCGGTATTTTGTCTGATAAGTTCATCTGTAAGTGCAAGCACCGTCTCATAAGTGATTCGCTGCTGACGGCCCTGGACAAGCCTTCTGGTGGAACAACGGAGTTATCAAGAACCAATACGGTCGTCCCGGAAGAGCGGCGATGGGATGGGGCTACGACACCTTGGAAGGCGACCTTCCCGAAGACGTCTTGGCCCGCAACAGACAAGATCAGACCGTCGACACGGCAAATCACAAGTTCAGGGACGAGGAGTACTACGCAGAGAAAGAATTCAAGCTCGAGGACATCAAAGTCCCGGTCCTGAGCGTAGCCAACTGGGTAAGCATGCCGAAAGCCTCTTCTGTCCGAGCATTACAGCTTACCGCCCGCATCAAGGGAGGAATCCTTCTCCACCTCCGCGGAAACGTCGTCGGATGGCTCGGTGCAGGCTCCCAGCACAAGTTCCTCCGCTTCATCGTCGGACGCCACGATCTACCCTTCTACTACGCCCACAACGCCGAGCTGCAGAAGTCGTTCCTGGACGCCTTCCTGAAAGGCGACGACCACGCCGGCTGGGCTTCCGGAAAGCAGCCCAAAGTCCAGCTGTGCCTCCGCAAGGGCGACACCGGCTTCAACGACGCCGCAAGAGAACGCGGCCTCCCCGAGCGCGCTGAGGCCGACTGGCCGCTTCCAGACACCCGCTACGAGCGGTTCTACCTCACATCCGAGAAGACCCTCCAAACACAACCTGAGGCCTCCGTGGGCTCCATCAGCTACGACGCGCTGCAGGGACAGCCCATCCAGTTCCGCTTCGTCGCTCCCGAGATGACCGAGATCACCGGCCACCCCACGGCGCGCCTGCGCATCGCCTGCTCGCGGCTGCCTGGTGCGACCAAGGCACCCTCCGACATCGACGTCTTCGTCACCCTGCGCCACCTGAACACGGACGGAGCAGAGATCTTCTATACCGGGACGATGGGCGACCCGGTGCCTGTTGTCAAGGGCTGGCTGCGTGCTTCGCTGCGCAAGACGGATCCGTCGCATCCGAGCCACAGGGAGTGGCTGCCGCACCGGAAATATTACGCACAGGATGTACAGTCTGTGGAGGAAGGTGTGGAATATGATCTCGATGTCGAGATCTGGCCGACGAACGTGGTGCTGGAGAAGGGCGATACCTTGGTGTTTGAGGTTGCTGGACACGATACCCAGGGCTGTGGCACGTTTCAACATAGCCACCCCGTGGATAGGAGTGAAGAGGTCTTTGGTGGCATCAATACCATTTCGGTTGGGAGAGAGACGAGTTGGCTCACTCTGCCTATCATTCCTCCGAGGTAAATTGCAAGACCTGAAGCAATGGACTTTGTGGGTTTGTTCTTAGTTGCGTAAATAGACAAATTCACTTCTGTGCCTTTTGGCAAAATCCACGGCTGCATCCACTTGTATGAATTGAAAACCCACCACATTATTTCAGAAAGCATTTTGGTCTAGTGTCCACTGTTAATGGAAGTCTGAATTAGTGAGTCTACTCCATGGAAATTTGACAAGTAAGGTCCGAAAGGGCCATGTCCCTTAGAGTGGAAGTTCATACTATTTCTATACTACCAACCCAACCAGGAGAGTCGACGCAACAGACTATCTTCAATATAATTTTAATACTTACAATACATACTCCATCTCACCAATATCATGAAAAGAGCCCATCCTGCTAAGTCTGCTATAACCAGACCATCTCTTTCTAAAGGCTCTCATAAAAGATCTCTCTGCATACCTGCGCATTGAATTTCTATTCGGAAGATGTATGGCTATTGAATACCTTATTTCGTAGAAATGATAAATTGTCTTGTGTTACAAAATGTTCAAGATAAATACGTCATTGCCGGTGATGGGAAAGAACGGGCGGTCTGGCCTCCCGTTCTGGAACAATGTCGTACGAAAAGGATGTCCGGTCAATCTCGGCCTTAAAGATGCTGGTGATGTAGAATGCCAAAGAATTGCACAGATTTCATGTCTGTTGTGGAGGTATAGAGCATTGTCCTCATCTTGGATAAGGCCCCCCGGTTGAGTGGAGCGTATCGGCTCCACAGCCCTGTTCAGGCCTTGCGGCTCCGTGCGGCTCCAGTTACTTATGGCATTAACGACTAAGTCACAAGGGGTATAAGTCTCACATGGCTTGGCCCTGCAAAGTCTGTTGCAAATTAAGTTTTACCCGACTGCAAACATGCCAATCAAGATCATCATCGTTGGCGGCGGCATAGCTGGCCTCACGGCAGCAGCAGCTCTTCGAAGGAACGGTCATGAGATCAAGGTACCAGCAATTTAACCACCATGGGAACAGGAAAGCTGATTATTGGTGGCACTGCAGATTTTCGAGCAATCATCGTTCTCGAACGAGGTCGGCGCGGCGGCAAACCTGCCGCCCAACGTCATGCCCGTCCTACGCCAGATCGAGGCAGATGAGAACATCATGAAACCTATCCAGGCCTACGCTCTTCGAGTCGTACCAAAAGACGGGAAGCAGCCGATGATAGCCATGGTCAGCCCAGCCAGTGGTGACACCAGCGCCAGGTGCTAACGGCTCCCGCAGGATCCTGGCATGTTCGAAGCGGAGACGGGAATCAAGGCTCCCTGGCTGCTCTCGCACCGGGCCGACATCCACGCATGTCTCCGCGACGCAGCAACGCGGCCGATCCCCGGCACCAGCACGCCCGAGTTCCACCTGTCGTCTCGGGTAGTTGCCGTGGACGCTCAGGCGGGCACGGTCACCTTCAAGGACGGCACCACCGAGAGCGCGGATCTGATTGTCGGCGCCGACGGCCTCCATGTAAGTCGGCACCCGCGCCACATGTTCCAATGCCCCAGCTCATCGTTATGTACAGTCTGTGTCGATCAAGGAAGTTATCGGCGAACCTCCCGTCATCAACACCGGCCAGAACTGCTTCCGCTTCCTCGTCCCGACCGAGAAGGTCCTCAACAACCCCCGAACCCGGTCCTTCATCACACGCGCCGGCGTGAACACCCTCGACGCCATCTTCGACAACGAGGCGAAGCTCAAATGCATGATCTACCCATGCCGCCAGGGCTCGTTGTTGAACCTGCTCGTCATCCACCCATCCGAGCACACCAACGCCGACCTGCAAGGCGGCTGGCACAGCCCAGGTCAGCCCCTCCTCTCCCCCCTCGCCTCACCACCTAACAGCCTAACTAACCATCCCCAGGCTCAATGGAAACCCTCAAGACGATGATGAGCGGCTACTACCCGCAGCTGCAAGAAGTCGTCGCCATGGCCGAGGACCTGAAGCTGTGGAGCTTCTCGACCCGCGACCCGCCGCCGACGTACCACAAGGACCGTCTCGTCCTGATCGGCGACGCTGCGCACCACATGCTGTCCCGTAAGTCCCGAGCACCTCCTCCCCTTGCTCCCCCTCCCCCATCCGAATGTTCACTCCCTTCTGACACGTTGTTCTTCCCAGACTACGGTCAAGGCGCCGTCCAAGGCATGGAAGACGCCGGCGCGCTCGGCGTGCTGCTCGACGCGACGACGTCGCCGGCGAATCTGCCCGCACGGCTCAAGGCGTGGAACGCGATGCGGTATCCGCGTGGGACGGCGATCGCTATCTTTGGACGTACGGACCTCAGTCAGATTGACACGGTCCTGCCGCTTGCGAAGAAGTTCGTGCCTGGTGTCGAGAAGCCGGCGGATATGACGAAGTGGTTGTGGGCGTATGATGTGGTTGAGGATGCGAAGGAGAAGCTTGAGGCGCTGAAGAGGGAGGGGGTGGTGTAGGCCGTGGGGTTGCCCGGTGGTTTGTGGGTTTGTACATACAGAGGGCTGATTTAATCTTTTTCAAATCAATTGGTGGGATCAGCGTCATGGTCTTTTCTCGCTGATTGGTCATCTGTAGAGGCTCAAAGCAATGTTGCCGTTTCGGCTTTGCATGACAGGCAGCCTGCTGACCCTCTCTCAGATTGGGCTAGAACACCGGTGGGCGAATCGGATAACAAGGCATAAATCAGCCGAGAAGAATTGAGACTTCTGCTGAAGGTAAAACTAGCGTGGAAATGTGTCCATTTATGTCTCTCGATGCATCTTCATCAGGTCTGAGACAAGCCAGGTTGCCGGAACGGGAGCTCGGCTGTCTCACCTGGTGGCGCCACATAGTGAAAGCTAAGTATCTGCTGTGGACTGTCATTGCCATTATTCGCTGCTTGACAGAGAAGAAGACATTGTGCGTATGGGTAGAAGTTTACACAGCATGATTTGTTCTCTAAAAAATAAAAAAAGGCAACCCAAATGGAACTCGACGTCATCGTCGCACTCCAGTCGGCGTCATCGATGTCTAACTCTCGTGCACTTGTAGCTTACACACTCCCTTGCATTTGCCACTCGGCTTGTATGGCTGCTTCACTGACCGCTCATGACGTTCATATAAGCCGATCATATTAAGGGGTGCTACCTCTCAGCTTTTGACTGTTTCAGCAAATATTCACGCATCACACAAAAGTATGCAGCGAATTACTGCTCGACAGCAATCGGAATACATAATTCCAGATCTGTTGGAGAGAAACACCTTCTCCAGGCAAGACAATATCCCTAACCTGCGCTATTCACTTACTCATGCATATTTAATAGCTCATTGCCTGCCCCTAGACCGCCAGGAAGTAACGCAGATAGATGGCGCGCCTTCATTACTTGGCTCAGAAGACTTCCAGAGATTCTGGGCATCTCCCGCGTGGTGAGAACATTCAGAAAACGACTCAAAGAAGCTGATTGGCGCTTGGGGCTTCTGATGTCATGTTGCGCATCCGGTCTTGTTCTGATGGCAAATTTTGTATTGCTTGTCGTTGGCGCATCCAAATATGACGGATATCAGGACGGAATCGGCACTCTCGCTAAGGGGAACAGCAACTATATCAGCCAAGTCAGCACTGTTCACCACATCATGATCAACTTCCTGAGCACCGTACTCCTCACAGCAAGCAGCTACTGCATGCAAATCACTTGCGCGCCATCCAGGTCTGAGATCGATGCAGCTCATAAAGATGGCACGTGGTTGGACATCGGAATTCTCAGCCTTCACAACTTCAGCTACATCAGCAAACGGCGCCGTATGATCCTCATCCTTCTTTCGTTTTCTTCGCTACCGTTACACTTATGGTAAGTAGTGCCATCATTTACCCCCGCATCTACTAATCAACCATAGTTACAACTCGGCCATTTTCGAGGTGACCAAAGGCCACAGCTACACGATCCATTACGTAAGCAGCTCGAATATATCCGAAATCGATCGGATCAATAACACAATGGATCGTCTCGAAAATCACGAGTGGATGGAGAGATACTCTACACAATACGTCTCGGATAGTACGGATCTCTACTTCATTGTTGACCGCGTGGGGTTCGACATGACCCTTGCCAATGAAACTTGGGAAATCACATCACCAACCTCGTGGAATCCTTCACAGTTTGGTACTCTTGATTTTCCTGCGAACGATTCATCATTTCCAATGATGAGTTCCATAGACAGTGCCACCCACGGTCTTTCCGATCTTGGGATATCATTTCAATGGCCAGAACCACTTTTCGTCAACGCAACAATCACGACTGGTCTTGACAAAGTCTTCGACTTCAGCGCCAAGGATGACAACGGGTTTTGGAATCTACGCTCTGATGGTCGTCGTGCTCCAGCTACTACATGGCCGTTGCGGATTCAGTACGCCTTTGCGCAGCCCACTACAACGAGCAGCCAGGTGCAATGCAGTCTCGTGTTTCTACTCATTGTCATTTCCTGCAATCTTGTCAAATGTGTCCTCATCTATGACACATATCGAAACTCCTCCGAACGACGAGTCATCACCTTGGGTGATGCAGTTTCCTCCTTCTTGAACCGTCCGGAGGATTCGACCGCTGGCATGTGTCTTGCCAACAGGCATTCCATCGTACCACGTCATTCAAACAAAGCCAAAAAGCAAGACGGCTGTGAGGTCCAAGAATGGACCCAGTATTTCCTTCGCTACTCTCAAATCAACATCGAACATACTTGGTGGTCTCGGATAGTCGTGTGAGCAATCTCGTTCCCAAGGAAACCAGCTTATTTGACCCGTCTATGCTAATCACCTTTATAGCCTGATCTTGACTACAAGCACCTCCGCAATATTGATTGTTTCCCTGCAATACATGCCGCAGGCACCAACATGGGGAACAAAATCGATTACAATCCTCTCGTTTGCGCCCCAGTCCTTCGACTCGAAAGGAATCCTGCTCAACTCGGTCATTCCTAACATTCCTCATATCCTGCTGTCATTCACTTATTTCGCAATCAACCGAATCTGTACCTCGAATCATTTTGTGAAAGAGTGGAACGGCTATGGGACTACCAGAAAAGGGCTTCGCGTTTCAAAGCCCTCTGGACAACAACGGAAGACGTACAACCTCCAGCTCCCATACTCCTGGGCAATTCCGTTAACCGCGACATCCGGATCCCTGCACTGGCTAGCCTCGCAGTCAATATTCCTCACTCGACTCGAGCTCTACGACGAGAACGGTGACATCATTCTCCATGGCGAAGACTCGACGCTTCTCTCAAAGTGCACGACCGGATACTCAGCCTTGAGCGCACTAGTGTTTGCTCTTGTAGTAATTACTCTCATGCTGACCATTTGGTGGTTTGCTCGGAGCAAGATCCAAGTCGACGTTCCTGTATCGGCGCACTGCAGCCTTGCCATCGCTGCGGCCTGCCATCCACCGCCGGACGAAGAGACGCCGCATCTGAAGCCAGTTCAATGGGGCGTTGCCAGGAACGAGGTACGCCCTGGAGTCAAGCACTGCACTTTTACGAGCGAGCCGGTCACTGCACCTGTGCCTGGAGAATTGTACGCGTAAAATTGTTGCAGGGAAATCCGACTCCATTTCAGACCAGTCTCATTTCGGGCTAAGGGCTTCGCTCACAATGCCCAGCGCCCATAAGAACCCTTCCTCACTCCTTTCCTTATTCATTCTTTGTTTTTGTTTCCCGCGTATCTCAGCATGGAATGATTGGTTGAACATGCACCGGCTCCTCCACCCGCTGTTCCCAGCTGATAGAGGAGCTGATCGACCCCAGCCTCTCTCATTTTTCCCACCCCTCTACAATCTCTCATGTCTTTCGTATTTCCTAATTCATTTTTCAGGGCCACGGCTGTCTAGCTTAAAGACTGTGCTTGCTTTTGGGCACCAAAATTGCGACGATAGAGGGATTATTCTCGGGCTCATGCTTATCATCTCAAAGACCCTGTCTCACGGTGGAAATCTCACTCAGCGTGCATGGAGGTTCAAAGTCTTTATCATCCGCATGTTGTACTTCTTAGTCTTATGCACTGGCATCTGTTGTTTTCTCATACGTATCTGGCCCTACGCCTCGCTTATCTTTGGTCTGTCAGTTATCAATGTTCATATATGTCATCGTAGCTCTCCAACTCAATCAAAGATAATTGCTACGGATGTTGATGTCTGCGTAATGGATGTTTTTCGAGAGTCAGTAACCTGAAATTGTTTCCATTCCTCGCGAATGTAATTGCTGAGGATCATTTAATTTGGCACCTACATGGAACGTCACCGGTTCTACTCCAACAGCAATAAAATTGAAATCGTAACTCATAAGCTCGAGGCTAGTATGTAAAAGATGAGAACAACAAAGAAAATTGGTTTTCCAATCAAGCCTTCTTCTTGAGCACGCCCCAGATCCTGGGCAGGCAAGTGTACGGATCATCTGCCACCTCAATCCCCTCAGGGTTCTCCCACTCCCCAGCAGCAAGGATATCCTCCTTGATATGCCTAGTCAGATGGCACCCGACGAATGTGCTCCAAGCAGGATTCAAACAAGCTATTCTGGTATTAGTCACTCCACACAGCTTCGAAAGGAACCAATACGTACCTTGCGCGATACCGGTAGCAGTATCCTTATTCTTCTCATGCTCCCAAAAGATAAAGCTGCCTCCCGGCTTCAGCAGCTTCCACACCTCCCTCATCACACTCTTCACATCGCCCACCGAACACAGCACCTGAATACTTAGCACCGTATCCATACTCCCCTCCGTAACCCCCTCGCTCCTCAAAATCTCGCTATCTTCAACACCACACGCGAGGAGCTTGTACTTATCCTGGAGATCAAGTCTCTTGAGCTTTGCGGCAATATGGTCTGCATACTGCGCATTGGGTTCAACGGCGTAGATGAAGTCCACACGGGATGCATCAAAGCGCTGAAGTTGGTTGCCTGGTCCGGGGCCGAGCTCGAGGATTTTGCCATGAGCGGCGAGGACAAGCGAGGGAACACAGGTCGTGTCTTCAAAGGCGATAAAGCCGTCGGCTGTGCACGGGAGTTGGTATGTGGGGGGTGGTGGGGTTGAGGACAGGGAAGTTACCATGTGCAATGAAGAGCTTTGCTGTGGCGGCGTCTCGAATTCGTTGGACATGTGTAAGTGCGACGAGTCCGTCCTTGCGAAAGAAGTCTTTGAGAACATGGTAGTGCGCTATTATCAAAAATAAGTATGCCGGTGCGGATGAAAATGAGGAGCGGGAATTACATTGGATGGATAACCAGATCATCTGGAGCGGTCGGATGATGACGCTGAGACGTGTGGGATTTGCCATGGTGCTTCACTCAATTTGATCTGGACGCATAAAGGTGATGCATACAGCAAGGCAGTTGTACTTCACTTAATGCACACGAGGCTTCGTATGAGGATGTAGAATATGCGAAAGAATACGGCACACCAAGCGAGCAGCGCAAGATATGTACGTGGAGATGATGGGGCAAGCTGGATTAATTTATAAGAGGATGGAGCGGCTAAGCGATAATGAGCCATGCCCGAAGCGAAACGCTAACCAACAACACGTGATATGGTGACATGGCTCTGATCAGAAGGATTAACCGATATCACTGGGGGAGTTCCTGCCGCGCAGGAGTTTCATATCTACCAAATGCCTCATCCCGACGCGCTAGGCAGCAATGAGAAAAAAGAAAGCTGATTTGTCACTCTGAGCTGTCATGCATACGCGCCTTCAATAGTGTCCGCGCAATCTGGGTTGTCGGACCACGTCAGCCCCATTTTGCCAAAGGCAGTCCGAGCCGTCACACCTCCAGCAATACCACATAAGACCTTCTGCGATGCCGCGGTCATGTACGTTTATTTTGGGGAGAGCGATGGTATTCATGTGGAAATGTGGCTGTCCTCGTCTTGAAAAGAACACTTGCAAGCCGTCGGCGGTGGAACGCTAATCGTGGGCTAGCATTGCATTTCCTACCTTGAATTGGTCTGGGGGTGATCGAAGGGTATGCAGCCGTCATCACCGACGCCGGGATCTTGACAGACCCTTTCGCCTCTTGCTCCCCAATGATTAGCCCCGGGATCATCAACCTGTACAATGAGCAGAAGTTCACCTCCGCGTTGCTGAATGATGATGTTCCTCTTATCTTATCGTTCTTGTACTGACTCGCGTAAAACTATCATTGCGAAGAGCACCATCAACCTTGTCTATGGCAGGCCTCCTGGGCATTTTGCAGTGGATCAGCTACTCTCGAAGCGGCCGCCAGCGCTACATATTTGTGCATCGCTACTGGCTGGCAAAGTTTCGTGCTTCTCCTGCCTGGATGGAGGTTTGACGTTGATTTAAGGTTTGCTTGCGTGATAGTATCACCCATCTAATCGTTCGGAACCCACATGGCGGTCTTTGTACACCATTCAACCTATCGCTGTACTGCATACCCATTTCCCGTATCAACATTTTGGAAACACTGCAGGGGAAAAAAAATCAAAGTCTATTCTAGTACTATGCCTTTGAAGGAGCGCTCTAGCTGTAGCCATTTATCCAACAACACGGTCCCCATTCCTAATCGGCTTGAAACTCCATTGATCGTCTCAATTGCCAGTACCTTGAGAAGTAGAACAGTGTCTGCGACTACGCCACAACCTTCTTCAAAGATAAATGACTCTTCAGCTTTTGACAAATTTCGGACGCCGTCATAGTCTTCCAGGCCCTCAATTTCAATACCAGAGCGGATTTCAAAGACCGATAATGCCAGGAACTCAATGCGAGGTAGATCCGATCCTGGACTATTCTCAAAGACTTTTCCGTCGCGCTCGAGAGTGTCCATAACAACATCTCCGATTGCATAATTGCCGTTTTTGATCCAGAAGCGACCCCAACCCCAGGAAGACTTAGGCATCCTCATGAGCTCAAGGAAACTGTCTGAGTGTAAACTAAAACTCGTCCTGGTAAGGTCGCTTGCTGAATCTGGTCTGATGAAAACCTTTCAGCAAATCGTTGTGGGGAACCGCCGCTCCGGTCAACCCCATGGCTGTGTTTCCAAAACATCTCGTAGGTTTCCCATTTCTTTACAAAAGAACGTACGAAGTCTTCCACAAGCCGTGGTTCTCGGTGTGAGGCTAGAATCTCTGGTGTGTCCTCTGGCATGCATCCCTTTTGCCATGAAATTGCGGCCGCCAATATCATGGTTTCGTGATAGCACAGGCGTTTCCTGGAGGAAAAGGTGAAATCGAAGTCGAGTGGCTTCGGATGGGCAAAATGAGGCTTGCTCCCTTGCACATTGGTCAAGAACCCCCAGTCTGATACAGATATTGTCCTGGACCTGAGCAGGTCCACCTCTCCACGAATAGAACACCAGGACCAGCTTGGAAACGTGTCCCTAGGCGTCCGTGGTCGTTCGGTTGACTCCGAGTCATATCCCGGCCTCAGTGTCACGCGCGACCACAACATACAACCGTCAAAGTCCTCTAGCGGTAGGCCATACCGATGATCACCAAATTCCAAGCTCAGCATGCCGGCCGATGCATTGAGGATGTCGTTCTCGTTGGTAAACCTCCTGGCCATGAGTTGCTGCGCCATGTCCGCGAACATGTCACGCCTATCATCCGAGGGTGATAAATTCGGCGCTCCGCTTGTGATAACCCTCGTCTCGAGATTCTTCTCGAAAAAGAAGCTTGTACCCTGAGGCGAGTCACACGCGCCCACGACCCCGCGATGGCTGAAAAATAGAAGTCTTGTGGAGAGCATGGCCTCTTGAAATGTCCAACCCCGGCTGTTCCACACGCTTTGGCGGAGAAGATCCCGGAGATCGGCAGTGGCGCCCGCTTCTGCCAGCCCCGCGTATGCGATTTTCCCAATATACACCGGCTCGCGTTTGAGGCGGGAAACTCCAAATAGACCATGCTCCGCCCCATCGCCGTCCAGTGCCACCAATGTTGCATATGCCTGCCGGTATATATGCCCCATGGCGTTGATTTGGATTGCCTTGGTAGAGTTGTTGTCTTCGTCTTGCAGGATGCAGAAACGGTCGACCCAGAGGTACCGTTTTCCAAGCCTGGAGCAGGCCTGCATGGCGTCGTGGATCGTTGCTGGGATTTGTGACGCCTGCAACCCGCCCGGCTGCTCCAGTTCGTGGATATTGGCGAGTGAAGATTGGAACTTTCCATTGCCAGTGCTCTTCCCCCAGACGTAACTCAATGCGACGTAGTCACATCCTTCCGGCGCAAGAACAACCTTGTAGAGCTCCACGTCAATAACCCGGAATCCAAACGGATGAGGCAATGGGGAAGCGGGAGATGGATGAGCTTCCAGCTTCGCCCGAATTTCCGTCCAGTCGATGAGCTCAGGAACAATTGGCTCAGCTTTGAAGATCTCGTGGGTTACGGCTTCTTCCTCCAACTCAAACCAGCAGAGGTTCTTTCTCATTTTTTCATCATCCTCCAACCACAGTGAGAAAGATTTGGATTCATTCAGCCTTTTCGACTGCGGTTGTTCTTTTTTGAGAATGATCCGAAAATTTTCACCAACTTTTTTCGTACGAGCAATGGTCTTGGTGAAAAAGGAACACAAGCCGCATATTGATTGCTGAGATTCAATATCCGAAAGTGGGTCCAAGGTGACCTCGAAGAAATGGTCAATGCTGTTCCAGACTCTGGGTTTGAGGTGCATGCAGAAGGCGCACAAACCCCCGGCACTCATTCTTGTGGCGGAAGAATCAGAAGAAACGTCGGGATTGTGTCTGTTATCGTGGAACGATAGATACAGAAGTTTCTTCATCGAAGCATGCTGAACAGGGTCTTGGCCATCAGGACCCGGAATGAACTTGATTCCGCTATTAGTCTGCAGATGGTGACAAAACTGACATTGGTCGACGGTAATGGTCTCCGCATCCGTTGGATGATAGGCATCTTCCATGATGAGATGCATATAGTAAACGGTATTAGGGTGTTTGAATGAATCAAGTGCAGTGTAGAGTTGCCATTGATGGGAGAATGTTGATGACTTTAAGTGGGAGTAGAGGTTAAACGAGCAGGTCGTGTGACTTAAGCGTTGTGCTGAGACTAGACAGTGCTTACCCGTGCTTAGCGACTTGGCATTTAGATCCATGTAATCATATGGCTAATCATAGATTTGTATTGTCAGCAACATTTATGGAGGTGCCATGCTTGATTGGTAAATGTTGCGCCAGTGGGCCGCGTTCCTCATGCTTCCCGCCTGGAATTGGATTGGCAAGCTGTATATAGTCAGACAACTGTTCTAGTAATTGAAGTTTATGTAGTATTTAAGATCTGGTAAAGCACGGGGCAGCAACGATCTCATGCACGGTTTGAGACAGCTACAAGCATGAAGGCTGCAATCTCTGAGTCGTGTGCGCTAATCCTACACCATGGAGGTCAAAACAGAAGCTCATAAAGCTGCATGTCTCACTTTCCCTGGCTCTTTCCCTTTTTTTTTCTGCTCTGTTCCAACGTCAGTAACTGTGCAGGGTTCCCGTCGAAGTTGTGTTGGAAAGCTAAAATCGCCGGGTAGGAGATGGCCCAGGATCTGGCATCATGGAACTCCTGCGGCGCATGATTTTGGCACAAGCCCATCGCAACTACGCCGTATGATTTATTAGACAAAAGTCGCGTCATTTAACGCCAAGCGTTCTGGCAACACCTACATAATCAATGACAAAAAAAAAAAGAAACCCCGCATGGAATAATTGACAGGATTTGACTCTTTGTTGCGCAAGATCCACTGGAACAGATTAAGCAACAGCATAACACACCGAAGCAACGGTGACAGAATGCTACGCACCAGTTACAATGGCTTTGATCCTACGAAATCAGAAAAGATCGAAAAGCTTCGACCTCTCAAAAGCTTGCAGCCTCCAGATATGACGTCATGGAGAGCCAAAGCGAGAGCCACTTTTCGCGGGGAAGAACACTCAACACCAAGTGCGGGGAGGCATCGGACAACAACAGCCCGAATGGCGACTTGCGCTATCATCGGGCGTCTGTGTGCCGATCGACCAATGGCTGTTTAGCTTTCCACGGCCCAAGTGGAGAATTCTCGGACGCTTGTCGTCCGATTGGTGCAAGCGATCGTGTTGCCCCTCCGCACCTTGTTTACAGCTTCCGTATATAACACGATCTGTCCTGCATTCGAGGCCTCAGGAATAATTCACATTTCAATCAGTTACGCCGTCTCTCAGCCACCCGTGTCTCTCAATCCGCCGCCAAAATGTCCATGTCCATCGAGGAAGCCGGAAGGGTCCGGGAGGGATTCCCTCGTCCGTTCCCGGATACTCCAAGCAACGTCCTGGAGCAATTTCAAATGAACGGCAAGGTCATTGTCGTCAATGGTGCGGCAGATGGAATTGGTCTCGCTGTAGCGACGGCCATGGCGGAGGCTCACGGAAACGTTGCGCTCTGGTACAACAGCAACGATGCAGCGATTGCAAGAGCAGAGGAACTAGCGCAGAAGCACGGTGTGAAGACGAAAGCCTACAAGGTGGAAGGTATGGCCGCTCTATCAATAGTTGTGGAGCTCGACTCCCCTGACGTATGTTGCTTGTAGTTTCCAAGCCGGAAAAGGTCCAAGAGGCTATTGCTCAGGTCGTGAAAGACTTTGGTCGGATTGACGTCTTTGTCGCCAACGCTGGTAAGTGGTGCTTCTCCAAGCTTAGAGTACAGAGATGCTGAATCAATTGGACCGTAGGCATGGCGATATCGAAGCCGATTTTGGAGCAGACTCTTGAGGAATACGACAAGCAGATGTCCGTCAATGGTTTGTACATCGCAGCCCTCCCACAATGAATTATCACTAACAAATCTTTGCAGTGAACGGCGTGGTGTACTGTGCCAAATACGTCGGCGAGGTCTTCAAGCGCCAAGGAAAGGGCAGTCTCATCATAACGTCCAGCATGAGCGCCCACATCGTCAATGTCCCGGTGGACCAGCCTGTTTACAACGGCACGAAGGCATTCGTCACCCAGTTCGGAAAGTCTCTGGCGCACGAATGGAAGGATTTCGCGAGGGTGAACATCGTCTCCCCAGGATTCTTCGACACCAAGATGGGCGCTGCCCCGAGCGTTGTCAACGAGGCATACCGCATGACACCACTTGGAAGACAGGGACACACTAAGGAGATCAAGGGACTGTACTTGTATTTGGCGAGTGATGCCTCTTCGTATATGACAGGCAGCGATGTCCTGATTGACGGCGGCTATGTTCTTCCCTGATCACCCTGGACTGGAGACGGTATCACGGGGTCAAACAACTAATGCACACATAGACTAGATGTGCAGTAGAATTTTATTTAGAGAAGATGAATCATCAACCTATGGTAGGGTCATCATCTTTGATGACTGAGCAGCGTGATATTTTTTGATGAAACAAGGCGAGATGCTTTTGTAATATCAACGAATAGTTTTTCGCACTGCGCTCAAGGCCGCATCGCCATATATAATTCTCCTAAATACAGAGCTTACTATGACGTTGGAAGCTGAAAGGCGAATGACTGTTTTGCGCAAGGCTGAGACTCACTACAAATATGTGTTTTGCCATTGGGTGCATATTCGCGGCTGTGCACGCCCTTCTCACCGGTCATGAAAGCCTCGCGAAGCCTTGTTGAATCTCCAAATGTTTCACCTCGCAGCACTTGGCATTTAAGACTGGAAGCTGCCTATTCTCCACTCACCTCCAGAATTTAGGAACATCCACGAAAATGGCAAGTTGCTACTTCCCAAACGGAGACCCCGCTCTTGACGACACGCCGTGCAATTCCACGGCTGACCAATCAGCATGTTGCAGTACCCTGGCAACTTGCATAGCCAATGGGGTCTGCTACAAAGACGGAACCCTGTCGCGCGGCTCCTGTACCGACAAGTCGTGGGAGAGCGACGCCTGCGCACCAGTCTGCAAAGACTGCAAGTTTCGCAACCCAGCCCTTGAAGCAGATAGCTGACATAAAATGCCCAGACGGCACGGAAGGAGGCGCCAACATCTTCAGCTGCAATCTGTCTGCGATCGGAGGAAACACGTGGGCATGCGGAAGCAGGGACTATTGCAACGACGGCGCCTTCACATTCACCATGGCGAACCTCAAGCCTGCTCTGCGGCAATCGGAGATTTCCAGCTCATACGTTGCATTGTTTGGCGCGGAGTCAACAACTACGCCGACTGGAGATGCATCAGCCAGTGCAATTGTCTGCCCAAGCTGTGCTGGCACGTTTTCCAGCGGAGAGATGGCTGGACTCGGTGTTGGCATAGCGGTTCCGCTGTTCATAGCACTTGTAGCGCTCGTATGGTTGTTAGTTGCAGAAAAGAAGAGAAGAAGGACTGCTGCTCTAGGAGATAATGAGCCGGAAGTTGAAAACTATCATACTG
This sequence comes from Lasiodiplodia citricola, assembly GCA_023089105.1. Lineage (NCBI taxonomy): Eukaryota > Fungi > Ascomycota > Dothideomycetes > Botryosphaeriales > Botryosphaeriaceae > Lasiodiplodia > Lasiodiplodia citricola. The sequence goes on from JAJNLL010000024.1 coordinate 353,166, forward strand.
TACCTGAGCTGGGAGGCCAAGGTGTAGTGGGTCGCCCAGTAGAGCAGGCAGAGCTTGATGGGCCGAGAGAAATTATGCAAGAGCTCCCCGTAAGGTCAGGGACGCGTCGGTCAGCAACACACTAAACGGCTCGATAAATAACACTTATCAATGCAAACGGAAGTCTAGCTCCCCAAAATGAATAGGCAGCCTGCTAACAGCCGGCTAGCCCAATGGTTAACGCACACGTATGGAATTACGGATCTGCCAGTGCTCAGAGCGCCTTCTTATCTTCATCAGAACAAAGCCAGACTGATTTTTCACACGGTTAGAGCTGGATATTTAGCGTTCACTCCACATTTTTACTTCTACACCAGGAGAACACGTTGACATTGGGGCGGGTACATACAGAATCAGTCGGGCAAGGCCGAGGATTATCTCTAGCTCGGCTACTCTCTGGGATGCGGCACGACATATCAGCGGTCAAAACATCAAATAATCTCCGCGGAAGGGGCCTGGTATCCTCATCAACCCGAAACCACCCGCTTGAACGTACATAGCCAGACATGCCTTGCGGTGAAGGTCTTACCGAGCTGGTCCTTCAGCAAGCTGTCACTGATAACAATGAATCGGTTAAAGCGAGCCACAGGAGGAGGCCTGGCGCATAGCTGTAAACAGGGGTTCTGGATTGCCGAGGACACGGTCGCCATTCGTTCGTTGAGACAGAGCTGAAAAGCTAGTTCGCGCGGGGATCCGACTTGTACAGTGCCACGTTGTAGCACAGCTGATTACACTTCATTGTTTGACGCGGGGCGATGACAGGGATTGCGCGGCCAACAAAGCATTTGTGGATCCGCAGGGGCACACGCGCTTACAAAATGCCGTGTCCTCACCAGGAACCATTCAACACCGCAACCACATAACCTGCCATGGTCGACCTGTGGGCTCCATTCCGACGGACCCATGACCCACCGAAATTATAGGGAATTTTGGTTGGTAAGCATACCTGGACCCCCACTTCCCAGACGCGTTGCTACACAGGCTGAGAAGGCTAGCGTTGCCTGACCTCTTTGATTAATGTTTTGGCCTCATGGGCTTACAGGTAGACCAGTTCGCTCAATATTCTGTCGAATATTTGTACGCCATAAATGATACCCATGTCCCTCAGACGGCTACTGCGATTTCCTGGCAGCAGGAAAAGGGAGCTCAGCGAGCTTAGTGATCTTAGAAAGTCCAAAGAGCTCAGCGAGCTCAGCGAGCTCAGAAAGTTCAAAGAGCTCAGCGAGCTCCAAAAGCTTAGAGACCTGAAGGAGCTAATCGGCGCAATCCAAAATGCCTTGAGAACGCGCTTGCGACATTCTGAGAATTACCAAGACCCGTTGTGGGCATCCGAATTCATCACATATGGAGAGCTTATCGAGGTCTGGGAAAAGCCACGCCAAAAGGGCTCTTACCTGTTTCAAATTGCAACTCTGCTGGGGCTAAATGAAACAGAGAAAGGTTGCCTCCGAAGCCGTCTTCTCAAGTCGATCTCGACAGTAATTCTCATCGACTTATTCAACTCTGACTTTGATCCGAATGAACTGGTTTCCGAAAACGCACTTGGAGAATTGCGCAATATCATCAATTTTGCTATAACAAACCATGGCGAGAAAGTCCAGTTCCTCTCCTGTGGAATCCAATGCGACATAGACGTCGATTTACCGGAGGTCACCAGTCAAGATGCTCCGAGTTCAACAAAGGACGGATCAACGTTCGACCTCATGAAAATCAAACGATGGCTCGATTCGTGCGAAGAGCAAGTACAAAATGGAACAGCTGCGATCCTCGACCTATACGAAAGTCTAGAGCTCCGTTCGCGAGTCATTGACGTCATCCGTCTCCGAGTGGTACCAGCGCCGAAAAGATGCCGTTATGTCGCTTTGAGTTACGTATGGGGCGGCCAACAAAGGTGGACGCTTCGAGAGAGCAATGATCGGTTCTTTCGGAAAGATGGAAGAGTCGAGCGAGGGAGATGCTCCAAAACCGTTTGGGATGCAATACAGTTATGCCAAAATGTTGGTGAACGATATCTATGGGTGGATGCCCTATGCATCGTGCAAGACACAGAGGACAAGCACGAACAAATACAAGAGATGGAATCAGTTTACCGCGGAGCAGTTTTCACTATCGCAGCAGCTACTGGAGAGCATGCAGATGTTGGACTCTTGGGAGTTTCAGATGTCCCTCAAACGCGTTCCACTTTTAACGACCAACAGTCGCCTACAGATCCGAATAGCTTTGATGCAGCAGTCAACTCATCGATCTGGAATACGAGGGCATGGACATATCAAGAGAGGGTCCTTTCGCCCAGACTCTTGATCTTTACACCTGGGCAGATGTATTTTCACTGCAACCATGGGATATCAGGCGAGACGGATGAGGATGATCCACATGAAACATTCCATCGGGGTCGAAACATGCAAACTGCTCAGTCAGATGCCTACAAGCTGGAGCTTGAATGCAACATCAACTTCAATACGTATGCTCAGATTACCCAGGAATACTCCAGAAGGACACTTGGTCATGAAGAAGACATTGAGAATGCTTTTGGGGGTATCCAGAAAGTCATGTCTCACCTTTTCAGCTCTGACATCATCTTCTGTCTTCCTATCGGAGCTCTCGACATTTCGCTTCTCTGGTATCCAACCACAGGATATCTTCGGCGACGTTGCGTGTTCAGAACGGATGACCATTTCCAAAGTCCTTTCCCGAGTTGGTCTTGGGCTGGATGGGTTGGTCCAGTGTACTACAAGGATCTTGTAAACATCTCAGAAAGGACGGTATCTGCTGTGAGATGGAGACAGCCTAAAGACTTTCGTGTCCTCTACGCAAGCGGATTCGGCAAAAACACAGCATTTTGGCCTCAACATGAAGGCTGGCTTCGCCGGGCAACGCCTGAGGGACGACCATACTATATCAGAAGAAACGGCAATCCCTCCCATTGGTTCTGCCATCCCATTACACGGTTTATCCATGACCCGGTTCCCCTTGATCGAGATACGGGACACCTTTTCTTCCTTGCCGACAAGGCGCAGTCTGTCTCTTGGCGCTTGGACCTCGAGTCATCCGACTCCAATACTCTGGGCATCTTCCACCGCGCAAGTGGCTACCAGCTAGGTAAAGTCATCATGCAGATGCGTTATAACCCAACAGAAAATTACGAGCTCTTGAAAATCTCCTCAACGACTCTTACGGATGGCGAGAAGGACCCGGCATGGAATGGTGCGAAAGCTCAATTTTCAGGAAACCCAGGCGATCCAGCTTGGAATCGGGTAAATATGGATATCTCTTCTGCTTCGGAATGGTTTGACCCGGAAGCTTATGACCCGACTGTCTGTTTTTGCCTCTACAATGTTCTTGTTACGGTTATGAGGGGCGGTATCACCTATCGAGTGGGAATCGGGAAGATCCACATTCATGCTTTCGACGAGGTTGCTGTTCGGGATCAGATGGTTCGGTTAGGATAAATGGGGTTGTCTTGGCGCAGGCACTTTGTTCATGTTTAATGTTCTGGACGTTCAGAGATCTTTAAAATTCGTTCGACACCGCAGAATACGCAAGGACCACTCCAGGGGAGAGTAGTGACGTCATTTGCGCCAACGCATTGCAGCTCGTGTTGCAAGCCAGCCCAGCCGTATTCGGCAACCTAAATCCTTTAGGCTCGCCGGTTTTCCCGGATGTTTTCACCTCCCGAAACCACACAAATTGAAAGCAATTGTTCTTCACCGATCGCGTTGTCCCGGTATGGCTGGATTCCAATCGCCGTCAGGTGAATTCACGTAGGAGCAACGCCTCAATGTTGGTTTCTGTTGCTGAGCCCCAATCCTGTCATCATCAGGTCGCAGGAGAATCCACCTCGTATAGAGTCTGCTGATGTCACTTCTTGGCAGTATGCCTAAACGAAATAAAAGATCGCAACCCCTGTGCAACTTTGCTGTGCGACACATCAGCACCTTCCAATTTCATCTGCATCGACCATGGTTCCCTCTACCATTACCTGTCTGGCCCTCGGCCTGCTTGCTGCCATCCCAATGGCGCATGCAGCCGACTCTTCCATCCACTACAGACTCCGTGCCCGAGTCACCGGGCCGAAGAACGGCACAACACCGCCAGTCGATGGTTGGCCTGTGGAGGTCCACCGACTAGGAGTCCCAACCCGCCTGCCGCCCGACTACATGTGGGGAGTCCTCATCAACACAACCTTCTGGGACAGCCGTGGCGGCGACGTCTTCTACACGCAGCCATTTGAGGATGGCAAAGCCCACATCAGGACCGATGCCCCCAACGCTGCCAACGAAGTGACTCCCTTCGGCATCACCGCGTTGGCTGGTTCAGACAAATACCCCATGGACGGCGTAGAGATGGCCGCCACGCGATACATCACCACCCCGCCCGAGGATGTCCTAGATATCACCGTCGACGACAAGAATGTTCCGTTCTTGTACAAACCAGGAGTCGAGAAGGCGACATTCGCTGCTTGCACCGGCCTCTACCAGGAATGGGCGACGTTGTACTGGATCGATGTTGGCAAATACGGCACCGATCCGATTCACAACACGGGTCCCGAATACCAGGATTGCGTCCAGGTTGAGCTCGTCCCTGAGTGCACATCCGATGGACCGAGCTATGACGGATTGGAGGAAAGGCCTTGCGTTGCGGATATAACGACGGTTTTGTGAGATGCGTTACGATATACGAAGGGTTCAGCACGGTATAATAAGGGTTCGGCATGATATAATGATACATACTGTCTATAATCTTAGTGTAGAATGAATCCATGGTTGATGATACGACTGCATGCTTAGTCAACTTTCAGCCCCCATCACAATGGATCCTTGTGCAACATACCATAATGAATCATAACGGGAGATCCGAAACCGGTCGGCTGTGCAAGGAAGGATTCAAGAGGATGATTTGGCGTCTTACAGGTTACGTAACCACCACTCGAACAATCTTTCGATATTTAAAGGCGACAAGATCAGCCAAATAACGAAACAACATATCCCGTCAAACATGCGTTCGTTCATTTTCACCCTCGCGCAACTCGCGCCAATTGTTAGCGCTATTTCGCTATGGGACCCGACAGGGCCGTACCAAGTCGGCTACACGCAGCATGTCTTCAACCACACCACCCCGGTTGATCCCACGCCGAACCCAGGCATCCTCCTGTTGAGCATCTACTATCCCACGACCCAGGTGCCAGCCGGCCCCGTCCCCTACGTCGACGAGAAGGGCGCGCGCCTCTACGAACAAACCCTCGGCCTGAGCAACGGCTCGCTCTTGAAGCTCACAACGAACCTCCAATTCCAGGCCCCCACGCTCCTCGGCACCCACCCCTCCTTCGGCAACGGCACCTCCCCCTACCCCACTATCATCTTCACCCCCGGCGCGGGCTCCCCCGTCGCCGGCTACACTGCGTACCTGAGCGAGCTCGCCTCGCACGGCTACACCGTCGTCGGCATCGACCACCCGGGCGAAATGCCGTACCTGCCTCTCCCCTACGGCGCGCCCGCCGTCGACGGCATCCAAAACATCCTCGCGTTCACGCGGGAGCAGTTCCGCCAGATGTACCTGTACCGCGTCGCCGACATCGCGGCCATCCTCAACCCCTCCGGCGGCATCCTGCCGGAATTGATCGCGCAGTACGGCGTGCCATTCAACACCACGCACTACGCCCTCTTCGGCCACAGCATGGGCGGCGCCGCGTCCGCCGGCGCCATGATCGCGGCGCCCGGCCTCTGGCGTGCTGGAGGCAACCTCGACGGCGCGTACCAGCACCTGCTCAAGGCGAACGCGACGACGCTGGTCGCGGATCCGGATGCGCCGAATCCGGACTTGCAAGCGCCGTTCTTGGAGCTGGCGAGCGAGGCGCGGTTCAACGGGATGGAGGACGCGGGGGGCGCGCCGAATGACACGACGTGGGCCATGTTCAACTCGAACCAGACCGGCTGGTTGCGCGATGTGCAGGTCAATGGCACCGCGCATCTGGATTATACGGATATGCCGCTGTGGTTTGATTTGCTGGGGGAAAGTAAGGATTCGGCGGGCCTGGTGGCGTTGGGGGGGTTAGGGAGTATTAAAGGGGGCAGGGTGACGGAGGTGGCGATGGGGTTAGTGCGGAGCTTTCTGGGGGAGATGGTTGGGGGTGGGGACGGGGTGGAGGAGGTGGATGCGTTTATTAAGAGGACGCCGGAGGCGTTTGTTTTAGCGGAGAAGTAGGTGTGGGAGGGGGCTTGGAAGCTTTGTGCTTCTGTTGCGTGTATGTGGGGGCTTGAGTTTAGTTGAAGATAGATTCGTGTAATAGTGTAAATCATCTACTCGTGACTCTTCTGTACAGGAATGAAAGCGCCTTCAAACATATTGTGCGTTTACTCTAACAAACATCAGGCTTCCTTAATTATTCCTTACCAACCTTGGTGTCATTCCTCTCGCTCGTTCATCCATTTCATCTCTTTTTTCAACGTCCAATTCCTCCTCTCCCCACCCGCTTACGTTATGAAACATCAGGGGTGTAACTCTTGCTTTCCAGAAAAATGACGGCCCATGTTGGCGGCTAATCTACAGGCTTATGGCCAGAAACAATGCGCCAAGCATAGAAAGAAAGTAAGGAAAAACAATCCATGGCTAACGAATATGAAGAAAGATTTCTGGAGAAAATGTAGTACCATGGTGGTGGATAACGTCTGGTCCAGGTAGGATATGAAGTGTTAAGGCGTCCGCAACTCTACCGATAATAGATGAAATGCTCCCCTCTCACCTATGAGCATGCTTAGTCGATGATTAAATATTCAGAAAACCTTTAAGCTTACTGACAGTAGTTCATGTGGCTATGGTTATAAGAGGTAGGTACTAAAATTCACGGCTGTTCAATATCGTTAGATTTGTACAAAAGTACGAAAAGGGAGGACTCGTTGCGCAAGCGATTTCATACTAAGTGAAGAGAGTATGATGAAGGCTCCCAAATTGGCAACGATAGCCCCTTTGTGCAGATACATTTAGACCATAAATACGAGGGCTCCCCATGGGCTTCTGATTGCTTGTTCGAAGGTATTTAGCTCATAGAGCGGCCGCGGCTCCTTGTGGAAGCGCTGCCATTTTAACTGGATCAAACCAGCAGCGACATGCAGTAGCATCGAAGTCTTGCTTACGGTAATGAAAGTCGATATCATGATACTTGGTGACACAGTTAATCTCCAGTTTTTAGGCAGACTATTGTGAGAATGATGAGGATCGCAATTATTTAGGACATACTCAAGACAGTCCCGCCAATTCCCCAGAGCCACCAAGATCTTGCTCCCTTTCTACATAGAAAATTCCCAGTGGCTCTATGCCTCTTTCTCAAACCGTCCGAATGTGAGCTCATCATTGATGTGTCTTTGCTAGCACAGTCATTTCGACTGTTTTCTGATACATTTGTTGAAGACTCCCACGAGAGGTTTGCGGATCCGGGGGCGGTGGTTGAGACAAGTTGGACTTCTTCAGTGCTTTCTGTGTTTTCAACAGATCGCGATTTCCAAAAAGAAGAGATTTATTGAAAGTATATGCATGTCTTTCTCATTGCAGACATATTATCTGCGTATATGTTTCGTATTGGGAGTCCAAGCGGCGCTTGATGACTTTTACTGTAGGACTGATGGTTTGGAAGCATACACATGTTTGTGTTGAACGGTTATATGTGAAATGATGCGGAACAGCTACGCGACAGTGGTGGTATGTAAATACATTGAACTATGATGTCTGCTGAGCGGTGAAAACAGGTTTTTGCGAAACATTAGCGCAAGGTCTGGGGGTACTACAATTTGGGGGCCATATCTTTCCGAACACAACAACATCATCGACGGGAGAATTCTGACACGCATACAGACAGGGGTATCGGACCCTTGCAATTCCCTGAACGGAATATTGTTTCACAATTGGCGAAAGGCAAACCGAGCCATTCCAGACTAAAACATGGACTAACCGGCATCCTGTTCTCGATCCTAGCGCATTCATGAGCATCGCCGATAGACTGATGGATGCTTGGAGGTCTGCGGCTGCCATCAAAATTACGGTTTCACACCTGCCGGTCAAATTGCAGACTATTTAGGATCCCATGTTTTTGTTGCTTGTACTGAAAAGCGGAATCTCACATAATTAAACTAGTCGGAAGACGCGTAAATCAACACCTCTGTCACGCAAAGCCTTGGGAAACAATCTAGGATCTTTCCGTGATACTTCACCTTCATCATTCACAAATTGCGTCCAAAACCTTTCTTTCTCATGCGACTTCCGGCTCCAGCCTTTCGGTAGATCTCCAAGCCTTGGATCCTCTGTTTGTGTGGCTCCAGTACCCCTGTCGACGAAAGCAGTCCACCAAGAAGACATTTCTTCGTCTTGAACATCAACCCGCTCCCATTGGCCTGGTAAGGGACCCAACAAAGCTTCGCCATCCATTAAGCCATCGCAATAAGCATCTCCCACAAGTTCATGAAATTGGGAGGATCCAGGACGCAGAATGGTGGCAGGGCCTCTGCCCAGAAAAATGGCAACGACATCCCCTACTTGCATTGTTTCGGGTCCTAGTCCCAGACGACCCTCTTCGGTCATGAATATAGTCTTACCTCTTAGATTCTCAACAACCAAGCTGAGAAATTGATTTTCTTTAGCCGTAGGCTCTGATAAAGAGCAGGTGGTCTGTATCTTTAACAGGGTCTGGAAGATCTGGTCTTTTCTCGGGAAGATATGTTCTTTAGGGGGATTCCATATCTCTGCCCAACTACCCTGCATAATCAATTGGCATATTGATTGAAACCGTCCACTCTCAGTGGGGAGTTCATCATGAGGAAGGTATTGCCCAATGATACTCTTTAGAGCGAGCACAATGTCCTCTACTGTTAAAAGGACGAATCCGCTAGGTCCAATTTTCCCCACTCGTGCCACGGATAGTCCGAGAACTTCTAGCACGTCGCCTTGGAAAGTGAAGACCGAAGACATGCCCGAAGCAGCGTTGCAATGCCCGAGAAATCCACGGCTATCCGGTATCATGAAGTTCGGCACCCACGACGGGGCTCCATCAAGGCATCGGTCGAGGCTGCAGGATTCCAAAATGTCTAATTTACCCCGAAAGGTAGACCACCACACCACGGCATCTGTGTATACCTCTGGAACGGTCTTGGTGTAGTCGGGCTCGATACCATTGCCAAAGTCCTCTTCCCTCAGCATTGAGAGAATAGCGAAGATTCTGTCTCGGGGATCGGTGCATTTGCAGTTTTTTGTACTGCGAAGAAGACGATTCAGAGAAACAGAGAACCCGGAAAAGCATAGATAAAAGACCGAACTCATTCTGAGATCGAGCGGAAGTCCGCTAGGAACGTCGGGGGGAAGTTTCCTGCTGAGGAGGTAGATAAAGCATCGCACAGACTCCCAGGGTATCGACAGAGAGCCGCACATGACTATTGAGTTTGGCGGTGCTAGCGTGATCTCTTGACGTATCCAGAGTCGCTCAAACCAGCTGGAGCTGAAGAATTCAAGCAATGCTGATGCTTCCGATTCTTCTGCCCGTAGAGGGATTGACCCGGAAGCCCAATAACTATCCTATGTAGTTGTGTGTACTTCAAGTGATTTCCAATCAATACGAGCTTCGGAATTGGCGGCAGAGATGTAGTTCAGCGCCAATGCTGTGCTCGATGACTCACAACCGAGCCACACAACTACCCGGCGTGCTTTGGTGAAGATGTCGGCCATACGCCTCACTTGGCTGCTTCGTTCATTCAAGTCCTTCTGGTTCACCGCGATCGCGTCTATCCAAATTGTACGCGCTTTATCCGGATATTGGAGGTATGGAAGTGCTGCTGCTAGATTCCGTGTCACCGCTAGGCTACCGTCGTCACCGCCCGGGGATTGGACTATGATGTCGACAGGGTTTTCGACGGGTCCCCATGTATAGGAAAGTGCTTCATAGTCTGACCAGAATGGTTAGAGTATAGTTGAGTCTAGCTGTGTTTTGAACTTGCCTGGTATGTCGCTTTTGTTATTCAACGCTTTCGGAAATCGAACATTCGAGAGAGAAATATGGATGGGTGAATCAAAGGGACCAGGGTGTAGCGAGAGCATTCTAATCTCTTCATTTGCCTCGTTCAAGGGGAGGTACTTGTAGCACTTCATGTTGCCGCCACATGAGGTGTTTGGTGGTTGTTGCGATGATGCGGCAAGTTCAATTCTTGCCACTGCAGCAGAAATTGAGTAAAATCGTCAGCGCTTATGTGGCCCGCGTGGCATGTTTTGATTCGTTAATCATATTTTATTAGGGAAAGCCCTTCAGCCCGGGGATCCATAAAAATCGGCCCGCTTAATCGATTTTTGAAGATCAAGCGCTTGCAAGCGATTATAATTGGAGCACCTGTCTTCAGCCTTACCTTAAATCGAGTAAAAATATGTAATTAGGCGAGATGATTCGCGTGTAATCAGTCCCATCTCTGAAGTATCATAGGCTCAGGGCGCTAGATATGATTGTCCGCCTTCATCAGGCATCAGAGAGAACTGCCGGGTTGTTGTACAATTGCGATGCGACTTGGAACCCCTTCATTCAAAAATCGTTACGACATGCAGCCTCCACTGAACCGACAGATATTTGATATCATACAAGATGCACGGCATAGTATATGGAAACGCTTCATATCGTTTTCGAATCGATGAATCCACAAGCACATACGAGGTATGGTTGACAACTTCGAAACCCCCAAGCCAAGCAGACCCTACAACCCCGCCGCCACCGGCGACCTCAGCGCAACCGGCCAACACTCCTCCACCTCCCCGCCCGTAACCTCCTCGCGCGTCGCCTGGTCTAGCAGCGTCTGCACCCCCGCATCGAGGTCCTTCACAACAAACAGCTTATTCTCCGTCACCCCATCCGCCACAACATCGCACGCCACAAACCCGTAACTCTCACCCTCCGTATCCACCGGCACCAGCACCGCCCCATTCTCCCCACCACCGTCCCTCTCCACCACCCCACCACTGTCTTCCCCACCACCACCACCAACACTCACCGGCACCCCCGCCACCGCCCTCGCATCAAACGACGTCTCAGCCAGCTCCGCCAACCTAAACCGCGACACGCCCAGCGCGTCCATCGTCTCAGGGAAATACACGAACAGCCGCCTGCGCGCGTCCGCCGCTAGCGCGCCTTTGAACAGGGCGAAGGTTTTCCAGGCGAAGGCGTCGGCGGAGGGGGGGTCGGTGGTCAGGCCGAGCGTGCCCGAGTCGTCGGCGGCGAGGAAGTAGGTGTTTGTTATGTCGCGGATGAGGCTGTAGCTGAAGTCGGGTGGGGGAGAGGAGGAAGAGGAGTCGGAGGGGGTATGGTTGGCGGTGGTGAGGAGGGCGGTGATGATGGTGGTGAAGGAGGTGGAGGAGGAGGGGTCTGAGACGGGGACTGGGTCGTTGTCGGAGTCCGAGGAGGAGTCAGATTCGGAGTCGAGGAAGTCGTCGGGGGCGTCGTCGTCGTCGTCCGGCGGGGTGGTCGTGGTCGGGGTCTGGGCCGATGGGGATGAGGATGTGGATGAGGATGGGGAGGAGTCGGTGTCCAAGGGGGCCGGGGTTGATGATGATGATGAGGCGGATGAGGACGATGGTGAGAGTGAGGCGAGATTGCCGTTGCCGGGGCCTAGGACGACGCCGCCGTTGCTTCCAGGGAGCCAGCTGGGCTTCGTGGTCGACTGTGGCTTGTTGGCGGCGTTCATGAGGGAGGAGAGAATGGAGTTGAAGACGTCGCTGTTGACAGTGCTTGGGTCGGCGGATGAGGCGTCGCGGTTATCGCCGCCCCGGATGGCGCCGCCGTTGCTGCTGGGCAGCCAGTTGGGCCTTCTAGTCTGCTGCGCGGGCGTGCGGATGAAGGTGGTGATTTGGATGTCGACGTCGTCATTGCTGGTGGGGGTTGGGTCGTCCACGTCACCGGCTTGGGGAGAGGCAGCTCTGCGGACGATCCCGGCCGGCTTGGGTATTGACGCGGCTTTCTGCGCTTGCCTCTTCGCCTCTTCGTGGAGCGCTTTGATCTTGTCGAGTCTAGAGAAGGGGGCAGATGCTGCCTCAGCCACCTTCTTGCCGATCACCAGCGGCTCGACCTTGCTGTCGACCTGGACGACTGCACCGGTCCCTGGCAGCACCGGGGGCGTCTTCTTATCCAAGGCGATCTGTACGGCTTTGGCGGTGTCTCCCGTTGCCGCGGCGGCGGATGCTGCGTCGGCCTTGGACTTGTCGGCGGCGGCCTCGCTCTGGGCTGCAGAAGCGCTCGCGGACGCCACGGCAGCGGCGCTGCTCTGACCGGCTTGGGCCGCCTTGGCCGCCTTTTCTTGCTCCAGGCGAGCGATGACTCCTGCTCGAAAGCTTGCACGCTCCAGCATCTCGATTCCTGGGGCGCTTAATCTGTCGTTCAGGTTCTGCGGCTGCTTCGGCGGTGCCCGTGAAGCTTTCCATAGTTGGTATTCTCGTTCAGTTTCCTGGCGGACAGTTATCTCGAATATGAGATCCTGCGTGGTGGCGAATTTACTCGGATCCAGTGGCGGCAGGCCCTGCACTGGCGGAACACCCTGCTGCGGGCTGCGCGGCATGATTGTGGCTCGGGCGCCGCCGCCCTCCTCCTCCTCCCCCTCGTCCTCGTCGCCATCGCCGTCGTTGCATGGTGGTTGCAAGCAATACCTGGATGTGGTGCCAAACTGTTGTCCACCGATGATGATAGTTGGTGGAAGGTCGTCGTCGTCGAAATCGTTCGTGTTGTAGGACGAGAGTCCCAGAGCAAAGTCTTGCAGCGCGGCGGAAAAGGAGTCGTCGGAGAAGTCGTAGAATCCAAAGTACTCGTCCAGGTACTCGTCAAACCAGAACCCGCTGGCAAACTCGGGGAGAAAATCAACTGGTGGTGTTTCCTGCGGCTCGTCACTCGGTCCGGTAGGTGGAGCAGTCGTGGTGGCAGAGCCCGGGATCCTGCGCGTGGATCCTGGCAGCACTGCATAGGCTGTTTGCCCCCCGGGGCCATAGTAGTACTCTTCATAGTACTCGTATTCATTGTAGTAGTTGTTTTCGTATGGGGGTTCAAAGTTAACGTGCTTCGTCATGACCTTGGTCTTCAATCGGCCATTGTGTTGCGGAACATTGGGTACGTTGGGCCCGGGAAGAGCGACGCCCAGAACACCGCCCGCAAGAGGAATCAGTGGCAGCAGACAATGCATGGCTGCGAAATTTGGAAAACAGAAGGATCAACGAGAACTGGAAGCTGGAAAATGCTGCTGCTCATCGGAGTGCAAGAAATACGTTTATTACAACCAGCGCTGGTCTGATTTCGAACTGGATGCGATTGAGCAAAGTGTCTAAGCTAAGAGAAAAATTGAAAAGCGTTGCAGGGGCTTCATAGAAGCTATACCTATTCTGCGTCAATGAATGATGGAAGCAGGAGTAATTCGGTTGTGAATGTCGTCACTCCCCAACAATCCTTGCCTGAGCTTGTGCTAGGGGCTCTCAACAAAGGGTCGACCTTGACAGGCCCATGATAATATCCGAGCTCTGTCTAATCTTGAAGTGCGGAGTATGTGAGGTTCTACTGAGACTGCGCTGCAAGCGTGCTACTGAAAGTCAGTATAAATAAGGTTTGCCAATAGAAACATGTTCTATTGGTTGACCGGAATGTATTACCGAATTCCAGTTTCGAAATTCGCTTAGCATACATTCCGAAGGCCACGTGCATTAGCGGGGTTGGAAAGGCACGAATTAAGTACGGTACACAACGCACGGAAACAGACTTGACCCATAACTATCGAGCATGCTGAACTATCTCCATGGAGAGGCATGGGGAATGATATGGAACCGCCATTGGAGAAGAAGACTGCTTTAAGAAAACTCAAAAATTCAAATGCCGGATTTGTTGTACCAAGAATGGCAAATAGGGTCCTGCCACCACTTTCTTTCTCCGCACCATGTCACCTGAGAAAGCCGAAAGCGGTTTTGGGGTGGAGATGTGCACACCCCAGTTGAGCAGCGGCTTGACCGGTATTCTCAAAACGTAGGATGCGCTCCGCCTGCAATTTATCTTGCCTCGAGTGGAATCAGATCCTCGTTATTGAATATATGGTCTTAATGCCTGATATACTCGTGTCTAGGTCAGCAAGTCGAAGCTGCAATGTGCGAGTAAATGGATCAGGATAGGTTTTCACAATATCTTCTTAGAAAACCAGCCCATTACATATGTTTTTTGTTCGTTGAAGATTAGTAATACGTTTTGAGGATATTCTTCCCGCAGTAAGGATGAATTAATTTTCGTGTGAAGCTAAATATCATAAGATAATGACAACTGCTCGTCAACCCTTTATACTGAGATAAACAGGTTAAGGACTGTGGTGCAATCATCGATGGATAGTGATGATTATTAAATCTTTTCGTGGCATCTTAGAGGATCTGATCCTAATCTGCTATAGCGTGATGATTGTCGGCCGGCAGCTATATATAGATATCGGGGTTCAAGATTGACCCCACTTTTCACACGATCGCCAACGTGTCTGAGATCCCGCCGCACCCGCCTAAAATCTTCGCTCAACAACAAAGCATCATCCATACTCATCAATGGCTTTCCTCCATCCATCCATATCAACAACAAGCCAACGACAGGCAAGAGTCACCTCACAGATATAGCCAGCATATCCGTGCCTCAAATGCAATGCCATGGAGAACGTCGAAGCCAACCACCAGCCATCATGGCGGCTAAACACGAGGCACGACTCCGTCATGGACACCACAGAAGTTAATAATTCCGCCTTTCAATACCAGCCGCTCAGCCCTAGAAACGAAATCCGCCTCATCACCCTGCAGCCCCTGGCAGAGCAATCCCACCCACCCAAACAACCCGGCGACCCCCTCATCCGCTGCACCCTCAGCCATGCCCACCTCACCACCAGCCCCGCCTACACCGCCCTCTCCTACGTGTGGGGAAACCAACACACCACGAACCCCATCCTCCTCAACGGC
Source organism: Lasiodiplodia citricola (assembly GCA_023089105.1). NCBI lineage: Eukaryota > Fungi > Ascomycota > Dothideomycetes > Botryosphaeriales > Botryosphaeriaceae > Lasiodiplodia > Lasiodiplodia citricola. The sequence continues at coordinate 368,172 of JAJNLL010000024.1, forward strand.
CACCTTTTCCCCGTCACCACCAACCTCGCCGACGCCCTCCACACCCTCGCCTCCGACCCGCATCCCCCGCAATACCTTTGGATCGACGCCCTCTGCATCAACCAGCACGACGCCGCCGAGCGCTCTGCACAAGTCTGCCAAATGTCCACCATCTACGCCCGCGCCGCCAACACGACCATCTGGCTCGGCCCCGCGTCTCCATCCTCGCCTCTCGCCCTACGCGCCCTACACGCTCTCGACCTGCGTTCTCACCGCGCGCCGTTCAACCGCATCCACTCGTGGGCGCTGGTGCGTTTTGCGCGCGACGCGCCGGACGGGAGCGCCAAAAGGCGGGTGCAGGATGCGCTGGAGGAAGTGGCGGCGGAGCTGTGCGCGGATGGGGGGAGGGTACTTAGGGCGGTGGCGGAGTTGTTGGAAAGGCCGTGGTTTAGGCGTGTATGGGTGTTGCAGGAGCGGGCGTTGAGTAGGAGGGCGGTTGTGAGGTGCGGAGGGGAGGGCGAGGGGCTGCTGCCTTTTGTGAGTTTTCGGAGGGCGTTTTGGATGCTGTGCGGCTTGAGGGATTACCTGCATGATGGGGCGAGTGGGGATGGTGGTGGGTTGTGGAAGGGGCTGCTGGGCGGAGTAGGGGGAGTAGGGGGACTGGAGGATGCGTCGAAGGTGGCTAAGTTCTTGACGGCGAAGCTGGGGCTCGCGACGGCCGTGACGATCGCGAAGCCTCGTCAGCCGCTGCTGCATCTGCTGGCGCTGCTGGTGGGGAGTGGCGCCGGTGACGATCCGCCGTTGCAGGCGTCGGATGCACGGGACTTTGTGTTTGCGCTGCTTGGGTTGGCGGGCAAGAACAGCCCGGACGTGCGGGCAGATTACTCCAAGGATTGGGCGAGTGTGAGGGTTGAAGTGGCGAAGGCGTGTCTGCTGTATTACGGGCTGGAGGTGTTGTCGTTCTGCAGCAGCCAGGCTTCGGCTTGTTTGGATAACGAACCTCGGCAGCACTGCTCTTGGGCACCGGACTGGGGCTCGAAACATCTTCCTCGCCCCTTTTGCGTTCCCTCCCGCTTTGTCGTGCGCGGCGGCAACAAGAGGAGTGCCTACTCCGCCTCCGCCAACACTCACCAAGAGCTGACTGAAGGATCCTTCTCCATAGCCACCAACGGCCAGCAAGTCCTTCGCCTCTCAGCAGTTTTCGTGGATACCGTCTCGCAGTTGGGATCCATGTTTCCCGCCTCTGCCGATGGCGATGACCGTGCAGAGTCTGTCTGCGCCTGGTTGAAGGGTCTCGACCAACTACTGCCACCAGATTCCTGCGCATATGGCTCAGGTGATAAGAAGCAAGACGCAGTGTGGCGGACTCCGGTGGCTGACCGCGCGTTCGTGTACAACTACGACTCTGGGCGTGCAACGCGCGAAACCATGTTGGGCTACCAGGCTGTCATGCGGCGAGATCAAGAAGGAGAAATCACTGGTGCAGCAACGGCAGAGGGGGCTAAGTACGTCGATATCGCCAGGTGTAAGATGCATGACAGACGGCCATTTCGGACTAGTAGCGGAAGGTTAGCGATTGGGCCAGATCACCTCCGCGAAGGTGATTCTGTATGGATCTTTCCTGGTGCCGACGTGCCATTTGTATTAAGAGATGTTGATAGCGGGTGGTGGAAAGTTGTGGGAGAAGCATATGTGCATGGAATTATGGATGGCGAGATGATGGCGCGTGATCTGAAAGAACAAGTCATTAGGTTAGTGTAGAATTCGTGCTGACCACTTTCGATCATTGCAACCTCAGAAGATCAACTTGCAGGGCCGTCGCTCAAATATCGCTTCGCGTTGGTCCACGACGGCATTCGACCAGCTTCATGTGGTCTGACTTGGCGTAAGCAAAAAGGAATGAGGGATTCCTTGCGCACTACGCTTCAAACATTACCCGTTAACCCACCTCTTCTTTCGGCAAAAATTAGCTTGACTATCTACAACACGAAATAACCCACATACGCCCCACATCATCCTTCAAATGCTATCTGCAGCCTTAAGCCACTATATACTGTCGCGCTGGATTGCCTAAATTGACAAAGATCTTCAGTGTTGCCTCGAGGAAAAGAAAAGCGCTGGCCAGTGCACAATGATCGGTCAAGAGGTACGAAAATAGTTTTGATGTTCAACCCACTCCAACTACAGCCAAGACCAACGATAGCCAATAATTGGCCGGACTAAGCTCCGTGGCTTCGATCAGTTGCTCCAGGAACTCTTCACCGCCTGCGAAGCCCCGGGGCACGGGCACCACGGGCACCAGCGCACTAGATTGAGTTTGGCCCCCACGACTTCAGCCCCAGCTCAGCCTCAACCCTGATTGGGCTTAATCGGGCAAGCCATCGCCTGTCACCACGGTCGAGAACGTCTCCCTTCATAAAAGCCCAGCTCTCCCCACCAGCGTCTTTTTTCTCTGTCTCCCCAAATTTGCTGCAGCCGGCGCAGCGATCAGACGAGCTGCTCAGCAACGCCGTGGCCGGCGGCTTTCCCCCCCAATTCCCCGAGTCAAGCAGTCATGGAGGAGAAACGTGCGCATTCTGGGCGCAGGCTTGGCCTGTGGCTCACCGAGACCCTGGCAATCATCTTTTCTGCCGCTTGTTTAGCAGCGCTGGCAGTGCTCCTGGCCCTGACCGATAACCAAACAATCTTCAACTACCACGGCGTCACGCTCAACACACTCGTTTCTATCCTGGTCACGGGCAGCAAGGTCGCAGCGTTGATGGTGCTGGGAGAGGCTCTCAGCCAGTGGAAATGGATCCTATTCACCGACGAAAGGCGGCCGTTGATCGATTTTGAGCGCATTGATTTGGCGAGCCGAGGCCCATCAGGAAGCTTGCAATTGCTGTGGAATTGCAAGGGCGGGTAAGTTCTCAAAGTCCGTCAACCGTTCTCCTGCGTTGCTGACTCGAGAAGAAACCTTCTGAGACTCGGCGCCATCACAATCATCCTGTGTCTGGCCGTTGATCCCTTCGCACAGCAGCTCGTCCAATACCGAACCGAGCTCGTCTTCACTGACAGCCCGCGGGCGACAGTTGCCCGCGCTGAGCGGTACTCAAAAGGAAACCAGGTCAACACGGCCTTGATGTTGGATCCATGTGAGCAAGACGACCCTCATTCCCTTTCCCAGTGACTGACAGCCACCACCAGCCCTCAACCCATCCAACCCCAACGCCCGCGCCGACGCCGACTTCTCCATGCAATCCGCCGTCCTCTACGGCCTCACGCAAACCCTCAACAACACGATCCAACAACTCCCCTTCCAGTGCCCAACCGGCAACTGCACCTGGCCCGCCTACGACTCCCTCGCCATCTGCAGCCGCTGCACGGACCTGACCTCGTCCCTCGAGCAGGCCTCCGACTACGGCGCGCAGTACGTGCCGCTGATGGAAGACAACAACGCCGCCGCCATATCCAACGGCACCGCGTACCGCCTGCCCAACGGCCTCTTCATCGACAACATCGACGGCTGGGCCTGGGGCGCCGAGCCCATGTACGGCGCCATGTTCATGGCCACCTTCGGCACCGGCAATGCGAGCAAGACCAACAGCATGGCCGATCTCGACGACACGCTCATCTGGGCCGCCGGCGTGCTCAAGACGGGGGCGAATCCGCAGAACGCGAGCGCGGTGTGGCCAGATCTGCCCGTCGCGGCGACCGAGTGCGCGCTGTATTACTGCGTCAATCGCTACGCCAGCAGCGTGCACAACGGCACGCTGCAAGAGGACATCACGGCCGTGGACGGCGCCAAGCGCGCGGCGGATTCATGGGCGCTGGTGGATTTCCCCGAGGCGTGGGAGCCGTACAACGAGACGATGACGCAGAGCATCGACTTCGACGACAACTTCTCCGCCGCCAAGCGCAGCGATCTGGCGATCGAGACGCCGGATGGGCAGCGGTTCAACATCTCGCAGACGGCCGTCGACAGCATCAGCGCGTACTTCAAGCTCACGTTCCAGGAGGACCTGATGGTGTACAACGAGACGAACAACACGGTCGACGGCCAGATCAACGGCTGGTACATGAACAGCACTACCATCCAGTACAAGCCCAGCGCCATCCAGCCTTTCTACACGAGCACGGATTTGAACACGACGTTCAAGACGTTGGCGACGAGCATGACGAATGCGCTTAGGGGCGATGCGGATGCAGATGGTTCGGAGATGGTGGGCCAGACGGGCCAGATGACGACGTACTATCACGTTCAGTGGCCTTGGATTGCGCTGCATTGTGTCATTGTCTTGATGTCTGCGTTGTTCCTGATTTTCACTATTCGCGAGAGTAGTGCGCCGGATGGTGCTGCGCCCGTGTGGAAATCCAGCACGTTGGCGGCGATGAGCCGGGGTACGCACGTCACGCATGTCCTGGATGGTGCTGTTACTTTGGGTGACATGCAGAAGATGGCACAAGAAGAGAAGGTGGTGCTGTTCGCGAAAGATGGAGAAGTCATGAAAGGTTAGTCGCCCAGCTATTCTGTTCTGTAATTGAATCTGACAAAATCTTAGATGGTGCCAACGTTATTTCATCCGGTGTAAGAAGTACGGATCAGTTGTAGTATCGGCAGCATGGGCGACGATAATCACATTTTGAAAGTTGACGATGTATGATACCCCGAAAAGAAGAAAAGTATTCATGATTGCATTTCCATGTCACACGTGATCGCACCTGCAGTGTCTGACAGTAGCTTTGGTACGGACCACAACCGGGATGATACAAAGCCCTCAGAGCGGCTGATGCCGCTTTACACATCTGTTGACTCAAAAGAGATTGCTCGATCTGCTTGAAGAATGACTGTTCTGATCTTGGCTATCACTCTCCGAGATGGCTTGTAGTGGCTGAAGTTTTAGATGAAGAGTTGGTATTTGCACGATTGTGGCTCCCATATTGGTCAAGATCAAAATTACTCGTCGTTCCCTCCATATGCTGCAAGAGAACGACTGCGTTTCTAATGAATAGAGAATAGATCTAAGAATGATCGGAACATGTTCGTGAGAAATGCAGGGCCATGACCCTTCATTGAAGATCAGTGCGGCGTTGTAGGTAATTTCTTATTCCGGTTAGAATTCCCGAGTGGCTGATGGCCGTCTGAAGTGGCTGGCGGAGTTCCCACGTGGCTGACGGACTTGCCGAGTGGCTGGCACGTGAGCCTTTCCATGGTTGCCCACACTGGCGCTTACACGCCTCGGCTTGCTTTGCGTTTTGACTAGCGTTGTGCGACGATAGGCAGTACCAGAGTCGGAATGTGGAGACAATCGGGTATCGAAAGCTTCTTATTTCTCTGTTAAAAAGGGAAATTCTTACCCGGATTAATCATACCCATATCCCAAATGCCTCTATCTCTGCTGCGCTTCAACATTTACTGGATGATTGCAAAATGTTGGGGTTAGCTTTTCTTTTTTATTCTTTTTGCATCTTTGATTGTTCATGATGTGTTAGAGTCTTTTGCTTTCTGACGTAACCGTGGCTCTGTCAATCCCTTACCACAATCGTGCATAATGAAAGCAAATACTTATTGGAAGAAAGAAAGACAAAATTGAGGACTCGAATACTTTTTAAACAAAACGAGAATGATCGTCTAATAACCGATGCGACTATTCGGGTTCAGGCCGCTCAGCCTCACAAAAGTAAAGAAAAATTGGTGATATGCTGCTTTTGAGCATGGCGCGAATTATTCCGAGACTTGGTCTCGGAAAGGAGAGTATAAGCAAAGACAGGCCATCGGACGCCGGAGGAGAGAAGTCCGCGAAATGGGATAAATATGTCCTTGAACTCGGAGTATCAGAGCCGCCAACCCAACCTGCCTACGCAGCTGCGCGTCAATGTGTCCCTGCTGTACTCCTTTGTTTAATCAAAAATGAACCCGCTCAACATCTTTAGTCTACCTCAACACAACATCACGGCTTCATGGGAGGCTCCACCGAGCCATCGCGGCACTTACAACATCTTTTACTCTTGCTGCATCACATTGCTTTTGTGTGTGTGGAAAGTCATTCATCCCAGTATTCCTCAGAAGCGCGGACATTACCAGGCCATGGGACACCCGAAGACCCCGCAGGAACGTTGGTTGTTCAAGATACGCGACACGATTGTCGATGGCGTGCGGGACCTTCGGCGCCCCGGAACATTGTCCTATCAAGTAAAGTGGGCAATCTTTGCTGCATTTGCTCCGGAAATGGTCAGTTGGGCATCAGCAAAACCTGCAGCTGCAATTCATACCCTTTGGTAAATATCTGACAATTTTTCCAGGTAGTCTGTCATGCCGTTAAAGAATGGGAAAGAGTAAGAAGGTTTTACAATGAGATCAACAAAAAAGACGACCCCGAGCATGGAAGACCAAGCTGCGAAGGCGCAGGGGCCGTGACTGAGAGTGATAGAAGAGCGCGGGAACTGGATGTGCAATCGGATGGACAGGTTTCCCAACAGGCTGGAAGGGACGATCAACAGACCACTCTGTCAGTGCCAGTAAAGACGAGTGAATCTCTTGGCAAGATGACAAAACAGAGCTCCACGGAAGTGTACGAGCGTCCTTTGCCATTAGGGTCTTGCACACCCACTGACACAGAGAGCGGGGGTAATGAGAAGAATCTTCGAGACAAGGGAAGCGGCTCATGGACTATGACTCATAGTTTCTACGCCATTATGGGCGGTTTCGAGTTTATAATCGCAACTGACGGGGGCCCGATGACGTCGAGGAGATTCGAGAACGGACGTATCATATCACCCGAGGGATTGTTGTCTCTGAAACGAGACAGGCTCATGCGCTTCCCACCGGTTGATCGTAAAGATATCGAGGATAAAAGCAAAGTCAGCTACGCGACAAAGGCCTTCATACTATTCCAAGGTACGTCAAGGAACATCCACAGGAAGTTTAAAAGAATTATAGCTTACGTATTTCGCAGCGTTGTACTTTTGTGTACAATGTGTTTCTCGAGTGTGTGAGGGACTTCCTACTAGCCTACTGGAGATGAGCACTTTTGCACACTGCGTGGTTGCTTTGCTTGTCGAATGCTTTTGGTTTCGCAAACCACTAAGTATCCAGCTTCCAAGTCAAATACCAGTACCCCAGAGCACATACGACGACGCAGAACAGTATCTGAATGATCCACGAGAAAAGATTGATGGGCTTGCCGACTGCTCGGCTATCGGATTCTGTAGCCTGCTTTACGGCGGGCTGCATCTCCTTGCTTGGAATGTTTCTTTCCCCTCTCAAGCTGAAAAGCTCTTGTGGCGAATGGCTGCAGTGACCGTAACGCTTACGGGCCCACAAATTGCGATTTGCTACATCTGGTGTGATCGATTTCTGTGGAGTTGGCTTTGTTCAGAGCCCTACAAACATTTTCACAGGCTGTTACGCTCCAGACCCGATGAGAAGGAAGCGTCTATAATGACAGATCTTCTGGTGTCTTTGAGTAAGCTTCAAGGAAAGGCGCGGTTCTACGCTTTTTGTGCGTTTTGTACTTTCTGTTTCTCGTGTCTTGTTCTTCTACTGCAGGCTTTCGTCCGAGTTTTCCTTCTCGTGGAGTGCTTCATTCATCTTGCATATCTCCCCGAGGCAGCCTACCAAGTTGTGGAATGGTCTCGATATTTCCCGCATATTAGCTAATTTGGCCATGACGAAGCCGATAGTACATCACGGTCAATTATTGATAGATGGGGAGATGAAATCCAATAACCACGCCGAAATTTCCTATTGTTCCTCTAGACCCACGTGTATATGCAAGACATGCGTACGCGCCACGTCATTCTTCTATCTTCTCATAAAGCCTAGCATAACAGTAGTCACAGATACATCTGAGGGAAGCGAGCACTGTCTCTTAGATATGCAAAAGCTTTTGTGTTAGGACATTTCCTCATTTACGAGACTTTGAACTTTAGTAGCAAGCATTCACTACAAGAAGAAAAGGTCCACCACCCAGGAGCATTCCTGCTCCGATTCTTCCTACAAGCCAGCGGCCGAGGCAGGTAAATTAGAAAAGGAAAACACCTCCAATCCATAATGCGTCAAACACTCCTTTGACTACGTCTTCGAGTAATTGAAAGTTATCGACATTAAGACATGAAGAAATCCATACGACGATTGCTGATGTGCAGTTGCATGAAAGCAACTTTCGGTTATCTTTGCTGTTTCCGGTAAATCGCATCATATCTTCAGCTGTAGAAGTTCGGCCTCCAAGTATCCTTTCGTCGCGAAATATAGCAGATCATCAGAGTTGTTGGGTATTGATTGAATCCAAGAAACGAGAGAATTGTTTAGAAAGAAAAAGGAGAATCAGTCCTAGCCTACCCTAGTCTCACTTGACGCCGTATCCGCCATTCTTTTAGATACTCCACCTTAATATCTTCATCTATGCCAGTCAATGTACGAAACCCAACCATATGTCCAACGCGTTCCGTCCATTTCCCCTTCTCTTCAACAATAAGTACAAAAGGGTAAGACCAATTTTCAAAAGCCAAATCAAAATTTCCCATCATAACAGCTGTAAGCTTCTTTCTCTTAGCCTTAACAAGTGGGATTCGCGAAATAAGCCCCGATACCCGGAAATGGAAGCGGTGGGAGTCAGCGGTATCAGCCGAATCTTTGCTTGGAAAAGCCCAGCATAGGTGGTTGAAAAGATCGCTCCATTCCAGGTCCACATCGAACGTCCATGCCTTGACATGAATGAAATTTGAGACAACTCCAGGGTTTGCTTGAAAATAGTGGTCGTTCTCAAATCTCGTCCAAGGAATGATAGAACCGTCGCGCAGTTCAATAGAGACAGATACGTCCGTCGGCTCGCGCCATTCCGCCCGCGATCTCAATCGTGAGTGCCATGTTATGGTCTCTCCCTCCTGGCCCCACTCCTTCCAACCAGCCCAGGACCAGCTGGGAAATTCCTTTTCTCTACTAATCCTTCTGTCGCGGTAGCCTTTGGAATCTTCGTGTTGCCAGGAGAGCCCAACAACGAAGCCATCCATAGTGGATCTTGACAGATGAACACCCTCCGTACCATATGGCGGCAGAATTGGTATTCCGTGGAGGTGATAGACGGGGTATTTTTGGTCTTGAAACGACCTGAGAATGCCGGATAAGGAGTTGAGGCGGTCTCCAGTAAAGCTGATGGATTTTTCTAGACCAACATGAATTTCGTCGCCAAAGGACCAAGGATCTTTGCTCGAAGTGCCGTAATTCGATGGTTTCAAGACGGAGAAGTCATCATTTGACGAATCCGGTTGATAAGCGAACGAATCGCTCTCCCGACAGTCTTCCCCTTCAGTCAGACAGCAGCAAAACCACGCCTCGAAATCACCAAAAGCCAGTGCTCTTCTTGAAAAAGCCCATTCCTGGTACGTCCAAGCCCTGGTGTCCCACTTCGAATCACGATGGACTTCCCAAGGATCCTTCATCGTCTCGAGGTAAACAAAGTCCCCGCTCCTAAATCGTCGTTGCCGCTTACGAGCCCTCTTTCCAACGCCTGGAAGGCCGTATGAAGAGTCATCTCCAGCCATTGCGACGATTGTCAGATCCGCGAACTGATAGATCCGATCCATTTGGCATATTTGGGCGTATCGTTCAGCCTTGCTTTGTTCGTCGTTGCCGATCTGGTCAATGCATAGTTGATCGACCCAAAGGTACGTGTAGCCAAGTCGTTTAGTAACCGTGATCGCGTCTTCAACTGTTTCCGGGAAGCCTGCCGACTCCGCATCCCCGGTCCCTGGGCCCCAGACATAGCTCAAAGCAACATAGATGGTGTCGACAGTGGCGGGCTCAGTATTCCGGGAGTGACAATTGAAAACCATCAGTCCTGGCATCACATCTCGCCGAGTCGTACCACAATGGCTGCCGTGATGATCCTTGCAGTGTGAGATCGCCTTTTGGACTGGGGTAAGGTCGATTGATAAGGGATCAGGTGGCCACATGTATTGATCACTAGGCTCATTGGCGATGAGGCTTGTATAGGTATCAAATCTGACCGGAGTGCCCTTTTGCGGTTCACCATTTATGTAGAGGAAACGAACGGCTCGTGTATAGTGTGGGAGAGCAACGTTTGCTCCGCAAAATTTAGAATACCTTTCTGTGTTTTGGAGCGCATCGCAAAAGTCGCAACTCTGGTCGCACTGAGTTAGGTCGACATCAAGTTTTGTTATCAGGTCTTCGAAACCGATGTTTTGATGGTGGAACGGAAGCTGTTCGAGAAGAGACTTGCATCTTCTGCAGACCGGGTGTGTTTCTAGCGATTCGAGCTGAGTATAAAAGGACAATGTTCTTTCACTGATTTCGAGAGGAGGGTGGCTCTGATCTGCCATTTCTCAGGTTGAAGGGCGTGGAATGATGACACTGCTGATTGTGGGGAGAAAGGCTCGGCTGCAGCGTGGTGCGGGGCCCACCTAAGTAAGCCGGGCGCGTGCAACTCAACGCCTATTGGTCTGATAATTTTATTGGTCAGCGCTGAAGACCTCACCTTGGTGATGCTTACAGAGCAAAGCTGAGAACGCAGCGCGTCGGTGTGGCAGACTCGCAGAATTCAGGCTGTGAAGATTGAGGTCATGCGCCACAGCATGTGTCATGCAAAGGCCAGATATCGGCAACATCCAAGTATAAAGATCCAAAGCTGAGGCTGCATGATGGCAAGCATTTTCTTTCGGAATATAGATAAGTACTCCGGAACCTTTTCGTCTTTCGAAGTGCCAGCCCATCGGCGTGGCGGGAACTGAAAATATTAATACCGGCCAGCTACTTGAACAACCAAATTGCATTAATGCTATTGCAAACGATGTCAAATCAGATGTCTGCCTCTTAGGCGCTCTCCGCGGTATCTTTGTAGTAATTTTGCTTTCATGTCTGTGAGATCTGCTTTTGAAACCCAATTAAGGAGGACTGAGAAAGCGAGTAATTAAAATTAGCTTGGTTCATTACACATTTGTGGAACAAACCATGGTGGAAACCCTATTGTGCATACTCACTCATATCGACAGGGATCTGGCTGAGAGATACCTTGAATTGGGACTGACGTCATTAGACCAGCGGAATACGAGCGAGAGAGAGCTGTGCACGTTTCTCGGTCTTTTGCGGATCTCTCGGTCTTCTCCGGCCTCTATGGTACTCATCAGACTTGCACAGACCTCAACTGGACCAGCTCTCACCGTTGCTTTGGTACAAGAACTGCTCAGGGGCTCCGAAGTCGCCCATAAATAAAGCACCCGAAAGAAAGGCGGCCCAAATAGCTGTAAAGCCCCCTCAGGTCGACGAGTTTATCACCTCAACACTCTTACCTTAGACACTCACCCTGCTCTTCTTACCGCCATCATGAAAACCGTATCTATCCTCATCGCTGCACTTACCGGCGCCGGCTCAGCCCTCGCCGCACCAACCCAAGAAACGTACTACAAGCTCGTCACTTCGGCTCCCGGCAAGCCCATCGACAACCAGCCGCTGAAGCCCAACGCCGAATTCTGGTACATCGGAAAAGAGGCCAACTCAACCTGCGGCGACGTAGCGCCCGCCGTCACCGTGACCAGCACGGGACACCTGAGCTTCTACGCGGACGGACACCAGAACCAGCAGTACTGTACGTGAAAGTCATCATATTGCAACGATACCGCGAACGCTAACATGGCTCAGCCTACGTCGATGTTTCCGGAGGCGGCAAGGGCCTTTTTGGCTTTACTCTCCCAAATGGAGCCGCGGAGCAATGGGACCGGGTGGACGTCTTCACGCTGACTGGCTCGGAGGAGAATAACATCAAGTTGATCTACGACAAAGATGGCAGCAATTGGCTCGCTTGCCCTACTGATGTCGCGGGTCAGTATACTATCTACCCTGAGAAAGCGTACGACAGGCATGCTCCGACAAGCGACTGCATTTCGTTTGAGGCTAGGGCGGAAAAGGTGGAGACCCCGAAGAGTGTCTGCGTCTACAATTAAGTTCTCTATGCGCATTTAATGTAATTCTGATGGGTTAACACATATCGTATCATTTTCAAAGTGCACAGCCATCTGTATGCATGTAGTGCCCCTTTTCAGTAGAGTCAAGAGTTTAGAAGGGTAGTCACTTACTCAGCATGCCTGAATTGACTTCGTGCCAAACCGAAGTTAGTTTCGTCCGAGGTGCCCTTAGCGTGGCTCGGACGAATCGCCGGCCAACTCCAATAAAGCGGTGAAAATATACTTGAGTCTCATTTAAGCTCCTGCACGACTATGATGTGGCTTCTTCCTCTCCACTGTGGTATTCAGGATAATCAGTCATTGCCTCTAGCTTGACAGTCTGTCTGTTCGACTGCCGTTAAAAATGCACTGTAATTTTTCTGCTAATGACATCAGCTTCCTCATAAGTAATCATGGGTCCGACGGGTTTAAATATGTATGAATCTTGTGGGATTGGGTATACCCGAACGAAGCATAAATTTGCAAAATGACGACATCGATTTTGACCCCCGGACGACAGAGGCACTAGGAAACTTCAAGCATCTCAACACAAAACAACATAACGAGTTTACGCAAAAATATATAATGTAATCCATTTTTTCCAACAGATTGGCACATACTATGACGCCTGTCTACCAACCTCTAATCATGTCCAGCCGAGCCGACTATTCAGTCCTGAGCAAGACTACCATCTTCACGTAGATGAGACATTGATTGGCCTGACAGATCACCACTGAGAATCTGTTCGTAGAATGCTTTAAGACTCCTGCCCCGGGGAAAGTCTGGATATAGCCTCCAGAAATCCAGGTACCCCAGATAATCCGCGTATTCTGGAGTGTTGTCTCCTCGGACGAGCCAGGAAATGGAGTATTGCCCCATGTTGTAACTCGCAATCGACATGACATTGCTGGGGTGCATGAAACTCTCGGGGCTCGCATCGAGCTTCTTCCGAGATAGGTCTATAATTTCCTTGATCTCTTTCAGCGACACCTGAAGTGATGGTGTCAGTGATTCCCATTCAGACTTCGTTACTGTTCATAGAACGCTGCACGGATTGACTTACATAATCCCTCGGGGGCTCTTCTCCGCTTGCATCGGCCATGACGTCCCAGATCTGGTTCATGCTCAGAACCTCGGTATACGCGAATACACGCCTGTTCAGCGTACGAGGATCGGACACAATCTGAGCAACGTACTTGCCCACATCGGCCATATCCGTCAGGGCAAACTTCTGATTTCCATCTTCGACTATCCGGTGGTCGATGTAGACCATGTGTGCGCCGTCGGACCTGCCAGAAGGGATTTTCGGAACATAGACCTGATACCAGCAGCCCACGTCAATGAGGGTGTACGGCAAGCGTGCGCGTTGGATCTCGCCGAGGATTTCAAGTTTCTGTCCATGTCATTAGTCACGACCGCGGTAGTGTTCTTGGTGGGAGAGGATAGATACCTTGTCCTTGATGTCGATGACGCCCCTTGGGGCCGGTCCAACCCACTCCGAAGGCACGAAACGCTTCACGCCAGCTTCCTTCGCGGCTTTGATCCACGGGATCTGCTGGTCCAGATGTTCCCAGGTGATGCATGAGATCAGGATATCGATGGTCTTCAACTGCTCCACCAGAATTTCCTGGGGACCGTTCAGATCGTATCCAACAATTTGGACGCCCTTGGCTTTCAGCTGTTGGTTGATCGCACTGTTAACAGAGGATGCACGTGTAAAAGACGTAACAGCCTGCGGGAGCGTCAGCTAATGATGCTACGAATGCGATGCGTGGCATGTAGTAGCGGCCGTACGAAATTCGTCTGGGAGGAAAGCAAACCGTTGACCACGGATCGGCCTGTTTTTCCAGTTGCGCCTATCACGCCAACTCTGGTCGGAATTGCCATATTTGAGATTGTGGAGGCCGTTTCGCGAAGGAAGAAGGCTGCAATGGATACGTTGTTGTTCGGATGGAACGATTCAGGGACAAGAGAAATGACTTATACTGGCAGCGTCCAATAAGTCATAATGACTTGTTATGATGAATGGGTTTCTGGTTTAACATTTAGCGCCAAGCCTCGGACGAATTGGCTTGATTTCAACATCTCGGACGAACAACGCTGAGTGATGACTGACGATCCCGCACTAACGGTACAGACGGTGTAGTCATGAGCCAATGATGTTGCAGATGCTTATTCCGGTTCCAGACTTAGGTAAGCCTTAGTTTTTGTGAGGAATCCCGAACCACAAGCTCCCTTGCCAAGCCTCGGACGAAAACCTTTGCCACCAACAAAATGGATGCGAACCAAGTCCCCATTGCGGTCCGATCGGAGGGTTCTTCCAAGCCCATGCGAAAGGGAACACGCAGCTGCATGACATGTAGGTGACTTTGATTGGGCTATATGGGCTCTGCTTACATGAACGGGGGTTTTCGTTCTCCAGGTCGGAAGAGGAAGGTCCGCTGCATCTTTCAGAGAAATAATCCAACCCTGTGTGTCCAATGCTCTCGACGTGGAGACCGATGTGTCCTACAAGGCGCGGTCGCTGAGGAGATTGGTTTGAGCTCCACCGCTGTCAATAGTGGCCGATCGCCTTTATCTGAGAAGGGGAAGGCCCGCGCAGCAACAGGGGGCGAGGCCAGGTCTGCTAATCAACTTCCCCGTTATGTTTTCGAACTTCGACGATTGCGCACCAGGGTTTCGGGATTATCATCACGGAAACGTGGCCCGAGAACACATGAACTGCTCAAACAGGCCAGCGGTTCCGCGGATAACAACCCCGGCGATAATGAGTCTACGGGCAGCGAATGTGCACCGCTTCTGAGGTTATTTGACAGCGCCACTGTAAGTGATAATCCTCAGTGTCTACCGTGATTGCAAGGATAAGCTGACTATTGCTCAGTTTGGCAGATTTGGTGGATCTCGCGTGGGTGCAAATGTACAAGCGGAATCCTCGCCCCTCCACCAACCCATTAAGCATGCTGAGGCGATCAAAAACCTCTGTGCAGCAATTCCTTCTGAATCTGAGATGAGAGACATTTTCCAGAACAGAAGCGATTGGTGGGCTGGATGGCGAGAATCCCTGGGGCTGAGTTGGGGCGACGAGGAGGACGCTACCTTGGAGAGTTTTGCCGCACGAGCCTTTTCTTCGGGACATCCTTCGCTGCTAGCAAACCTGCTCATCTGCTTCTCAATCAGTGCGGACGACCAATCGAAATACCTCCAGTTGGTTGAACGATGGATCCTCTACGACGATGAGCTTGCTGGCTGCGATGCAGGCTTGCAATGCCTCATGGGCCTCGGTTTGATCCTTCTGAGCATCATGCAGCCACGTCGCGCCTGGAATGTCTTTCGCAGGGCCAACGCGTTGCTTCAGCTCAGTGGAATCCACCGCGCAAGAAACAGATCTGAGAGAACCGAATCACTGTTCTGGCAGATATTCCACGCGGACCGGTGGGCAAGTCTGATTGTTGGTCTACCGTACTCGGTTCCCGAACGTCTCTGCAACTTGGAAATTCCTCCTATTAGTGCCTTACCGCCAGCAACATTCCATTATCGACACTTTGCCATATTGACCGGCCGGGTTATCGACTGCCTGCAAGACGTCAACGGATGGTCTCTGTCCACTGTCATCCAGGTCCAAGAGCAGATGGATAGCATCACAGCACAACTCCCAAATGGCTATCTTGACTTATCTCAGATCGCAACTTGCGCCAAGAGCACAGAAAGGTACACCCGCCTGATGCGCGTGGCACACGTCAACCAGCTCAAATCGCTCCTCCATCTCCCGCTCTTCCTCCAGCGCACTGAGAACAACGACACACACGAGTACAGCCGGAGAGTCTGCGTGAGCGGCTCGCGGGTACTGCTGGAATCGTACTTGCAGGTCCATGCCGGCTCACTCTTTCCGAATGGTGTCACTGCGAACCTGGAATCCTTTGCTGCTTTCACTTCTGCAATTATACTGTTTCTCAATCTCCTCGGTAACCGAAGACATGAAATATCAGACCGGAGCCCGGCGTGTCATGACGAGTACCTCATTCAAAGTACCATGGCGGCCATCGGGGACTGCTCTACAGCGCCATCCGCTCTGTTATGCCGTCAATGCTACAACTCACTGGAAACATTAGTAGCCAGTAGTCGAGAACTGACAGGAGGGGATGTTCGTCACGTTGTTTTGCCGTTCTTTGGCACAGTTTCAATCAGCCGCTGTGAACTGGTTGATGGACATGAGAATACTGTCAATGGCGCTGTGGCTGCTTGTGACAGCAACAACGGTCTGCCGGAGAGCGGTGCGGGCCGCATTGACCTCGCGCAAAACCCTTACGACAATTCGTTGGAAGACTCGATGTTTGGGCCTTTGAATGACATTTCGTTGATGTGCTACGAGCCTTGGTCGTTGGACTACGCTGCGTCATTCTTTGATGAGAGTGGCTTGGAGGGCTTTTTGTTCGACGAGGAAGGGAGGGGCGTGCATGAGACAAGTCGAAACTTGGACTGATTGGGACTCTAGTGGTGTTCTTTTGAATTGTTCTGTATAGTATCGATGAAAAACGGAAAGCATTTTGACCTGCCGAAAAACCCCCATGGAGATTGAAACCTGATCAAGAATCCCCTGATCGAATCCCTCAAACTGAACCGTACCTCACTGTTTGAATCACAGTTCATCCTCAGAACCACTATCGTCCGTATCACTGTCATCTTCCATAGAATGGTCCTCATCGTACTCCACATCCTCCTCCATGGACTCGTCATCGTCCTCCCCATCCTCTCCCATGGGCTCGTCCTCATCTGTAGACTCGCCGTCCTCCATGTAATCGTCCTCTTCCGTGAACTCTGGTCCAATTGTGTCCCAATAGTGTCCTGGATGGACTTTGTTCTTTCTACCATGGCACTTGTAACACAAATTGAACTGAACGTATTGTTTGCAATGATAGCGAAAGCCTCGAATAGTCTGGGACACACGATGTTAGAATCCAGATTGTGAACGGTTGTGGAAGATAGATTCTTGCTCACCATAAAGCAATAGCCACAACGGAAGTTTTGACGCTTAGCCTTTTCGATCCTTTCCGACAAAGGATCCCAATTACGTCCTTGTTGCTTCTTCAGAGACGTCTCTAGCATGCGGCGTACTTCTGCTTTCGCGCTATGATACCATGCAAGCTTCAGAATTGACCAGTTCTCATCTTCATGACCACGTACTTTGAAGTCTCGGGCGGAACAGATACCGTCATCGAGAAGCAGTTTCACAATATCAGTCTGGCTGTCTATCGGCTCGCGCACCCACCTCGCAGAGTGCCAGCAGCCCCTCACCGCGTAATGAAGCGGGGCCCAGTTGTCCTTGTCGCGTGCGTGCAACAAAGACGGCTCTTTCTCTAGGATAAGCTTTACCAGTGCGGCTGAGCCACTCTGAACAGCAATGTGAAGAACCGACCTGCCAATCTTGTCACGAGCCGTAATGTCGCCACCAGCCTCGCATATCTGGCTGAAGATGGAGGTGTTCCGGTACGCAGCGAAATGGATGGGACGCCGACCTGTATGATCTTTGGTCCGGACGCGGGCACCGTGCTTGAGCAGCCAACCGATAACGCCCTCCGAGCTCCAGAAGCATGCAGAGCTCAGTGCACAGCCATACGAACCGCACTTCTGATTCAGATGCATCTTCTCTCGACCAACCGTCTTGCGGAAGTGCTTGAGGATTTGGAGTGGCACCTCTTCGCCACCGTCACGCATGCAAGTCGCGTTGACGAGACTTCCAATGCCGTAAAGCGCTTCCTCGGCGAAGCCGACTTTGTCGAACATCAGTCGAAAAGCCTCCCAAGTCCCATTCCGACACGCCGAATGGAGTGGCATGCCGTCTTCTCTGCTGATGTGATTTGGGTTGGCTCCCCGGCTCAACAGCAGACGTGCGAAGGCCAGATCGGGCTTGTTCAGCGCTTTGAACAGCGGGGTCTGTCCGGCCTTGTTCGGGTAATTGACGTCGCTCCCTTTGGCAAGCAGCATTTCGATAACGGGAAGCGTGATCCCAGTCTCCTTTTCGGGGGCCCAAGCATCCCCTACCACGACGAATTCGTCCTTCTTCTCCTCTCTGGTCAGACTGAGGAGGGCATTGAGCGGTGTGTCGCCCTCGTCGTTCTCCAAGTGCAAATCCGCGTCATACTCGAGCAGAGCGCGGACGAGGTCCTCCTTCATGCCGAGATGGAGCGGGGCGCCCCCTTTATACCCTGTCTTCGTGTTTGGGTCTACGCCTGCGGTGAGGAGGAGCTTGGCGGCTTCAACTTTCTCTTCCCATACTGCGAGTGCCAGAGGCGTCATACTGGGAACATAGCAGGTTGGAGATGTCTTGATTTCCAGATTCGGTTTGGCGTCCAGGATTGTTTTGAGCACTTGAGTGCGTCTTTTCAGGTGAATGTGTACAGGAGTGAAATTTTCCATTTCCGTACACGCGTTGATGTCCGCGCCGGCCTCCAGGAGCACTTTGTCATCGTAACCGATGGCAGCTCGCTGAACTCCCCAGTGGGATCATTCACCCGAAAGTGTGTCTCAACATCGTGTAACGCCGAGTATCCGCCGTTACCGTAGTCGTTCACATCCGCATGATGCTCGAGGAGCGCTTTTACCGTCTCAAGGTTCTTGTTTGATACCGCTCTGCAGATGGCAGGACCTGACTTTGAGCTGCCGCGTGGGTCTGCGCCATTTTGGAGCAGAAATCGGACCATCTCCGCATTATTGACGCGAAAATCTGCGGCGGTAGATAAGGCCTCGGCCCGTGATTTTGGAGAGGGATTGCCTCGCTCAATAATTAGCCTGACAGCTTCAAGGTTGTTCCTGCTTGCTGCGAGGTCAAGAACAGAGCACTGATTCCTGTCGCTGTCCAGGTCTGCGTTGTGGTCGAGTAACACTCGGATTGACTCGAGCCGGCCGGAGCAGATGGCCATCCAGAGAGCGGTATGTCCTCCTGGACCTGGGCGGTCCACATTCGCTCTTCCGGATCGCAGCAGCGCCTGGATGGTTGCAACGTCCCCGAACATGGCCGCAGAGTGAAGTGGAGACAACGCATTCGGATTGTGGTCTGGCTGTTCGCTGAGATCGGTTTCCCAGCCATCCTCTGCATGGGTATCTTCGCCCGCCGACTCATGCACGCTGACAGAGTGCGGGCGATCGTCGTCTGAGGCTGCGTTGTTGGGCATTTTTCACAAGGAGGAAAGTGGCTTTGTGAGGGTGCGTTGAATAAAAGAGTAGTGGACCGTTGACCGTACTTTAGATGCGAAGCTAAAAATGTGCCGTTAGGTCAGCAGAAAGCGGTACGCAAGCCTACATTAGCGATCACGTGTGTTTCAGCTGCCTGATGCAGGAGAACTTCTACTACGGCAAGGGCGCATATTAAAATTTGATGAACACGGGTGACACCAAAATGGCGGCATGGTGATTCAGTATCCATCCAATGGCACAGCCTGCCAAACATCGATTAAAGTTTCCAGACAATGGACGCGCACATCAGCGTTGGCATCTCCGTCGATTCAGTGGAGTTTTCGGATGGTACCTTATCTTCCCCGCAATCCCTGTTCACGTAGCGCTTGGGTCGTGCATCGCTTTCTGAGACCCGCCCAGTTCAGCCCCCGCCTGGAATCTCGCAGAAGTTGCTGATCCCAAAGCTTCTTTCACTGTTCACTGGTCACCATATCTCTAACACAACCATGCTCTCTGCCGGCTCCATCCTCAAGACGGCCGGATCCTCGGCTACGCCTCGAAATGAAACGTGACTTCAGCGGCGACGTGCGCTTTTGCGGCTGCACATGGGTATCACGAAAACGCATGTTTCAAAATTTTCCCTTGAAGCTTGGCTGCAGGATCATGTTGCAGGCGCGCATGAAACGGGGAAGCAGCGCGCCAGCCGTGTTGAACACTGGAAAGTTGCACTGCGTGCTGCAAGGATGCTGGCGGACCAATTACAGCCACAAGTTGCAGCGGAATACTAGCGCAAAAACCATTACAAGGGACTCTAGGCCCGCTCTTGGGATATGGTGAGTCAGACTCATGGGTATGTGCTCATTCCCAGGGTGATGATACAGAGGGGTTTTGCGTCCGGTCGCGAGAGCGACGTTGCTTTTTTCATGGAGACCCGCAAATCTGACCTATCATACCACGAAAATGAGAACGAACCTATCGTATTACTGCATCCAGAACAGGCTCCCTCGAAGAGACTTCCGCGCTGGTACTCCGCTGCACAACGGGGTTGTACATCAGAACCCCAGTTTTCCTTGAAAAACAGATCCGCACTAGCCATCGGCTGCAAGATGATACTGTCCGCGCCCATCCTCGCCAATTACGAATCAATATTGCCTCCCACATTGCTTCCAATCTTTGGTTCTCTCACACTAGCTCAACTACAACGTCATTTTGATATGCCTACCTACCATTCGAAATGAGAGAATCCATTTTTACTACAGACAACATGGCAACCATTTCACCTACGGAAAGGCCTTCAAATCCAAAGAATGACGAGCAGAATTGGTGTGATGTGGATGAAGCTCGAGATAGACAAATTATGAGTGACGAAGACTAAGATAAGCAGAAATATCTCGAGAAGTGTCAAAAAAAAAAAAAACAGAATTCCGAAACTCCCTGTAGTGAAGGGGCTTGATAGGAAAAAAAAGAACAGGACAGAATGTAGCCAATTTGGTGGGCATGAAGATGGATCAGCATAAGGAGCATTTGGGAACCAATGGCAAGGCCATCCCACGTCTGATCGTCGATACCGCCGCTGAGTACAAGACGGGTATCAACAATCCCAAGCTTCTCATTGGGAAGCCAATGTCAGACTAATGGTATCTTACACTGAAGGCAAGTCACTCCCGGTTGCTACTAGCTACTTGGCCGTGCGATACATGATCGTTCGCATTCGAGTTCTGAGCTTGGGTATCCTCCTCGCTGTCCTGGCGAGCCTGACGCGTTTCCGGAATCCCTTCTCCGTTTTGTCGGATCTCTTCATGAAGAATCTTGTCTTGGTCGGCCTCAGCGGGTTCCGGACCTTTCTGCGCAATTTTCGATGATCCGACATGAAATTGATTTTCATACGATACCGGCGGCGCTCTCAAACGGGGATGTTTCGGGTCCGTGAGATCTAGAACAGCTAACAAATCTTCTCTCTCTGTCACTGGAATTGTCTCGTCAGTCCGGTCCCAGACACCCAGTCCGATTTCCTCATTGGCCAAACGCTGTAGCTGAATTGTCTCGTTGGTGCACCACTCAAGGCGTGAGTACGAGTCCAGCCTCCGCTGTCTCTGCAACCAAGCGATAAAAGGCTCGATAGTGTAGGACGCAATTATAATGAGTCCACCGACGGAGAAGATGATGGCCATGCCGAAGATGGAGAAGTTCATGTACGCAGAACTACGCACTCTCTTTTATTTTCACGTACATTAGCCTAATGGTGTACAGCTGCGTATTGAAAGTGAAAACATACTTGATTTGTGCAAATTTCATGCTCTTGCGGATTTTCCGGTGGCAAGAAGTATGAAAGGAGTTCTGGGTACGGGGCACCTGCGGCAGTTGCAACGAAGGCATCCTGAAGAGTTGTCATTGATGTCGAAAACCAGTGCTGAACCTCTAGCTGCCACTGGTACTCCGGGATAGGCCCTTGGATTGAGTTGCCGACTTTGAATCTTGCTGTCAACGCCGATACCCCCAGTGTCTCAACGAGACTTGACGTCAACGGCATCAGGTTTGTAACCGTCATCGCAATCCAGTCGTATATTTTTCCTTGCTTCTCGTTCTGAACTGGAAATGTTCCGTAAACACTGTTTGAATTTCCCTCTAGTTGCTGGCATTGATCATGACCATTGCCGGTCGGATTGCACCACTGCTGGCGAGATGTACAGCCAAGGACAGAGACTATGTCATCTGGCACATAAGGCTCTGTGGTACCGGGGAATGCATCTTGCATTAATTTGTAGCCTGAACGGCGAGTTGCAGCAAACCAAAGATCCTTCGACGGCTCAAGGAATTGAAGGCCATTCGAAGAGAGAAGGAAAAGCATGATGTCGGCATTAGGGACTGCGAGTTCCGGTATGGGCTGGAATTGTGACCAAGGGTTGTCGAACGAACCATTGATACGGGTGGCACTCAGTATGCTTTGAGATATTCAGATTCCTAGTCTCTTTCAACGCTGATACACGTACCTTAATGTATAGTCCGCAGTCGAGCTTGTAAAGTTTTGTGCAAGTTTGGCATAGTCCAGCTCCGGGTATTGATAAGTAAACGGCGTTCGTCTCCCATGCCGTGGACCAAGATAATACGTACGGTATATTATTCCTGTCTCAGGATCGGTGCGGCGCCCTTGGCGACCTGTCAGGTTAAGAGGAGCGCAGTGATCAACTTTTCTGAACAGTAACTGCTCATCAGGCGGAGAGTTGATACCGAAGTCATGTAGTGTGTTGAGATAGCCAGTGTCCAAGAGAATATTCTGGTCGAGACTGAGGCATATGTCCTTGTTGAATGGACAGCTAGCGTTCGTGTGGACGGAAAACGGAAGTCGCTGCTTTTTGTATTTCTGGCAACTTGCCAGACTCGTCTTGTTCGTGTAGCATTGCAAGGCGTAATTTGCAGCGCTTGCACACCGTTCGGCAAGATAAGTCGAAAGCTTCCCGAATCCATCGGTGGCATTTGTGTCGTGCAAGGGCCCGAACAATCCACACCTATCACCGAGGACCAGGACGTCACTATCAAGCGCGCTGGAGACCTTGGACGAGAACCCGCTGCAGGCTGTAAACCCTGCGAGTATGAGTGAGCTTGATAGAAGAAGGGGCAGAATTCGGTGATATGGTCGCTTAGCAATCTTTCTCCATGCAAGGAGCAGCTGGAAAAGCTTTGAAATCCCGCTGACAGGGTTTGCCGAGTTCCTTAGTATTATCTGCCTTTGGTGGTGGAGCCCATCTCGCGCGGACTCAGATGAGAAGAAGTGATGAAAAACAAAGCATGAAAGTGTCCAAAAGCTTGTGCTGACAACGGTTATGAACAGAGCAATGAAAGCTACAAGAAGAGTTCCATTCTGACGTGTCAAAGTGAGAGTGGCACCTAGAAATCTTCCGCGTGTCCAATCCGTCCAGGTACCTAAGTAGATCGTATAGTCCTCGAGGTCGGAGAGAACATTGTCCATCTTTGGGGGGTAGGAGTAAGAATAGAAGGGAACTTCAGAGGCGCACAGTTATGATCAGAAAGAGCTCTAGGCACCAGTTACGACGGGTGGCTTTATATGTTTCTTCTGAACGGCAAGGCCGATATATATCACGGCCGCTCCCAAGAAAAGTCGCTCGCGGCAAGAGCCTCACACAGGAAACCATGATGATAAATTCCAGGAAGGGATTGGGAACGAAGCACAACAACCAGGCAGCAACCAATGCTGAAGATAGAGAGTTACATCAGATAACAAGGCGAGACGAGAGGACTTTTGTGCGGTTACACGGTAGGACAGCGTCACTGGGCGTGTGCATGAACGGTTAATATGTGTAGCCTCCTCTTATGGTGATACTGCAGATCATTGCTAGAGCTCGAAACGCACGTAGGTTTCACAAAGACAGACAAGGCAGAAAACGATGACGTAATTAAAAGCTAGACTAGGCTGGCTATTACAGGTCTCCTTGACATAAAAGAATGGTTGCTCTAGACTGAGGTCTGGAAGCAAGGGTCTGTGGGGCGAGTATTACGCACAGCACCAAAAGCCTCAGCCTTGCGCAACGCTGCGGCATGATCCATACCCTAGAGAAGAATGTCTTCTTGTCACTCTGTGTTCGTCTTCCCTTTACTTGTAACACCTGCTCAATTTGGCAGCTCAGCCCGCCTTGGATGTGTCAGGTCATTGCAGCCTCCGTGACTGAAACATTTGAAGCACATGTTAACTCCTACAATAGCTTCCCGGGCTCGGCCGGATCAATGAGTGTAGCCTGATGCTTAGACTCTTTACCACGTGCAGGTGTATCCAAAGTTCACTTCTGTTCGCTACCACGAGGCAACAAACCAGGGTGAGCAAAAGCAGGTTTCTACGCTCCTTTTCTTTTACTGGTAAGGATATGTACTTTCTGATATGTTGCAGCCGAAGCCTCTCAAATACTCAACTTCCAACCGAAATCGACTAAAGACTCTCCTGAAGCGTTATGGGAATCTTGTTATACCCAGCGCGCAACCGTACTGACGTGAGTCGATAATATGACGGTTTCGGTTCTCTTTCGCTAGATTGATTTCATACAATTGGATGGTCCAATGTCCGTACATGGCGACGGCGGTACTCGGCAGAACGGCTTTCCGGACGATCCAGGATCATTTCCACTACTTTCTGCGAGCCATATAGAGAAAGCTTCCCCGAAGGGCCAGAAAACCTTGATTCTCCCGAAACGTCACCGTGCTATCCGAGCCTCTGGAGAAATCTGGGAGCTCATGGTAGTGGCAGTTTTTCGCGATATGACGGATCAAAACGAACGGATCTTTGGTCAGAGGCTTCAAATCGAGGGTGCATCCCAGCCAGAGGTAGACTGTGGATCACTGCGAGTAGATTTCACCCATTATGCCAACTTGGTGTGACATTTCTGAGAGATCGTCTTGATGGATTCATACTGTATCGATCCAGAGAACGATCGTATGCTGAGGGTGCCGCAAGTGGTAAAAGCAACTCAGCAGGTTTGTTGTCACTTGAAGCTCTTCGCCGTTGATGAGCATGGACCCCGTAACGTTCTGTTACCCCGGACATAGTATATGCAGCTGTACTGCACTCTGTTTGGGTTTTCCAAGTCAACAAATTTGAGCTCACCGCAAAGTTTCTGGCGCTCTTTGCCAGAAGGTAAGTGTAAGACCCGGCAAACTTTGTTTCTTGGATCGAGAGTAAGCTTTTGATATGTGCCGAGGCTGCCACCAGACATGACGTGTCGAAGGAGTGTACAATGAGGAGATCACCGCAATTACAGCCCTCAATTAGGGAGAAAGCAACAATATACTGAAGAGCGTAGGCACAGAAAAATTCTGGCATAATTAGCGATGGCCCCCTTTCTTTTAGAAGAAAAAAGACAACAGTTTTCCTTTTAGCTCATCCCGCTGACCCAGTACGAAGAGCATAAGAGAATTCGGTACCTGACTACGACAGTGATACATCTCTTTCGGAAAGCTAAGATACCTTGGCTGCTTACTATGCAGCAAAGGCCTTACCATCGGCTGAGCTGAGCTGGACACGGAACATGTTACAGCGTATCAACCACAGCCAATGCCTACTCCACAGTTAGACGTGCCAACGTGTGAGTGTACTGCGAGACAGGGCATCAGTAGGACAGCCAATAACTTTTTCTTGCAGACAATAGTTGACGACAGGCTACATCGAGACACCTCTGTGCATATGTCCCAGCCCCTCTACCAATATGCTTAATAAAGTCTCCTGCGTAAACCGCATATTTAGTGTGTCGATAGCTGCTATAGCAGCCATGATACTTTCTACAAATATGGTAGTCTACGCAGCTATCGTTTCTACTCTCTGCATCATTTAAACCCCAATAAACCTCTTTCCCTCTCTTGTTTGATTTTGGACGACATACTATTTCTTTACTTATTTCTAATCCTTATCTACCGACGCGTCTTACAAATGTCTCAATTTCCGTACAAAACTTGAAGGATTAAGTGTTTTTGAGAGCGCCGGGACCAAAGTTATGGACGAAGAAACATTTCAAAATCGACGAATAGTCTTCTACGTGGCTTGTAGGTTTGGTTCCATTATTACAGATTATGAGAGCTGATTGCAATGCAGCAAAGATAGTAATTTATTTGCAGAATTATACTGTTTTGTGACAGATCGCTCCAACTAATGTTGCTTTCAATGTGGTATATCACTACTTCGTTACGGACAAAAAGTACACCTCTGTTCAGACTACAACCACCCCCTCACAACTTCGCATTCCAAGCCGCCCGGTCCGCGCTCTCCAACGGCTTCTCCCTGCCATCCCAAAACAGCGGACAAAGCTGGAACCACTTCTCCCTACTACAAATCGAATGCACCGAGCGCTTATGCCCGAGGTCCACGTACTTCCCGATAACCAGCCCCTGCGAATTCTCGTACGACAGAATCGTCGACCCGGTAGCACGCGGCTCGCCAACGACGTTGGCCGTGCGCGGGTCATCGAGGAAGCAGTAGTGGATGCAGCTCGAATACCACGCGTTGACGCGGCGCGCCCCACGGAACGACGCGTCACCAACCAACGAGTGGCGGCCGCGGTCCCAGTCTCCCGCGTCGGAGTGGAAGCCGTAGTGATCTTCCTGTGCGGACGTCAGCATACGCGGCACGGCATAGGGGGTGGTGGAATGGGGACTTGCCTTTGCCCAATACAGCTCGTAGTACGAGAAGCGTGCGTCGTTGAACCGGCCGAACAGGCACAAGACGTGTGGATCTTCGTGCAGGCGGCGCAGGTACTCGCGGTGCTGGTCGAGGGTGCCGGTCTCGTTCCAGCCCTTGGCGACGCGCGGATCGTTCTGCCACGTGTTGAACAGCTGCAGGTGCTCGGCGTTCTGCCAGTCGACGACCTCGAGCGAGAAGTGCTCGTCGACCTCCGGGATGTAGCGGCTGTAGCAGATGGACCCCGGGTGCGGCTTGGGCCGGCGCACTGGGTGGCGAGAGTAGATCGGCTCGTCCGGGAACTTCATCGTGATTTCATAGTTCTCGGGCATGAGGGGGTACTGGGAGAGGGGCCGGCGGAGGGGGATGTCAGTGCCATCGCCTAATACCCAGATTGGACGGGGCCCGGTTGGGGATGCGGCGCCTTGCCAGAAGGAACTGCGGAGGATCAGGAGCTCGTCTGTGAAGAGGGCGGTGCGGTCGTCAGCGGGGCGCCATGGCTTGGGGTGCTCGACTGCTAAGCCGGTGGAAAGCAGTTCGCTCCGGACGATATCTTTCTGGGCACCGTGCAGGGTGACTCTGAAATACTCGCACGTGGAGTGGGCGAGGTAGATGGCATGGAAGACGTTCCAGATTTGGCCGAGAGAAGGTGCGCTGTTTCCTGTCCACTGGAACTTGGTTTGCGGGCTGCGCCGGGCTCGTGCCCAGGCACTGTTGTTGGATGGAGGCGGACTCTTGTCTTTGGGTGGGAATGTCAGTTCGAGCCAGGAGAGGGAATCGAGGTGCAGCGGCTGGTCCAAGGGTCGTCCGGCAGGGGGTTGATCCTCAAGAGCCAAGACGAGCTTGGCCGGGCTTGTTTCGCTGACGGCGCGCACGCGATATGTGGTGAGGAAAGGGTGCGGAAGCTTGACCGCCGGGTACTTTGTTGAGTTTGATGCCATGGTTAAGACTCCTTGACAAGCCTGCTGCAAAGCTTGTTAGTGATACGAGCAACAGATGGGTGGAGACGACCAACCTTGTTGGGTCGGGAATGGAGGATTAAGAAAGCCGTCGTGAAGAGGAAGGTGATAAGGAATACGAGATGGTTAGTACTCGCAAGCTATATAAGCCGTCGAGAGCTCGCGCAGGCTGGAGAATACGCCATCCGTCCCTTTCCATCACCTCAAGCGTCCTCTTGCCTAATGCGGTAGCCATCTCGTGGTAGCACACCATAGTGGGTCACAGCGGCCTGCCCCGAGGCTCGTTCGATTCATGTTTGGGTGCCCCCGGCCGATACCGGATCGGCGCTAAGCCCATGTCGGTGTCCACGGAATCCGGAGACGTTCTCCACACCATACGAGGCACAAGCGACGCTAAGGCAACGCCATGGCGCTAAACGAGCTTATTCGCTCTAGCTCGGTCATAAATTTATCACGCCAACATCTGATAAGATGATTTCTCCGGCATGTGGAGAAAAGTGGCGTCTTCGTTTGCTGCACCCTCGGCCTTTCCTAGTAAAATCCGAGGCAAGCATCGGCGCCAAGGACCCGGCCGAGTGCAAAACCTTGTGTCCGTCCCCGGCACCCTCGCTTATCAGATCATCTCCGAAGCTTGATGTCCGATGGCGTGGTCCAGAATACGCCCCATTTCATTCGGCATCCAGAGCATCCGACTCCATACGACACTCGTATCCGAAGGCCACGCCATGGCCACGAGTTCACAGCCTAAGGACACACGGCGGTCACGCGAGTGGAGTAAAATGATCTGATTAGATAATATTCTGCTCAACGCCAAAGAACGGCAGGATGGCAATTGCCGACTACAACTTCGAATTGATCCATTGCGGCGGCCGCTTCTCCACAAACGCCTTGATGCCCTCGGCAAAATTGGCCCCCTCGACCAGCCTTGGGTACCACTGACCTTCCAGAACCGACACAGCATCTTCCACACCGCCAGCCTCCCAACTTAACCGAATCCCCAGGCGTCCCACAATCAGAGCATCCGGACTATTCGCGCACATGTCCCGCGCCAGCTGCAGCGCCGCCTCGAGCACGTCCCCACCGTCGTCAACCAACCGGTTCACCAGACCCCACCGGTGCAGCGTCCTGGCGTCGACTTTCCTGCCCGTCAGCACCAGCTCCGACGTGCGTTGCAGGCCCAGGGTCCGCGTCAGGCGCGGCAGGCAGCCCGCTACTGGAACGATGCCTCGCTTCGCCTCGGGCAGCGAAAACACGGCCGACGCCACCGCTACGACGAGGTCGCAGTTCGCCACCATCTCGAAGCCGCCGCCCATGGTGATGCCGTTGACGGCGGCGATGATGGGCTTCTTGCCGCTGCGGCGGGGCAGGCCGGCCAGGCCCGGCGCCGCCATGTCGTTGACAACACCGGCTTTGTTCATGTCGTTCCACTCTGTGTAGGTTTAAGCCGAAGCGTGTCAGTGAACGGAACGGACTTCCGGATTTAGCAGGACGGGAAGAGCGGGAGGAAACTTGCCGGACTTACCGTGGAGATCGGCCCCCGTGCAGAAGGCCCTGCCTACGCCCGTGATGATGCCGACCCATAAGCTTTCGTCGTGGTCGAAAAGCTCCCAGATTTCCTTGATCTCATCGCTTGTCGTCTTGTTGATGCAGTTAAGCTTTTCTGGGCGGTTTAGTGTGACTTGGAGGATCCGCTCGTGCGGAAAGGAGACGTAGAAGTGTTGGAACTGAAGAGGGCTCGACCTGAGATCCATGTTTGTGAGAAGTGGGCTGTGTGTAGTACGAATATTGTGACTAATTGTTTGAACCAGCCTTTTCTCTCTTGCAACTTTTATGTTCATCCCCGCCAGCCCCTGCTCATGGTGGCACATGGGCGGTGACGCTAGGAGGAAGGCTCTCTCCGGAGAGCGGGTGGCAACCATCACATCTAGCCCCTGCGTGGCGTGGGTTCGAGACATTTCTCTGCATAATCGGTGGCCACGGGAACCTCTACATTTCTCCACTATTCACCTCGTCGGAGGAGGCGAGGTGTGGCACACGCCGCAAAAAAAGGCGTACCTAGCGTTGCTCGTTAGCTCCTTCTGTGCTCAGGCCCGCGTGGGCCCGCGTGGCCCTTCAATTCACATGCCACTTGCGGAGCGGGATTGCAACGGTATAATCCGTTCATCTTATCAGATGGTGGCAGTCGTCATCTTATCAGGGTGTCGAAACCCTTTGCAGAGCGGTTGAAGCTGCAAGGCGCCAGTCATTCGTGTATAGCCACACAAAGGTCACGGTGTGCGTTAAGTAACAGCTCCCCCACGACGGACCCGCACTGACCACATCAATCAGGCTCAACTTGCTCAAGGCTCCATTGAGCTAGCAATTCCACCTCGTTCCAAGTTGCTTCTGAGTCTTACGACCGGAAGATCAGGGAGACCGGAAGCATGGGCGCTACTCCTGTAGCTGACATGCCGGATCCAAGTCACCGGCCGAATGGACTTGTGGGAACGGCATCCGCGGGCCCGGATGGTGCAATTGGCTTCAAGACTTTTCAGATGCCCGAGCTTGCATCTGAGCAGAAAGTTACTCCTTCGGGCATGAAAGAGGAGATTCTGCTTCTTTCATGGCTTATAGTACTTCTGCGTACTCGAGAGGACAGCCAGGTTTGCTTTGACTGGGCATACGAATATGGTGTCGAGCACAAGACAGCAAAGCAATGTCTGTCTATGGAGAAGGTGATGACAGGGCTGCAAGACCCTGTCGAGAAAGTCACCGCAGCCATCTCTGCCGACAACACATCAAATCAACAGGCAATTCCGCCAACTCCTGTCTCAATCCTCTTGAGCACCAGTTCCTTGTCTCGGACGTCTGAGGAAGTAAAGGATGAAGTAAGTTGAATCGTCTGTAACAGGAAACACATGACTGACTGTTCTTGCTAAGGGTGTACTCCACCTCGAAGTACGCTTCAGTGATGGCCAGCTCGACATCCGTCCAGCATGGTACACTAACAACATGCTGCCATTCACCGTAACACGGCATGTCGATGTACTGGCTGAAACAGTGAAGCTGTGCCTTTCAAATCCCTCTGCATCCATCTCGGACTGCCTGCGGCCCACCACCAGGGATCTGGACGACATATGGAGCTGGAACCGCGACCTGCCTCCCACGTACGACTTCTGCATGCACGAGATGGTCTCGGAACGCGCCCAGGTCACTCCCGACAAAGAGGCCATCTGCTCCTGGGATGGCAGCCTAACGTATTCCCAAATCGACAACTACTCAACCACCGTCGCCCACTCTCTCAAGGCCGCCGGCGTCCAGCCCCACGACGTCGTCCCAGCCTGCTTCGAGAAATCCCGCTGGACCATCGTCGCGGTTCTCGCCATCATGAAAGCCGGCGCAACCTTCGCGCTCATGGACCCCACGCTCCCGCTCGCCCGTCTGCAAAACATGGCCACCCAAGTCGGCGCCAAGATGATGCTCTCCTCCCGCGCGCAGCACGAGCTCTCCACCACCATCCTCCCAGACGGCACTCACCTCACCATCGAAGAAGCAACATTCGCCTCCGCCCCCTCCCCTTCCTCCCTCCCACCCCTCCCCACCGTCGACCCGTCCACCCTGATGTACATCATCTTCACCTCCGGCAGCACCGGCACGCCCAAAGGCGTCACCATCTCGCACCGCACCTACACCAGCAGCGCCATCCCGCGCGCGCGCGCCGTCGGCTACTTACCCACCTGGCGCGTCCTCGACTTCGCGTCGTACGCCTTCGACGTCAGCATCGATAGCATGCTCCTCACCACCTCGCACGGCGGCACGCTCTGCATCCCGTCCGACGAGGACCGGCTCAACGACATCAACGGCGTGATGCGGTCGATGGCCGTGAACTACGCCGGCATAACGCCGTCCGTCGCGCGCATCCTCGAGCCCGAGGTTATCGCGGCGCTGCACGGGCTCGGTCTCGGTGGTGAAGCCGCCTCCGCGCGCGACGTCAACGTCTGGGGGCGGGAGACGCGGATTATTATTGGTTATGGGCCGTGCGAGTGTACTATTGGTTGTACGGTCAATAGCGACACCGCTACGGGTCGGGACTACGTCTCGATCGGCACGGGCAACGGCGCCGCCATCTGGATCGTGGACCCGAACGACCACGAACGCCTGGTGCCGGTCGGCGCGGTCGGCGAGCTGCTGGTCGAGGGGCCGATCGTGGGGCAGGGCTACCTGAACGACCCGGCGAAGACGAGGGAGGCGTTCGTCGAGGACCCCGCGTGGTTGGTGGCCGGGCATGAGGCGAGCGGGGTGGCAGGGAGGACGGGGAGCAGGTTGTATAAGACGGGGGATCTGGGGAGGTATGATCCCGACGGCTCGGGCGGGATCGTGTTTGCGGGGAGGAAGGATACGCAGGTTAAGCTGAGGGGCCAGCGTGTGGAGTTGGGGGAGATTGAGAGTCAACTCCTGGCACGACTGCCGCCTGAGACGAACGTCATTGCGGAGGTCATCGTGCCGCAGGGGGCGGGCGGCCAGGCGACGCTGGTGGCGTTCGTTGCGTTCAACGGCGCGAAGGGCTGTGTGGGTGCGGAGGTCGAGGCGGTGCAGCTGGATGACGAGATGCGCGGCGTGCTGGCGGAGGCGGACAAGGAGTTGGCGAAGGTCGTGCCCAGGTACATGGTGCCGACGGCGTATATCCCTGTCAACCACGTGCCGGTGCTGATCTCAGGGAAGACGGACCGCAAGCGGCTCAGGGCATTCGGCCAGACGGTAGACCTGCGGCAGCTGGATCAGGGCAGTGCTGCAAATGCCACTCGGGTGCTGAGCGAGCTCGAGAAGCGGCTCCGGCAGGCGTGGAGCCAGGTGCTGAACATCGACGCCGACGGCATCCGCCCCGACGACAACCTGTTCGCGCTGGGCGGCGACTCTCTAGCAGCCATGAAACTCGTCTCCGTCTGCAGAGCCGACGGGCTCGACCTCTCTGTCACTAGCACCTTCGCCAACCCCACGCTTTCAGCCATGGCCGCCGTCGTCCGCATCTCGGATTCCCAAGCACGCGCCGAACTACCTCCCTTCTCGATGATCTCGCAAGACATCGAGAGCGCCCGCCTGGAAGCAGCAGCAGCATGCGGCACCGAGCCTGCCACCATCGAGGACATCTACCCCTCGACGCCAACCCAGCAAGCCCTCTTCACCTTCGCCCTCAAGTCGACCAAAGCCTACATCGCCCAGCGCGTCGCCCGCATCCCCGCCGACATGGACCTCGCCGCCTGGAAACAAGCCTGGGAAACCGTCGTCGCCGCCAACCCCATCCTCCGCAGCCGCCTGGCCCAGCTCCAATCGCCCGGCCTGCAGCAAATCGTGCTGCAGGAGGGCATCACCTGGCGCCACGCAGCGTCGCTCGCGCAGTACCTCGAGAGCGACCGGCAGGAGAAGATGGAGCTGGGCCAGCCGCTGGCGCGCTACGCCATCGTCAATGGCCCTTGCGACGACGAAAGCCAGCGCTACATGGTCTGGACCATCCACCACGTGCTGTATGACGGCTGGTCGGAGCCGCTCGTGCTCGAGCAAGTCCGCAACGCCCTCCAACAGTCCATATCCACCCCGCCCCTGCCGGCGCAGATGCGGGATTTCGTGGCCTGGGTGCAGTCCACCGACGACGCCGCCATGCAGGACTTCTGGCGCCGCGAGCTGGCCGGCGCCGTGGGCCCGCAGTTCCCGCGCCTGCCTTCGCGGGACTACCTCCCCACGCCCGGCGCCACGGTCGAGCGGCAGATCACCCTCCCCTCGACGGACGCCGGCTCGCCATTCACGCTCGCGACGCTGATCCGCGGCGCCTGGGCTCTCGTCGCCGCGCAGCACGCAGGCAGCGACGACGTCGTCTTCGGCGAGACGCTGACAGGTCGGGACATCGCGCTAGCCGGCGTCGAGAGCATCGTCGGGCCGCTCATCGCCACAGTACCAGTGCGGATACGCGTGCAGCGGAAAGAAACCGTGGAAGCGTATCTGGCCGCGGTGCAGGACGGCGTGCTGGCGCGTACCCCGTATCAGCACATGGGGTTCCAGAACATCCGGCGCGTCAGCCCCGACGCGCAGCTGGCGTGCGAGACGGGGACGGGGCTGGTGATCCAGCCGGAGCCTGAGTACGCGGGCGACGATCTGGGGTTTGAGATGGGGGACGTCGTGCGCGAGGCGCTGCATTTCAATGCGTATCCGGTTATGCTGGCGTTCGGCATCCGGAAGGGCGGGTTTAGGGTGTGTGCGAGCTTCGATACTAAGCTCGTTGAGGTGGCGCAGATGCGGAGGATCCTCGCGCAGCTGGAGACAATGTGCTTGCAGTTGATCAGGGGTCCTGGGGAGAGGAGGCTTGATCAGATCAGTTGCTTGCCCGAGACCGAGCTGGATCGCATCTGGAAGTGGAATCAGACTCCGCCGTTGGCCATTGACGAGTCGTTGCGGTGCCTTCGTGCGGGCACAGACGTCAAGTCGGGCACCACCTACCCTCGTGCGGTTGTTCCGTGGGTTTGTGATCCGCGAAACTCGTCGATGTTATCGCCAATCGGTTGCGTGGGCGAGCTCTGGCTGGAAGCAGCTTTCCTACCCGGCGAAACTGTCGAGAACCCAGCTTGGCTTGTGGCCGGCAGTTCCTCATTTGCCGGCCGCACAGGGAAAGTCCAATCCACAGGCGACATGGTCCGCTTGCAGGAGGATGGCAGCCTGGTGTTCGTTCGCCGCAAGGATAATATCTTCAGGATCCAGGGCCATGCCGTCGACATTGCCGACTTCGACGCTCCCTTCTCCAAACACCTCCCACCAGCTGTTCGGGCTGCAGCTTCTGTGTGGCAGCAGCAATCAGATCACCCCCAGCAGGGCTCAGAGCAAGAGCTAGTTGTCTTTGTCGAACAACCTGCCTTCGAGGAGGCCAATATTGAGCTGATTCCCGCGAGCTACGACATCTCTCAAGATGGGAAGACGCTGCAAATCTGCACCACCATCTCCGTCAGTCTCGCAGCCGCATTGAAGAAGCTCGAAAAGTCTATCCAAGACTCTCTCGCCTCCTACATGGTCCCCTTCGCCTACATCGTTGTCGACAAAATCCCCCAAGCCGACCACAAGTCCCTGAACCAGCTCGCCTCGGCCATCCCCCGCGACGTCCTCACCCAGCTTCGCGAAGGCATCAGAGCAGCATGGACGCAAGCCGCAACCCAATCAGCCCTGACGCCCGCAGAAGACGTGCTGCGCTCCGCCTGGGCGCAACTCCTCGGCATCGCCCCCGACCTCATCGACGTCGACGACAACTTCTTCCGGCTCGGCGGCGACTCCGTTCTGGCGATGAAGCTTGTCTCCCGCCTGCGGTCGCAAGGCCACAGCCTGTCCGTCGCCGACATCTTCACGCACATGCGTCTTGGTGACGCGGCGAAGGTGATGAAGTCGAGCGCTCCCACGCCGGCAGCGAAGGCACCATCGGCGTACAAGCCCTTCTCCTTACTACCAGGCCAGCCAGACGTGCAGGCATTCCTCTCCGACGTCGTGCGTCCACAGCTCGCCGATTCGAGCTGGTCCATCCAAGACGCGTATCCAGTCACGGACTCGCAGGCCCTCGACATCAGGGGTACCATCCACGCGCCGCGCACGTCGGTACAGTACACGCTCCTCTACTTCGAGCCCGGCGCTGTCGACGCAGCGCAGCTGCTCCACGCCTGCGCCGAGCTGGTCGCTACGCACGACATCCTGCGCACTGTCTTCGTGCAAGGCGGCGCCGCAACACCCAACAGCTTCCTCCAAGTCGTGCTAGCCGCACTGCCCGGCGTCGTCGCCACACTGCAAGTCCCTGACAGCGACCTCGAGCAGCACGTCGCAGCCCTCTGCGCCGCCGACATCGAGTCGTCCGATGCCTTCAAGCTCGGCACCCCCTTCGTCCAGTTCACCCTCGTCTCCAGCGCCGCCGCCGACTGCCGCAGCTGCCTCATCCTCCGCCTCTCGCACGCGCAGTACGACGCCGTCGCCCTGCCGCGCCTGCTCACAGACCTAGAAGCCCTCTACACCGGCACCACCGCCACCAGCCTCCCCGCCTTCCGCCCATTCTCATCCTACCTCGCCCACACCCTCAGCACCACCAACACCCCCGCGCAGACCACAGCGCTATCCTACTGGCGCACCCTCCTGTCCACCTCCACGCCCTCCATCCTCCCCGGCGCTACCACCGCCGCGCAACCCGGAGACAGGGGCCTCTTCCGCGCCAGCCCGCCGCTCGACATCTCGGCCAAGCCGAAGGAAATCACGACGGCCAACCTGCTCACCGCAGCCTGGGCGCTCGTCCTGGCGCGGCGGCTGCGCGTGGCGGATGTGTTGTTCGGCGGAGTGACGGGCGGCCGCATGATCGAGCTGGACGGCGGCAGCAGCGCTGAGGACGTGGTTGGGCCGTGCTACCAGTTCGCGCCCGTTAGAGTCAAATTTGAGAGCGGGTGGACGGCAGGCGACTTGCTAAGGTTCGTGCAGGCGCAGGGCGGGAAGTCGGCAGGGCATGATTTCGTTGGGTGGAGGAGGATTGTGGAGGAGTGCGTGCCGGAGTGGAAGGGTGAGAGGGAGGAGGAGTTCTTTGGTTCCGTCGTGCATCATCAGGATGCGGCTGAGGACTTTGATGAGATGCCGTTTGCGAAGGGGACGTGCAGGGTCGGGGTTGAGAAGCCGCATGGGGATGCGCCGGTGCCGTTTAAGGCCGTTTCGTTTGTGAAGGGGGGCGAGGTGCATGTGGGTGTGGTGGGGAGTGAGAGGGATGAGGCGTTTGTGGACGCGGTGCTGGGGGAGTTGGTGGGGGCGGTGAGGGAGTTGGCGAAGCCAGAGGAGGGGAGTGTGTTGCTTGGTGAGGAGGTGTTTGTGGATGTTTGATTTTGGCTTATATATCCGTAGTTGTTGTGTTTCTTATCTGAATATAAAGTTCTGTTTATCCGTTCTCAAAATTTCCCCGCATTCCGTAATCTGAATGATTGGTCCCGGAGAATGCTTGACAACACTGAGGGGATCTTTCTGAGGGAATATCGGTTGGCCCCATGATATTCGGCTCTCGCCGTTAATTGTTTGCTGTTCGACGGCCATTGGCAGTGAATACATTCCATACTGTCCGCAGACATTCCCCGGATCATCTCGCGTGTCTTCTCACCTTCACCTTTATCGCAGCGGAAGTTGGAATGCCAAGTTTTAAATTACTATCTCGAACACATATCGCGGAGATCATGAAGCATTATCTGCAAAGCAGTCGAACAACCAACTCTATGTATCCTCCCTCAATCAAACCGCCACAGTCTGATGCATAACATTCGCCCGATAACTATCCGACCTCTCCATCAACTCCTCATGCGTCCCGCGATCCACACACACGCCCGCCTCAATCAAGAAAATCACATCCGCCTTCGCAATCGTATGCAAGCGATGCGCAATCGCGATGACCGTCGTGCCCCGCGCACTCACCTTATCCAACCCATCCTGCAACAACTTCTCCGACTCCGCATCCAACGCACTCGTGCTCTCGTCCAAAATCAACAACCGCGGATTCCGCACCAGCGCCCGCGCAATCGACAATCGCTGCTTCTGCCCGCCGGAGAACTGGCTGCCGTTCGGCCCGCACAGCGTCTCATATCCATCCGGCAGCGATGCGATGACGTCGTGGATGTTTGCCAGCTTGCACGCTTCCTGGATTTCCTCGAGTGTCGCTTCGCGCCCGGGCGGGGCGCCGAGCCCGATGTTGAACGCTACGCTGCCCTCGAACAGCACGCTTTCCTGCGGCACGAGCGAGATCGTGTCTCTGAACCTGACGTCATCTCCCCTTAGTTTGGTTACGTCAACGCCATCAATGGTGATAGCGCCGGCTGAAGGTGTGTACATGCGTTCCACGAGGGAGATGATGGTCGATTTCCCGGCGCCGCTGGGGCCGACCAGCGCGGCGAATTGGCCGGGCGCTACGTCGATGCTGAGGCCCTGGAGGACTTTGACGTCGGGCCGGGCGGGGTAGGAGAAGTGGACGTCGCGGAGCTGGACGCTGGAGGCGGAGGGGTGCGAGGAGGGGTTGGGGGTCTTGGGTTCAGCAGCGCCGCTCTCGGGGTCGGGGGAGGAGGAGGCAGTGGTGGTTAGCGGACGCACATGTCCCTGCATCTTCGACGAGCCGATCTGGATCAAGCCGAGTATGCGAGCCATGGCGGCCCGCGCGTTGGACAGCTCCGGGGCCAAAGCGAACATCTGGCTCCAGAGCAGCGCGCTCACGAGGAGCGAGAAGACGACGATCATGAACTGCGTCTGCGTGTAGTTCCCGTTGATGATCTGCTTCGCGCCCCACCAGTACGCCAGCGCGTTGACGAGGTTGCCCAGGAAGTACGTCATGGCTTGCCAGAAGCTGGCTTGCATAGTCACGTTGAGCGTTTCTTTGCGGGGCCCGCTGAGGGAGCGTCGGTAGGTGCCCAGCGTTTCGTCTTCGAGCGAGTACGACGCGATCGTCTTGATCGACGTTACGGCTTCGACGCCGATGTCGACGGACTTGGTGTAGGCGTTCTCGTGCTTCTCCTCGAAGGCACCGAGGACGCGGAGTTCCATCAGTCCGGCGCCGAGCAGGAGAGGGACGAGAGCGAGGCAGACGAGGGCGATTCGCCACGCGATGATATGCGTCAGAATGATTGCTGCGAAGAGGTTGACAGTAATAGAAAACAGCGTGCCGATAACCGAACCGCTGAACCCGGCTAGGGCATTACCATCGCGCGTGATGTAAGCGAGGAGTAGGGCAGGCGACCGGCCTTCGGATTGGTGCCATTGGAGATCCTGCTCGAAGAGCGAGCGAAACGAGAGGACCCTAACCGTGTAGACGACGTGTTCAGAAACCCAGCCGAAGCCGGCCCAGCTGAAGATGTTGGCGAAGAACTCGATGATGGCGAGCACAAAGAACATGAGGCCGTAGAAATCGCCACGGTCCCGGATGCTAGCCGGCGTGTGGCAGAGACTGAGACTGCCGACAGTGTTGCCGAAAATCACGGCTTCGCCAGAGAAAGCGCCGCCTACGACGATCGAGCCAAGGAAGGCGAAGGCGACGGTGAGCAGATGCGGCCGGATGGCGGGGGTGTAGCCCTTTACCAGGGCCCAGAGAGACTTCTTTGGAGTCGGGGGCTCGGGCTCCTCTTCTTCTGCCGACTCGGCGACGGCAGCCTCGGTTGTCGATATTTGGGTTTTGCCGGCGTTCTCATGTTCGTCGTCGGACATACTCGTCTTTTCGATGTCGCCGGTTGACGTAGAAGGCCGATTGGCCTTCTTGATGCTCTGGTTATCGGTCTCTCCAGCCGTGGATTTCACCGTTTGGAGTTTGACCAGATCAGCATACGCGCCGTTCTTGGCCATCAGTTCCGAGTGAGTTCCTTGCTCCAGGATGTGTCCTCTGTGCATTACAATGATGTTGTCCGCGCTGGCGATGGTCGACAAACGATGGGCAATGGTGATGATGGTGCGACCACTGGTGATGTTGGAGATAGCCCGCTGAATACGTTCTTCGCTTCGGGAATCCAGAGAAGCGGTTGCTTCGTCCAAAATGAGAACTGGAGGATCCTTAACCAGAGCTCGAGCGAGAGCCACACGTTGCTTTTGGCCACCACTGATCAGCCGTCCACTTGAGCCTACTGTTGTGCCGTATCCGTGCTGCAAGGCAACAATGAAGCCATCTGCATCTGCAAGAGTGGCAGCTTTCTTGACCAAATTGACAATCTCCACAAATACAGCGCCCCGTTTCTCCGCTGCAGCCATCATGTCAGTGCCCTCTCTGACTTCACGTGCCAGCTCCGCAATCTCTGGGCCAAGAAGTATCGGCTTAAGATGCGTGTGTTCCGGATTGCTTGAATTGATCAAGCCATGTGCAATATTTTCCAACAGTGAGCGGTCGAGAAGGGAGGGTTCCTGCTGCACCAGGCCCATGAAACCCCTAAGATCACGGGCGGTGAGTTCCTGGACATCGTGGTTGTCGAAGAGGACCTGGCCATGCGTGGGATTGTAAAGACGTGTTACCAGGCCCGCAATGGTGGACTTGCCACTGCCCGAGAGACCGACGAGGGCGGTATGCTTGTTGGGAGGGATGCTGAAACTGACGTTGTCGAGGACGGTGATCTCAGGCCTGGAGGGGTAGGTGAACGACACGCTCTTGAACTCAAAGCCAGCTCCACCTTCCGGAAGAGCAAGGTTTGAAGAGGTTGTGCCGTCAATTAGGGGTTCACGGTCCATGTCTCCACGCAACTTCCGGAACGAGGCGACTGCTGCTGAGAACAGGTGGATGAAAGGGGCAACCTGACTCAAGAGCAGGGTGGCTGTTGCCTTGTGTTAATGAGAAATCTAGAACAGCCGGGGAGCTTAGCCTACCTTCAATCAGGATGAAGATGACGGTGAATGTGGCACCCACGGTAGTGCCATTACCGTTACCTGCCACTGAGGCTGCGATATTCCTGCTTCCCTGCCAGAAGGCAAGACCATTCGCAGAATAGGCGATGAAATACAAGACTCCCGACTGGATGCCAGTTGCCGTAGCCTTCTTGATACCTTCCTCTTCAGAAGACTTGAGCGCTTTGGAGAACTTCTCCTCCAGCCTGGCATTCGCACCGAACGCCTGGACCACGACAATGTTCGAAAGGGCTTCAGAAGCAATCGATGCAGCTGAAGCAGCATAGTCGGAGACGAGACCAGAATATTTTTCAATATAATGGCTTCCGACAAATGACATCAAGAAATAAGCTGGAAGTAACGAGACCAGCATCCCGGCCAAGCGGTCATTCTTGATGAATGCCACAATGTACGCCGTGACGAAGAAGGACACACTCGACAGACATATTCCCACCTTCTCAGAAGTGCCTGACCGAATCGTTTGGATGTCGCTGTGGAGTCGAGAAGCGACTTCGCCTGGAGGCAAGTTGTCGAAGAAGGACGGCTCCTGTCGCAGCAAGTTCTGCAGGTAGTTCTCCCGCAGTCTTTGAGCCAACCGTGCGCCGTTGAGACTCCAGCAGAGGAGGTGGACGTAGATCAAGACGAACTGAGCGATGGCCAGATAAACAATGATCAGGATTTTGCTGTTGATGCTGGATTGATATCCAGCCCCCGACTCCGAGTCATCCTGCTCATTACACGTTGCCCCGTTGAAATCATCGAGCAGCTGACCAAACAAGATTCCAATAAGAGGGAAAGGGACACCAGATGCAATGGCAGCTGCAATGCCCAGCAACAGCGTGCCCAGGTCGGCCTTCGAAGGGCTGCCCGCTAGAAGCAGGCTGGGGTAGCCTGAGAGTTTCTGGAGGGCCTTCATCGAGATTGCAGGTTGACGGAGCCTGACTGCAATCCCTGTCGAGGATGGTTATCATTCCGTGCATGAAAGAGGGGCGAGGGAACTTACCGGTCCTCGGTCACTCGGGTTGTGGCGCTTCGCTAAAGGAAGGCAGACGCGTCGAATCCGTGTGAAGGACGATATGGATACTAGACCAGCCTTCGCAGCGGATTTTGTACTGCATGTGAGCAGCGCCTTGAGGGGCCGATAATGGGGAACGCCCATGGGTGGGCCCCCTGCCACGAATGCATGACACATCTTATCAGATCAAAATTTGTTCCCCGCGGGACTGGGCCACGAAACCGGCAGGGAAGGAAAAAAAAAAGTCAAGCCCAATAATGGCCCCTCGGACTTAGGTTTTCAGCCGAAAGGCGGCCATTCGCTTAAGCCGCCACCGCGCAAGCGCGAATCGTACCACACCGTCCTTTATCGGCCACGCCCCCGATCCTGCGGCCGCGTTAGCGCTTCTCACGCCGATGTGCGAGGAACGGACCGATGGGCCGTGGCGTGGGCTCTTAAAGATGTAAACCGAGCTTCCCTGGCGCAGCCCGTCTCGGCGCATCAGATGGTCAGTCCCCTTCTATCCTAACAACATTGTTGTTTCCACAACATGGCGTCCACGCTGCGGAAATTGTTTTTCCCAGCCCCAGAACCGACTACGCCGGAGGGCGGTTCTCACAACGCTGAGGGGCTCGTCGAGCCAGACTCCAAGGCACCAGCTGAAGCCGTTCATCCGTCATCATCGAGCGAGCAGCAGCCCGACGAAGCAGCTCAAGATGGTGTCGCCCAGGCCGAAGCCATCACCTTGGTGTGGACCAAGACGTCGCTGGGATGTGCCTACATACTGCAAGTTCAAACCTGCTCCAGCGAGAATAACAAAGAACAACTCGCTAACGGCAAAATACAGGATGTGGTGTTTGTACTTTGTCAACGCTTTCCAGTCCCAGATCACCAGCAACGCGTCGGCCTACATCACCAGCGACTTCGAATCACATTCCTTGATCCCTGTTATCGCCATCGTGTCCAGTATTATGGGAGCAGCAACTTACATGCCTCTCGCGAAAATTCTGAACCTCTGGGACCGCTCTGTTGGTTTTGCACTGATGACTGGATTCGCAACCCTCGGGCTGATCCTGAGCGCGACCTGCTATGACATTGCCACTTACTGTGCAGCTCAGGTAAGCCATTTATTTCTCGCCTCTTCTGCTCTCTGATTCTCACCATTCCGCAGGTGTTCTACAGCGTCGGCTTTGCTGGTATCATCTTTTCTATCGATGTCATTACCATCGACACGTCGACGCTTCGCGATCGAGGTCTTGCTTACGCGTTCACCTCTTCTCCCTATATCATCACCGCATACGCAGGTCCGGCTGCGGCGGCCCACTTTGTCCAGACCAACTGGCGCTGGGGCTACGGTATTTTCTGCATCATCCTTCCCGTCGTTGCAACGCCGCTGTTTTGCCTTCTGCAGTGGAACCGGCACGTGGCTAAGAAGAGGGGTCTGCTGCGGGCGAAGGAGAGCAGTGGAAGAACGCCGTTGCAGAGCGCCAAGCACTACATCATCGAATTCGACAGTGAGTATCTCCACGTTCTGACGGGGGTGTTTTACTAACCATTCGTAGTCCTGGGAACGTTTCTCCTGACCGCGGGCCTGGCGCTTTTCCTCCTGCCCTTCACCATCGCCAGCACGACGGACAAGGGCTGGAACTCAGCCTCGATGATCGTCATGCTCGTCATCGGCATCCTCTGCCTCTTCGCCTTCGCCGCCGTCGAGCGCTGGGTCGCACCAGTCCCGTTCCTGCAATGGGAGATGTTAGCCACACGCACCATCCTCGGCGCCTGTCTGGTCGACGCCACGTACCAGATCTCGTACTACTGCTGGAACGACTACTGGACGTCGTACCTGCAGGTCGTGTACGGCGTGAGCATCGAAACGGCCGGCTACATCAGCAACATCTTCGACGTCGTCTCGGGCGTGTGGCTGCTCGGCGTGGGCCTCTGCATCAAGAAGACGGGACGCTTCCGCTGGCTGCTCCTCTGGGCCGTCCCGCTCTACATCCTCGGCATCGGGCTGATGATCTACTTCCGGCAGCCGCACTGGGGCGTCGGGTACAACGTCATGTGCCAGGTGTTCCTCGCGCTGTCCGGCGGCACCATGATCATCGTGCAGCAGGTGGCCGTGCTCGCCGTCGCCGACCACAACAACGCCGCGTCGGCCCTCGCCTTCCTCAACGTCTTCGGCAACATGGGGAGTGCCGTGGGGAGCAGCATTTCCGGCGCCATCTGGACGCACACGCTGCCGTCGGCGCTGCGGCGCCTGCTGCCCGACGAGGCCAAGGCGGACTGGGAGACGATTTACGACTCGCTCGACGTGCAGCTGAGCTACGAGCGGGGCACGCCGATTCGCGCGGCGATTCAGGCGGCGTATGCTTTTTCGCAGAGCAAGATGCTGATTGCTGGCACGTGTATCATGGCGCTGTCGCTTGGGTGGATGTTCCTGATCAAGGACTTGAAGGTCACGAAGGCGCAGACGAAGGGTGTGTTGTTCTAAGCGCCGTGCATTGCCGAGGGAGGTGGGCCGGGGTTTGCTTTCCAGGCGGGAAGGCCGATGGCTGCGGGTCATGCCGCTGAGGGCACGGCACAGGGGAGCAGGGTATTCCCAGCATGCATACTTCGTAGCAGGGGGGGGGGGGTGTTGAAGCAACAAAGTTATCTGATCCGGAAGTTGGCGTTGCGTAGTGTACCATTCTTGTGGTTCTCCACCTCCTGGAGCGTGCGTGGCTAAGCGATGCCGTGGCGAGCTTGGTCAGCTTGGCGCTGCGTTCCAGAATCTTATCAGATTTTCCA
Source organism: Lasiodiplodia citricola (assembly GCA_023089105.1). Lineage (NCBI taxonomy): Eukaryota > Fungi > Ascomycota > Dothideomycetes > Botryosphaeriales > Botryosphaeriaceae > Lasiodiplodia > Lasiodiplodia citricola. The sequence continues at coordinate 411,538 of JAJNLL010000024.1, forward strand.
TCATAGCGGCATTTCCCCAGCCAGGCCTCGCTAAGGATAACTAAGGTGGTCGTGTGATCGGCGGTGAACAGGTCTCCACTCGTGCGAGATTTTCCTTTGGCTACAAGAGCGGGGTGTCTGGCACACAGTTTTTGCTCCAGGCCGCACCGTGGCGTCGAGGGCATCGAAGTGCCACCCCGGCTGGCGGATCAGATATCGGCAATGTCCGGAATACGAGGCTAAAAGCGGATCTGATAGCACCCCGCCAGCCCGTGCGTGCCGTTTCACCAGAAAAATTTCATCGGCAGCCCGAAGCTACCCAAGCCGCCTCGGTAAAATGACTAAAACTGCAGTTCCCAATGATGCAATCATTTTGCTCTCAGATCGTTGCCGGTCGAGAGGGAGCCGCGGCCCGCGATGGCCTGTATCGGAGCTCTACGCCGGGATCCACGTGGCCGCTGACGATCACCAACGAACGGGGTCGGCATTAACGTTCCTTTTTGCTTCCGCCGTTGTTCTTCCTGTTTCAACGACGTCTGAACTGCCGTCGCGTCTCTTGCCTTGCAATCCACCATGGCGTACTCCAAGTTCTGGCCCAAGGGCGGCGTCCCGGGCATCCTGCACCATTACGTACGCCAGCCCTCCGTGCCCATCGATCCCAATCGCGCCTCCCACTGATTCTCCGTGACATGTAGACCGAGAGTCTCATGACCTTCGAGTTCACCACCAACACCGTCCGCAAACCCCACAGCCTCGTCTTCATCGGCGGCTTGGGCGAAGGGCTGGGCTCGACGTCCTACATGGCCGACCTGGCCCGCGCCCTGCAGCCGACGGAATGGTCCCTCTTCACGCTGAGCTTCACGTCCTCCTACAACTCGTGGGGGCTGGGCCACCTGGACCGCGACACGGACGAGATCGCCCAGTGCCTGCGCTACGTCAAGGACTACAAGACGGGCAAGTACGGCAACGCCGGCAAGCTCGTCCTGATGGGCCACTCGACCGGCTCCCAGCACGTGCTGCACTACCTCTACCGGCCCAATCCTCACACCTCGGCCAAAGCCTTTGATGCTGATCTGCAGCACGTCGAGCGCCTGCCGCTCGACGGCGCCATCATGCAGGCCCCGGTGTCGGACCGCGAGGCCATGCAGTGGGTGCTGCATTGGGGCTGGCTAGGGAAGACGCCGAGCGAGACGCGTGCTGTGTTCGATGAGCTGCTCGCCTTGGCGAAGAAAAATGCCGCGGATGATCAGGCATGCGACTTCCTGCTGCCGCTGCACATGACGTCCGCCATCGGCTACCAGAACACGCCGCTCAGCGCGCGGCGGTTCTTGAGTCTGGTCAGCCCCGAGAGTCCGCAGGCGCCGCGGGAGGATGACCTGTTCAGTTCGGATCTGAGCGATGAGCACCTGAAGACGACGTTTGGCATGATTCGTCAGCGGCAGCTGTTGAGGTATAAGCTGATGGTTATGATGTCTGGCGCGGACCAGTCTGTGCCGGATTGGATCGACAAGGAGAAGTTGATGGCGAGGTGGAGGAATGCTACTGATCATAATGGGGAAGCAAAGATTTGGGATCAGGACTTTAGTGGTATCATACCGAATGCTTCTCACGCGCTGAGCAACGATGACCAGGCTGAGCCACGGAGGGATCTTTGCGAGAGGGTGTTGGGGTACTTGTATGCATCAGAGCGGGTGTAATTTAATTTATAATACCCCTATGCATGACTATTATAGATAGAAGTAGTACATAAAAATAGAGTACTAATCTATTACGAACTTTAAAAATTATATAAGTTAGAACTATATCTCTAAAAATTCTTTAAGAGTACTATCGGTTTTAAAATATTTATTTATCTCTTAATAAATAAATATAAAGATTTGCTTATTTTAGATATAAATTTAGTCGTTAATAATAAAATTAAATTTAATTTTTTAATTATATCGTGTGAGGCGTAGGTGCACTGAGGCTGAACAGGGAGTTCACTGCTGATGGAAACAAGGGGACTGCATTGCTATCGAGACGAATCCTTAAGGGATTCCTCGGGCTACTGGCGGAGAGCAAGAAGAGACTCGTGTGCCGAAGGCACGTGACCTACACGGGCTTGGCAGGCGAGTCGCATGCTCCTCGCAGGGGCCGGCCGCTGGGCGGATGCCTCAGGCAGGAGCCCAGTGCCCGTGATCCTGACAAGTAACTAGTATAACCTAAGTCTATAAAAACAATCGTAAATCTGCTTTAAGAATACCGAAATTGCGGACGGTAAAGCTTGTTTCTACTCAACGTAGCGAAGCTGGATCACAACGTTCTGGCTATGGTAAAAGATGAGGGTGGATCCGGCAATGGGTCCCCTTAAAACAATATTAGCAAGCAATAGCGGGTTCTAGAAGTGAGAATTGCGCTTACTGATCCCAGTTCTCACGAAGGGTGAGGTTGAATGGCAGCTCGTCGGTGTCCAAGGTGAAGCTGAAGTACGAGTTGTTGCAAGTGTAACTTTGGTTGCTGACGACCGCGCTTCCCGACGTAGAGCACTCAGCGGCCGTCTCGCCGTTGAACATCCCAACTTTGAAGGACACGAAGTTGTCAACGACGCCAATGAGGAAGTCCTGGATCAAGTAGGTAGCCACCACGGACGGGTCGGAAGAGGGGGTCGGAGCGGCCAATGCTGCGGCGGCGCTAAAAAGAGCGGCAGCAGCAGCGGCAGCGGCAGCGGTGATGAACTTCATGTTGACGGTGATGGATATTTGCGTTTGGGAGTGAAGTAGTGGTGGTCGGTGTGGTTGTTGGTGTACTTGGTGTTTAAGGCTTGATGAAGACTGTCGTGTTGATGATGTTTGATCCGAGGGGAAGTCCATCTGTCTTATATACGCATCAGCTCGAAGGTCACGGTGCGGTGATAGAGCTGGAACTTCGCGTGTGGATTATGCGGTCCTAACCTGTTGTGTCACTAACATTTATCCTGTTCGTGATACCTGTAGTCGTGACCCTAGCATTCGGCTTCAGTATTCCGTTGTGGTTGCTGATGCGTAACACTAGCATCTGCGCCGCGCTAGGAACATTCATTCGTCATCGCCTGTCGCCAGTCTACTAGGCTCACCTGGGTTTATTGACACGAAAGCACTTAATGAGAGCCTTTCCAAAGAAAAAAAAATCCGCTGAGCATGCACATATGATCTAGCCAAAGCAGAGCATGGTGGTCTGGTTGAAACGAGCTATCGCGAGCCGGCAGCCTATACGCCCTTCTCTACCACTTCTACCTCCGCCTGTGCCACCGGAATGCAGTGCGTCTGTTAAGAAGGCCACACCTCCGTGCTCCGCACCCACCTACCGCTCACTCCGCACTACACCCTTGCATCTCCCTACCCGCCTTCTGGCGTGTCACGCGTCTGAGCGCTGATGATTGCTTTCCAACTGGATGTCTCGGCGTAACCTTGCAGTAGCCAAGTGCAGCTACCCTCAGTAATTCCCAACTCCGGTGCTGACCGAAGTGTCGGCGTCCCTAGAATACGGATTACCGTTCATGTGACCAATATCGCACCCTTCGTCCACCAATGCCACTGCTTCCTTGATCTCGCTACTTTGTACACACCAGCCAACGGGACCCTCCAGCTTCTCAATCTATTTAGTGGTTGCTTCTGTGAAGACTCGTCCACTGAAGCGGCAAGGCTGAACCTAGAGATACAGTCAAGCTTGGCGCCATCGGTGAAGAGAGATAGATATAACTCAGCCTGCAAACGTGATAGGATAGGCGCCCTTTGTAAACCCTGTTAGGACATCACGATAGCAACTCATTGGCCTGCCGAACGTCTGAGTATTCGCATTCATGGTGTAATGCACATTCTCGTTACTAGTACGAATAAACATATACCAAGGAATACGGTCACGCGTTGCGGAGAAGATGGGGAACCGTAGCAGGGGACTAAAGTGTATTTCCCCACTTTAAATTTATACAAGATGTGAGATGGATGATCTTTTGGTATCCTCTAAGAATATGCGTACTACTGTTACAACAGGTTTGCTGCAGATATGAGACACCTACCTTACTCTACAGTTTGTTCTTGTTTGAGCGACCACGCTCATTTGGGTATACCGGTGGAAACCCCACCCCGAGTCCCACCGTTATTACTAGGTAAATAACGATTATCTAGTTACAACGTGATCGCTACGGTTTTACCCGCAAATTATTATAACCAGTGCCCATCTTTGCATAGACGAAGCCAAACCCTGAAAATGGGGCAAGGGCCCAGGAGACGGTGTTTATGTTACACAAGTACGCAGCCGGGTGATCGACCGGTCCGCAAAGTGGTCGATGATCAAAATTCTGACGCGTGCATATGCACCCTCTCTCTTTTGGCGTCTACTTACAGACATTCTATTTACTAAAAGTTTTACCAAATACGTCGTCACATCATTTGCAATGCAATATCATTCATTGACGTGATACAACAAGTCTATTCGTAACGTTTTGTTGCAGGGATCTATGGGCATTATCGGAAGTTTAGTCCGAGCCCCGCTCTCTCCACGACCTGAAGTGGAATCATAAGTGGGTTCGGATGCATAGCCTACGAGTTGCGGGGAGATCAACAACGGAACTAGCGCAGCTATATTCTCGTTTCGTGGAACTTTCCCTTCCGACTTGTCCATGTTAGATTCACAATGCAGCAAGACGAAAACGGCACGTACGATGATGAAATGGTGCACTCAGCTCTAGCACTGCCATTCAAAAGCCTGAGCCGAAAGTGAGCATAACATAGAGCAGCTGTTGAAGTATAATAGAAGAGCCTTTCCTACGTTTTCCAACATCACCCTGAATCACAACAGAACCCACCAAGACTTCGATCGAACCATAGGCCACCGGCGACTCAGCACCATGTCCTTCATCGTTGATACTGAGCTTGCACCCGTGACAACGAACGGCACAGACTTGTACCTCTACTATCAAGACTCGAGCCGCTACATCGTCGAGACGTATTCATCAGATGGCGAAAACTGGCAGCAGAGCTCGCAGCCGGTAGCTATCAACGCTCGCGCAGACACTGCCTCTCCTATCGCTGCCTACTACGTTGAACAGGATGCCAATTTTAGCGGAAAGTCTACGGTGAGCCAATCCCTAAGTAACAACAAAAGAGCTCTAAATTCTAAACTCCAAACCCCATCTAGATCCACGTCTTCTACCTCGACGTAGACCAAAAGCTCGCCGAGAAGGTCAAAGACCTAAGCGACTTGTCCTGGCAAGACGGAAATGTACCTTCCTACATCGCCACCCTCCCAGTGAAAACGACCCATCTTGCTGCCGGCGCTCTCAACAAAACCTCCGGATTAGGCCCCAACGGCTCTCAATTTGGGTACTTTCACCAGTGAGTACTGTCTGTCGCCTCTTAGCACCTATCATGACGTGATCCCTATGCTCTACATTTCTACTATTTTCAAGTCAGATTTTAGATGACTTACCAAACGCCTTACGCTGTAGGCCCTATCCAAACACACTCCAGATCACTGAGGTTCGTCGCACTCCGGGTGATCCGCTATATGTCGACGGCGTTCTGCCGGAGGCGTCTGGCGAACCCCTTCCGGAATCAGCACTGGTGGCCATGGTCTTCGAGAGCGGAATCGACCTGTTCGTCCAGGACACTTTCCAGAACATTGTGCTCTACGCCAACCGGCTAAATACATGGAACGGTATGATCGCGCGAGTCGCTTGTCTTTCTCTTTTCCGTGTAATAAACAATGGGTTGAAAGGCTGACCAAAATGAATATGTAGATAGGGTAGTTGTGATCCCCGGAGAGAACGTCCGAGGCAAAACCCCGATGGCGGGAGTACGAAACGAGAAGGGGCACTTGCTGATTGTGGATCAGTCCAACCAGATCCAGCACTATGCAGATGAGAAGTTCGTGGATACCGTTGAGCAGTACCTTTCCACTACGCGGCTTGGTGCAGTGCTGCAAGGAAACAACATTGTGCTCTTCTATGTGACGCGCAAACTGGGAGGGAGTATTAGGACGAAGATCTACCAGGATGGAGCTTGGAAAGACGGGGTGCAAGTGGTTTCTAAAAGTGGGAGCAAGGCGATGTGAGGTCTTTGTGTACCTCATAATGACTGCACGACACATCATTCAAGTTGGAATCATTTCTTGTATCGGCCGCTCATTCATTATTTTCGGTCTCTCAGTACTCTCCTTACTATAACTATGCAGCTGTGGTAAATTGTCTTTCACGACTGTCAATGCTAGTCCATCAGAAAGCACTTGCCCGAATTCTCACCTATTTGATGACCGTGTTTTTACTTTTCAGTGCGACACCATCCTAAGACCTATGCTTTATTATAAAGAGCCCTTCCCAATTTCTAACGCTTTGAGGATTAATAGTTGGTTTAATCTTAATCAAGTTAAGTCTAGCTAAGTTGCCTGTCGCCGCGATACTCTTAGTAATAAAGTTCCCCTAAGACCTATGCATTATTGTAAACAGCCCTCTTTCCAATTATTTCCGCTCTGATTGGTCGTCGTCCAGACCGTGCGCAGGCGGTCGGAGGAACATCGATATTTTGTCGCTATCTTCCCTTTCGAATCGTCGAGGCTACGCCACGACACCGACCGCGGTCTGAATTTCCAGTTATTCCTTGTTCATATGGCCAACCTAGAGGAAGAATTGGATCCTTGGTTGACTCCAATGGGTAAAAATCGGTCAGTGGGTTTTGACGTTTTCGGACGGCATGTCGGCAAGGTTAGAATGCCCGAACCGACCATACCAAGGGTCGATTGACGCACCCCGCGAAAAGTAGAACGGCGTATTAATTCCGTTTTAGGCGGCCAGGACGTATTAGACGCGGCACCGTCCGTTGTAGGCGTATGTGGGTATAGGAGACATCAAGAGCAGGTCCAGGCCGTAGAAGCAGATGATGATGTTTTTCGTTCGGACGCAGCTGTAGCGCGGGGGGCAGCGAACCCCGGAGTATACATTTACGCCGGAGCAGTTCGCTGCGTTTAACAGGTTGATTAAGGAAGCTAAGGGGCGATAGAATGACGGCTATATAGACGAAGCCGAAGACGAGGGAGATGACGGCAGGGAGGGTGAGGATAGTAGACAGCAATCAAAGCTAGGCGGGGTCTAGCGCGCGTGTCTGGATTTCTACATCGAGTTGCTAGATTACCGGTCGGCGGAAGAGGACTGCGACAGCGCGCTAGTATGCGCATTAGCTATTTTAGGCGTCGAGCCAACGGGCAACAACTAGAGGCCCCCGCAGACGTACACGCCGATACTGTCGTCAATTATCAAGGTGGCCAGATGTATAGTTGTTTAGAAGGCAATAGAGATGGTGCCGCCCGCGGACGAGGCGAGTTTGTTCAGCGCCGGTAGGCCGTTCAATTTTGGTAGTAGCAGTAGTAGTAACGGCGGCGCGGTGGGCGCGAATAAGTTGCAGTCGGTCGCCGAGATGATGGGCCGTTTAATAATGCGCGACAGCAACAGCCACAGCCCGATGCAGCAGCTGCTCTTGGATTTTCGGGCGTATGGGATAATGATTAACATAAATATAATGACTAAAGGGCAAGGGGAATCGATGCACGATCCGACTGACGGCTAGGATGGGTGGGATTTTTTGCAGGAGTTCCCTACAAGCCTGCGGATAGACTAAAATAACATGCACTGTCTCTATTCCACGATCACATTCGTACCGCCCCGACTCATCTTTTCGTAGTTGGAAGGGTATTTCCGGAGAAAGCTATAGTTTGTTCTGTACTGGGTGAGAATAGCTGCACCCTTAGAGGAAAGCGACCAGCGGCACGCTGCTTGCCGAGGGTGCGCCGGGGACTGTCAGTTGCCAAGACTGTGATGGAGTGTGAGCAAGGAATTTGCAGCAAGAAACTGAGTGCCAGGGAGAAATTGAGGGCGGCAGAGAAGTAGTTCTGGGCAGGGAAATGAGGATGGGGCAGAAAATAGGACCAATGAAGAGTAGGCTCGATGCAGAAATGAGGATGGGTCGGAAATAAGACCAACGAATAGTGAGGCAGACGCAGAAACAAGGGCGGAACAGGCAATTTTGCGAGGTCCCAGTAAAAATATATTGAACAGTGCTGAGGAATTTAATTGAGCGCTGCCGCTCCTTTGAAGGGAGCAAAACTATCTGCTGATGTACACCAAATACCTCCTGTGATGTCATATCAGGTGCATGAATGAGTAACGTAGATATTGTAAGAGAACAAGGGTTCTGCCTTGGTGTTGAGAAAATAAACAATGAAGACGGCAATTGCAATCGGTAGCAATGAGTAAGAGCAATGAGGTCTGACACATTCTTTTCTAGTGTAAATCTTTTTTTGAGCATGCCTTGTTTACAATGGAGGCCTTCCTGGATAGCTGGAACCCGCCAAACAAAGCTCAACCTAATTCCGGTCCGTGCCTTTGGAAATTAGACTGCACGTGAAGATGTCCCACGGAGAAGGCCGCCTCCCTCGATCTTATCTATAAAAGGCCAGAGAGATTCCCTCGATCCGTTTATCATCTAGCAGCCGCTTTCTCTAGCTCAGACCATCAAAGCAATCCACACTCCAATCGTTATCCAGCCCTTCACTCCAACAAAAATGCGTTATGCTAGCCTCATCGCCTCAACCTTGGCCGCTACGGTTACGGCCGTGCCGGAAAACCTTCTCGCCGCGAATCAGGACGCGTGTACTACCCCGGAATGTGCTACTCTGATACTGGAGACTAATGGAATTGTTTATTGCATCGACGATGCAATTAACACCGGAGATTACGCTGCGTTCCCAGCCTGTTGCGGGACAACTCTAGAGACGGTAAAGATTGTCATACTTTGAGTATTACAGTTCACATATTAATAATGGATGACAGCTTTGCTACTGTGCTCCATGCATCTCTATTCTCAACATGTTCGTCATCGCCAACCGCGTTTGCCCCGTCTGAGCGGGCGGACGGGGTGATGAGTGTAATGGAGGACCTCTGCCTCTAAGGATCCGAACACCAAAGAGGGTGGAAACCTGTCGGAGGGGTTTTTCTTGAGTGGGTACAAGAAGAGGGTTGGGGAACGAAGTGACGAATGTCGCGACTGTGCCGCCAACGATGTGTTTGGTAAAGAAATATCAGCGCCCTCGCTCTTTCGGGCGTTAGACCCTGTCTCCGGGAGAATCGCATCAATCGCACACGCAGTGCTCAGTCACGTTGCTTTTTGTCACTCCATTATCACTGAAAGGTGATCGAGTGATTCAACCTAAGCTAGTTGGGGATTTGCGGTTGACCCTGAAAACTGCACACCTCTGATATGTAGCACCCCGAAACTGTGCATCTGGTTTCTTTTTCTCTTTTCTTTTATGTTTCATCTCTACATCGGGATACTTAGTGGGTGCACAGCATGATAACGAGATTACTGGTCAGTACGCACAAGCGATTATGACTATCAAGAGGCGTCTAGGCGGAGAATTGGCACGTTCTCGGGCTTCTAGATGGCGTTGCCATGGCATGGGACAGGCGATTCTGCGGGTGCAGCGTGTGGTTTTCTAGTGGAGGCCAACGGGGTGCATGAATCATTTCTTATCTCTGTGCCCGTGCCTGGCGGAGCCAACGAGCTACGTATCGGAAGCGGTATCCCGGCGAGGCTGACAGGCGGCCGATCGCTGCCATCTGACGTCCCCAGATTATCCTGAGTCTACCCTCCGCTGTCATTCCTGCTCGCATCCGCCCGGCAAGCGGGCCCTCGAACCATGTCGCTGCTGCTCCACTTTGCTGCAAGGGCCTCAAGTGCTGGGCAGGCCGTTCGTTGTTGACGCCTGCATGCTACGTCTCCCATGCCCCCAAGGTGCCCTCTCGCTCGGGCAGCCAGGTGAGAGGGGATGCGCATGGCGTTCCGGGCACACGGTCATTCAAGGGGGCGTTGGTCTGATGGGCGGGACGGGGGATGTAAACGGAACCTGATTTCCTTCGTTCATTAGATACGCCAAACTGTACGACTATTGCGGTCGAGGGTTGCCATGCCATGCAGTGATGAAGAAGCGCCAAGCGAAGCAGCGCGAACCAACGCCCGTTTCGCGCGCGTCTGTGTAACCTTCCTCGGCCCGCGGCTCTACTGGCTGGCCTTCCGCTTGGTTGGCCAGGCGCAGCCGGTCCCCTGCCGTCGTCCCTGAATATCTGCCTGGAGATGGCGGTCTGCTATCGCACCGATGGGCCGGGCATTCCGGCGCACGCAGCCGCTCACCTGCAGTAGCTTATTAAACGCCCGCCGTGTACCCTTGGCTGCCTCGTCGAGGTGCACCTCTTCACGCGTCCACCTGCCGTCTGGAAAAATGCCAGCGCATTGCCGCTGGGCATCGCTGTCTTGCTTCTGTGTCGCATCGGTCTCGTTTCCGTTGAAGATCGAAACGCTAAGCCTGCGAGGCTGACGGCCAACACCCGTAGCAGTCCGCATGAAATCCGCCGCCTTCATGGCCGCTGTACGACAGGCGTCGCGGAGAAGCTTCCTCCCCCATGAGGCGGCTACGAGTTCGTCAGCCTAAACGCTCCATCAAACACAAAGAAGGCAACGAGACAAACGAAACGATGGCTCAGCTTTGCCCGTCTTAAGGCAAGCGCCGCATAAACAGCGCCTCCCGAGTCCAATCGTGCTTCGGGCCGTTCCTAAGGCTAACCCATGTAGAGTCCGTTAGCGGAGTCATCTCCGACCTCCGAAAGCTAAGAAAAAAAAAAAAAAGCAACTTCTCCAGACAACAGCGCCATCCTATATCCCCCTCGGGTCTACGAACGCAACTACGAGAAATTGCCCCACCCCTTCGGGAGCTCGACCAATTAGGCTGCGCGCTACTGATCGGATGCCTAGTTAAGACTAATAGACTACGAGCAGCGAACCCGATCGCTCCTAAATTATACGAAACCAACAATCTGGCCTTTTCATTAGTCGGGACCGGCCCTCTAAAATAACGCGTATCTACCTTAGCTAAAACATTAGCGGCTGTACCCGTTATTAGAAGTATTAAGTCCGTATCGTCTAGTATTCTTATCTCTTTAGCCGTTAAGATTAGGTAGACGCTAGACGCGCTCGAAAGAAAGCTGAAGGTGTAGCCTTAGCGCTGCCGAGGTAGAAATCGGTGAGTAAGCGCTTGTGAGCTCTGCTAATATAGTGCTTAGATCTATAGGGCCGTTAGTATATTATAGAATAACTTTCGCATATTACTTATATACGATAGCTTATTTCTATAAGGGCTATACTTTTATTAAAGCCTATATCTTAGCTTCTACTACTAAGCTTCTAGAAACTCTCTCGGATTCTCTTCGAGCCGTTATAAAAGATTAGTTAACTAGTATTCTATAGTAGTATCGTAAGCCTATACAAGTTACTTTTACTTACACTAGAGTATAGAGAAGGACGATTAGCCGGCGAAGCATAGTAAGGCTACGCTCTCGGCCACTATCCCGTAAGATTATTATTCTATCTTAAGTATTAACGACGCAAGGCTTACGGGAGACGGGTCTAAATCTGGCTAATACTTCGATAATGATAGCAGCTTAGCATACATCTACACAATACCAAAGTAGTATTAGTCGCCTGAATCCCGTAAAATATACTTAATAGCCTACCTCCGCTCAACCGCACTCCAGAAACCAGTTGGAATATTGGCAGTATGTTTGTGGAACCGACCGAGGTTCTGTCTATCTTTACCGGGTACTACTGCTGGCCTCTCATCTTCGCGCCTCTGAATGCTGTCTCAAGTCAGCCGCTGTGTGATCTGACGGCTTCCTCATTATCCTTAGAGCGGAAGAGGAGTCGCACCTTTGCCATGTCGCTCGCATACCTCGTTAGGCCACAGCAGTTGATTTTCTTGGACGCTTCCTGGCTCTCGAGCGCCCTCTACAAGCGCTCGCGTTTGTCTCCCCGCTTTGTAGTGTCACTTTTGGCTTCCGAGAGATCGAGCTCGATCGCTGGCGGCGGCGACATTAGTAACAGCGTGTTCGTAGTCGCGGCTCGCACCGGCGTGGCTAGCATCGACGCCGGGCTAGTGTTCTCAGATGTTGGCGGCGTAGCGGGCATATTCCTAAGAGCGCTTGCGTAATTCGCATTGATCTACGGCTACGAGGCCAGGTTCCTGCGCGTCGTCTCGACGAGCGCGGCCATCTGCTTCTCCATCTTTTCCATGCGCTATTCCATCTTGACTTGCGCTTCCTCGGACATCTCTAGCGCACTGCGCAGCCGCATGATCTCAACTTCGTTGCTGGTCGCTTGTTCTGCAAGCGCTTCATTCTGCTCGGTGAGCTTGTTATTCTGCGCAACATTGGTGTTGAGCAGGCGATACGAACTATACAAATTCGGCAGAGCCTTTCTCGAACGCTATACCAAGTACAATTCCGAGAAACCCAATTGATCAAACCACTTCTTCTTTGTGATTGCTCCGTTGCCCATCCGGACGTAGTGATCAGAGCCATCCTCTCGTGGTTGCAAAAAGAGTGTCATGTAAGATCCGCCAGAAAAGTTGTACGGATGAAACAACACGGCCAGACAGAAGGCAGTTGCCGTCTTCACGCCCTCACCCAGCCCCACATCAGTCGCGGCCATCCCAATCAACTTGCCATCCTCAGAATGCACTTGGCAGTCGCACGGATGCATGAAGGGATCCGGGTTCTCGATGACGCGTAACTCCACGCGTCCCAGCTTCCCCTTGACCCTGATCCTTCGCTTATCTCCCTCATCGATCGTCAGCTCCGCGTTCGCCCGCGGGGGGCGGCTGCCCTTGTCCTTTTTGTCGCCGCTGTCACTTCTGGCGTCCTTGTCACCGCCGTCATCACTCTCGTCGCTGTCGGTATCGCTGTCCGTGTCGATATCCCCGAACTCAAACTCAGTCATGTGCACGCCGCCCTCCGTCGACGCCCACGACCACGTCGGCGCCACAGCCTCCAGCTCAGCCGGCCTGCTCATCGACCCCGGCTTCCCCACCCTCGACCACAGCAAATGCGACGCCAACGCATCCGTCCACGTCCCGTACACGCACTCCACCTTCTTGTCCTCCTTCTCTTCACCCTCCTGTCCCTTCCCCCTCACCTTCCCCAACTCCCCCACCACCCCCTCCAACGCCACCAACTTCTCCCCCCTCACCTCCAGCTCCCTCGTCGAATACTCCATCACCAACCGCGCCCACTTCGTCTTCGTGCGGCCATACGCATACCACAGCACCCCGTCATCCCACAGCGCCCGGTGCGGGCACGCGCGGCAACTCCAGACGACTGCACCGGCCGTGAAGTACGCCACGCGCCGCGCCAGCACGTACTGCTGCGTCGCCCACGCGCTGCGGTTGAGCGGGCCCTGCTCCGGGTCGAGGACGGCTTCGTCCGGGCGGAGTTCGGCGAGGATGGTGCCGGCGGTGGTGCCAGAGGTGGTGAGGAAGGGGAGCGTGATGGCAGGGCGGGTGGGGTAGGTGCGGAAGAGGCCGGCGGAGGGCGTGGCGGCGTCGGAGGCGGCGAGGAGGATGCGGGCGTGGGAGTAGATGGGGCCGGTTTGCGGGGGCGTGGTGGTGGTGGTGGAGGACGGTGGGAGGCAGAGGTCGTCAATCCAGAGGTAGCGGAGGTTGAGGGCGCGGGTGGCGGTTACGGCGTCTTGAAAGGTTTGGGGGAGGGTGGACAGGGGGATGGAGGCGGAGGCGGGGGTGGTGGTGGTGGATGGGTCGCGGCGGTAGGATAGAGCGGCGTAGTGGCCGCGTTGGCCCTGCGAGGGTTGGAGGAGGCGGATGGAAGTGGAGGAGGGGTCATCGCCCACGTCGAGGATGTGGGCCGGGAGATCAGGCGGCTGGGATTCGTCGATGGTGGTGCCGCCCAGGGTTTTGCGGCATTCGGCGTGGTGCTCTAGACAGCCTGAGTAGAGGGTGTTGAGGTGGGCAAAGGATTCGGGAGAGCCGGATGCAGTGATTGTGGGGCCGGCGTGGACTTTTCCTGAGGTAGCTGCTGGGCTGCCTGTGTGCAGGGTTAGCTAATCGATGCTTCATCAGAATGGGGTGATGTCAGGGGAACAACCTGGCTCCGCAGAGAACCGGACGTATCGTGAGAAGCCGTCAAAGATGAAGCAAGCATAGTCGTGGCTGTTCCTGTTGTACTTGATCTCCATGATGCATATTCCTGGCATGTCATCCTCCTGGAAGTGGACGGGGTCTTTCGCCGATCCTTGTCGGACCCAAAGCTGGAAGTACCGCTCTCGCAGAAGCCGGCGGCCCTCGTCATCGTCACAAGGCTCCAAGTCCTTCCCATAGCCCTCCTCTTGAAATACCTGGTTCACGAGGTAGCAAAGGGAGCAGGAGGAGATGGTAGAGCAGAAATCGGCCAAGTAAATCTGAGGAATGCTGTTGGGGTCATGAGCTGTGATGTCCTGGATCACTTTGGTGCATTCTGCACACAATTGAGCGTTGGGTGCGTCCATGGCGATTGTTGCTATTGTTGGTGTTCTTCGAGGTGCGCGTGTTATTTATGGTTGGCGCAGGCTGGTGCCTGGTGCCTAGCGCATTGACGGGTTTATGGTTAGCCTACTGCATGCTTACGTGGGGGCTACGTCTCATTTTGAAGCTGCAAAGATGGCTGTGAGAAATACGGGCGAAATATGCGTTTTGGAGGCAGTAGAGTCCCCGAATCCATCATTTCTTGCACTCAACAATGGTAAGGATCTATAGTGAATCTGTTGGCGTGGAATAGGTGGATGGTCCCTGAAATAGGCAGACGCGCCACTAGTTCGGCTAATATGCTAGCCTATTCCGCCACCCACAGCCTCGTAACCATGAAACACCTTGTCGTGTCTGCAGCCGCACATATGGCGCTGAGTTCCAATATTTTTTCCGCGCTCCCGATCCCTAGCAATTGCTACCTGCCGTGTGGGTTTTGTAGGAGCCAGAAACAAGCTGTATGAAACCAACGCACAAGCGCGTTTCTTCCCGATAAGGTTGTTTGGCCCCCACTGCTGTAGTATGTTTTTGACTATGCATGTGATACCACGTAAGATGCTACCCCGCAATTTAGTGCCTTACTATAACTTGCTCAACCCATCGCTCTCCTCGAGCTTCAAAAGTTATTTCCATTTTCTCCATTGCGTTACCCAATTGATACTCGATACACGACTATTAGATTTGTGGTTATCTGAATACCGAAACTGCGAATACTGTCAAACGAACACCCACGCAAGCCCATCTACACAAATCTTTCACACCCTTCTCTCAGTACGTAGCATCCGGCGTTGGCACGAAAAAGTAAAAGACCTGATACTTCCTCGGGCGATCAATATCCGACTGGTCCGCGGCATAGACTCTGAAGTAGTCCTTGACAGCGGAACGGGACACGCCGACGATCTGATCGGCATAGTGGTCGACTCTCTCCGAAAACACCCACAAGCGGCTCTCCTCCTCCCAGCCGTTGATGGAGGACGCGCGGGTGCCGATAAGGCAGGTGTAGGCGTCGCCCTCCTTTTTCTTGCCGAACGAGACGACCTGCGTTCCGATAAGGCTGTCGAAGTCAAACGCCTCGAAGCGAAAGTTTTCGTCCCCATCTGGGAACACCTCCGTGCTTACAACTACGGGTGTTTTCGTTGTTAGCTGTGGGAATCTTTGAGGATTGGAATCGTTTTGGCTTACTGTCGGTCCAGTTGTCCTCGGCCTTGGGCCTGCTCTGCGCTATGTAGGTCACTGTCTTGACCGCACGCTACAAGATGAAGAGTCAGTAGACTGCAGTGGTTGGTCTTACGAGTTGTTGACTTACCAGCACTTGCAGTTGAAATTCGGTGGGGCGCACATGGTCAGATGGGATTCGAGCGTCATCGGGATGCTCAGAGATGGTGAGAACCTGTCATTTGTCAGAAACGCTCGGCCCATCGTGATCTATGGTAAGAACATACTTTGTCCCGAATCTTCTTCGCATTGTTGATCGCCCCGTCCAGAAGCTCTGACTGTTGGCTCGAGCCCTGTTTGTATTTGTTCTCAGGAACTTTGTGCGAATGATCAGCAACGCCACTGGCTGCAAGTCTCCTCACTCAATACTGACCAGATTTGATGAGGGTCTTGAGAGCCTGGTATCTCGTGAAGTCATCGGATAGGCTCCAGCTCTAGTCCATGTTATCAGCACACACACACATATTTAGCAGCAGAGCGATTGCTTCGCGCACCCTTTCGTTTGCTTCCGAGTAGTCGAGCGGGGCAAAATAGTTGTCAAAGTCGGACAAGTTTGTGTATTTGCCGAGGACAGCGCTTGGGAAAAGTAAGCTTCCGAGGGATAATAGCCATCCGGGGAACCCACAAGAGGATATAGTCATGCCCGCCTGCGCTCGCATCATCAAAGAATTTGTCAGCCTTCTGCTTCACGGCAAGCAGATCAGATGTCTCGGATGTAGTGAAGTCCGCAGCGGAAGCCTTTGACGAGCCTCCTGACTCGTAGATGGTGATTTTGATCGTGGTGTTCTTCTTGATTCTGGAGACGGCGGTCTCGACTTCCTCTGTCACCTTTCCATTCGCCCCGTACATGGAGAATGCCACTTCAGCCCTTTTTTAGATGAATGAGTATGCGGATACAGAGTTTCGTACCATTTATCACTCACGATTGCTTGATTTCTTCCGTTTCAGACGCACTGTTGACTGTGATGGATACCCGGGCGAGAAACTGGCCCCCGCGGATAAAGTCTGAGAAGGAGGCTATCAGCGCCTACGTCACGGCTTCACGAGCCTCGGTTACAGTACCTGATATGAAACGGTCGCCGTATTTCTTGGTTGGATTTTCTGTGTCGATCTTGTTGAATGTGTGCTTGTCGCTCACACTGCCTTGATGCTGGACAAGAACTTCGACTTGGTACGTGAGGGTGCTGCTTTCAAACTGATATGGTTTAGTCTGTGGCAACCTTTCGTTGGCCATGGGACCCACCTCGCTTCGGTCCAGGTAGCTGGCATTGACCTGGCCGCTCTGACCCCATCCACTCACGGTTGCTCCGGCGCTGATCTTGAGGCTTTGGGCAAGCTTCCTGGGATTCGTCAATTATGACTTCTTGCTCTGTCTTGAAACTTACTCGTAGTCGTCGACAAATTTTGAATTGTACGTTGCCCGGAACGGATTGCTTGGGCCATCCGAGCCCTCGACAGTGACTGCGTTTTTGACGCAAAGCTGTTGAAGGTACGTGTTGTACCTGTCCAATTAGCTGTAGCAGAGAGGAAGTGCTGACGGGCTCTTACCCTTGGCCCTTCTGCATGCCATCGATGTACGGAACGAGTTCGCCCATGTTGAGTGCTTGGTCAGGTGTGGTGAGTGTGGAATGTATTCCCTCCCTCCATGAGGCCCATATACTTATAGCCATATGGAACATACATTTCCGGACTGTGTGGGGGAGGATCCGAGGGCATCGTGCTTGATCGACGGCGAGCTTCCTAAATTGGTAGTGCATAGCGATTCAATAATGTCGTGCATCAAATACGGGCCGGACCGCATCTTGCTTGACGTAATAGCCGCTCCGATCTTGATACTGGATCTAATGATTGCGTGCATGATAAAGCGGAGATGTTTGCCAAGGCGGTTGTCTGCAGCTACTTGAAGATCGACGCCGTGGTACTGCCCGCGCTAGTCTTCACAGCCCCACTCGTTCAGTCAATTGGTCGCGCGAAGTCTGAGAAGACCGGCTACAACGGCTCGCTACACCCTTCGAACGGTATGATCGGTTGTATCGACCGCTTCTGGTTGTTTAGCAGGTCTGCAACACCGGAAAAGCAACCACTTGCTACTGGTCGGATCCTACGCGAATTCCCCACCATCGTAAAACCCCGCAATGGGTTGCAGGCTTGGCGAACACTTTTCTGGTGAGGCGTGGTGATTCGCAAGTGCTTCAAGCCATTGTTGGCTTCTCCTACAGGAACACGAGTTCTGCTGTTGAATATCGTTGGTTGAGGAGCGGGGCGTGGAGGTCAATGATCGATGGCGTGACTGAGTTGCGCCATCAAGATGCACAGATGAGAACCTTCCGCTTTTCAGATGGAAGCTGGAAGCGCAAATCAATAGTATCGGGATGCTGGCTGGTCACGATAGGTTCCAACTGACATGTTCACGAGAAAGGATCAAGTGGAGGAGCGGACGTAGCTCCGGTTTGTTGCGCATATATATACACCACCCCATTACCATTGCCATATCAGCAACCTCTCCACCAATTCCACCTCCGAGTTCAAGCACACAACACAACCGTCAACATGGCCTACGCACAGTGGGTTATCATCCACATCATCAACAGCTTCCGTAGCGGCACCATCAGCGTCAAGAACGCCCAAGCCCTCTGGTAACCCCCTCCCACCTCCCCACACCTTCGCCACCACAATCCACTCACCACCAGCAGGGGCAAGTTCTACAAGGACAGCAACAAAGACGCGGAGATCTCCAGCGCCGAAGTCAGCCAGATCACCATCCCGGCCAACGGCACGGCCGACGTCGCCGCGTGCGGGCGCTCCGACGCGTCGTCGGGCACCGAGGGCACCATCGACCTGTACGAGGACGACACCAAGATCTGCACCATCTACTGGGACTGCCCCTGGGGCAGCAAGAGCAACCACTTCGAGATCCGCGACCGCAACTCCGCGGCCGGATACATGGTTAGCAACAGCCCGTACAATGCCGATTCTGGTGCGCTGGGCAAGATTGATGTTGAGGTTGCCAGGAAGGGTTAGATTGGGTGAGCTTGGAAATGGCGCGTCTGTTGAGCCGTTAAGGCCTGCGTAACGATCAGAAACGTGAGATGTGCACAGCGGTCAGACTGGTGTTGAGCTTGCAAGGCCTTCGCATCAGAGGACCACAATGGAATAGTCTATCCTTTGAATCTCCGGCGCTCCACACGCAATAGTGTTCAAAGTGAAGCGCCACTAAGGTATTGTTTTGTATTTACATGACAACGGCCGAGAAACCAATATCGAACATCAACAGTGACTGTGAAGAAATATGTGCGGATTATAAGACGCTAGGTGACGTCTGACTCGCTAGATGATGTAGGTGACGTTAAACCTGCGGGAGATCGGCCACGAGGATGACGGGTCGGCCCGCAAATTTCAAGTCGTGGATGGAACGGCGGGGTTTGTACGCACCTTTATGTAAGTTCTCCTAACGTATGATTGTATAGTAGCCTACACATGGCCCAGAGCGCTATGACCACATTTGCGGGGAAAGTTCTCTAAGAGAGGGGCATGTAGGTGACGGTGAAGTAAAGCCAGGGCTGTTTGGGAGCAGTTATTCTAATGCATTGAACTGCGATATGGCTGATAAAAACAACACAAGATCAAGATTTCCATGAACATATTCCTACCGCTTCAGGTGATGTGCGGGTAAATTGATATGTATTGTACAGCGGGACGTGGCATGGCAGGATTTACAACCACATGTCACGAGTGAGGTCATTACGGGCTCAAGTGTTTGGCAAGCAGGTGTAGCCTTGTCGAACCCCGCACATGGGCATTGTCTTTTCGCGCCATACATACTAGTTGCTGCTTACCCCGCAATATAGCAAACCTCCTTGTGCATGTATCGATCGATATTGCTTTTTCGCATACGCGATAGCAATGCCTTTTCCCTTGCTTTCCGCTTGGGGTTTCATATCGTACAGGACCTAACGACAATGGTGTAGCAGTGCTGTAGCAGTGCATAATCAACCGCGCTATTATAAAGGCGCTGAAAAATGAGAATCATCTACCTGTCCAGCTACAGCATTGGGGCAATAATGCGAATAGCGGTTGAGATCTGCTGTTAATGTTCAAGAAAGTCTCTTCGAGCTACCAAGGATAGACAGTTGAAGAAATGATTTGTAACAAAATATCGAATTTTGTGACAAAGACACTACGGGCGCAACGGAACCCGGCAACAAATCATTTACTTGTTCATTCCAACCGCCGACCCCTTTGAACATCCGACGAACCCACAACGTTGTCACCCAGTCGCCTTCCAGGACCTCGGAAACTTTCTGGCTGACTAGCGGCGACGGATCCGTAGAAGAACTTCTCCACCATACTCGCACCAACGGCACCCTGGGCGCTCCACGTGCCACTACCAATTGTCGTATCTCCATACTTCTGCTCAAATGAGCCTTGCACCTTGTCCAGATCCAAAACCTGGAGGTTCCGCGAGTTGTCTCCGGCCTCGGTGTTACCATACTCTTGCTTGTAACGTACTTGGTCTTCGGCTGCGGCACGGTTCTCCTCACACAGGCGGAGTTGTTCCTTCAGCGCAGCTTCCTGGCCGCTGAGCGCCTTCTCTAGGACCTCTGAAGACCCATCAGAAAGCTCTTGAAGCTTTGCCATTGTTGTGTCAAGATCTGCGAGCTGCTGCATGATGATTGCCGCGGTAGCTTCGTTCTTTTGCTGGAAATCGAGGATCGCTGCAGTGTTCTGCTTGGTTTTCAATCTGTGATAAAGATGATCTTTTAGCAGTAGCTGTAGGGTCAAGCTAATGGTACGTACAGGTTTATCATGTCCACTCTTAAGCTGAGGATCTGCCTGGCTTTGGATACTTCCGACTGGAACTTTTCGATGCTTCCCTTCTTGAAACCGGTCATCACCCGGTCTCTCAAGCTCAATTTGTTGGCATCAGCTGAATGGCGAACACAACTGTCCAGCTTCTTATGAAAGTCATCGCAGAGCGTCTTGAATTGCAGCAGAACTGCGCTCAGAGCAGACTTCTGGTCAGTAAGTGCGCGTAATTCTGGCAGTGCTTGCGGGGACGCCTTGAGATACCGACGTAAATCCTCGAGGACGTTATCGGTTATCTTGAGGTCATCTGCAGCTCGAGTAAGAGTCTCCGGGGCATCTTTGATGCTATCAATAAATCCATAAAGGCTTTTGACGGCCTGCAGAAGGCCGACAATGCCGGCAGAAATACTTAGAGGGTCCGACATGGAGGTTGTGGAGGGTTGCGTTTCTGGTCAGAGTGAAATACAGCCTTGCGGGAGTTACTGGAAGCTGGAGCGGGTTTCAGGGATGTCTTTTGGCCCGGGCCTTATTGGAAGGACGAGAGTCAATTAATGTGAGCCACGTCACCGAAGTCTGCCTTGCTATGCGAGCCTAGAATCAATAATTCAAGATGGCGAATCACAACCATAATCGCACATGTGGCGTCAGCCACCGCAGGCCGCACGGGATTTGTAAGCCTGATAAAAGGAATCGAGCGAAATTAGACGAATAAAGCATGCAAAGCTCTCCTCTATCAGTAGGAAAAAGCATATGTCTAGAAGAATCTATACGCGCAACCTCCAGAAAGTATCTGTATGTCGAAAAACTCTGACTTGTGTTTGACCCCAAGCCCCACACGAGCTTGAGGGCAGGGATTTGGCTGGGCGATGGAAAGCTCGTATCAGCAGCATCTGCAGAGCTGAGCTCAGATTATCGTCGCACAAATATAAGCGCGCATCAGGTAGCCCCGCTCGACAAGGTTGCCCCACTTCTCTTGTTGAGGCTGCCTGATCACTGCAGGTATTTCTTGTCTAAAACTTCTCTCGCCATCCGCATATGCTTACAATTCTTCACAAAAGCCTTTGAGAAAAGAGCAACATATCTGATACATCGAGATGTCGTCTGCTTCTCTGAAATTCGGCAACCTATCGGCTGGGGACGGAAACTTCATCTTCCAGGGAATTCAGAATGCCCCTTTGACTTCTGCGCTCGAACGGAGCCATTTCCGACATGGCAACCCCCCACCACTGAACAGGCATTTCCTCGGCCGTGATCATGAGGTTTCGGCAATCAAGGCTTCCTTCCGGGAGGTTGAGGATGGAGAACAGAAACGATATGTCATCTATGGCATGGCTGGCATTGGGAAAAGCGAGATCTGTGTCAAACTACTTAACGATATGCGGAACGAGTAAGTCATATACGAAATACTTTTTTATCTTTTTGTACAGGGAAGCTTCGGAGTTCTACCTCGACCCAAAGACAATATTCATTACTCTCGTTGTATTACAAACATGTAGTGTCGCCTCAGGTTTGTTAGGCCTGGGTTTCGCATATCGCATTCATACGCATTGCAAATGCTAACTGTAAAAGGTTCTGGGGAATTTTCTGGGTCGACGTCAGCAACCTCGTGTCTGCAGAAGGAGATTTCAAAAAGATTGCAGACCAGATCCGTCCTGGCACAACCCATGAGACATTGGGGGACGCTTTAAGCGCTCTTGCCGAAGTGGACTGCAACACTCACCCTTGGTTCCTAATTTTAGACAACGCCGATGAACTAAGGGAAGACTATGCACGATTCTTCCCGTCCGTTCCCGGGGGATCAATCCTTTTGACATCGCGCAATCACGAATGTGCTGTTCATGAGACCGTGGGCTCATGGGAGCTCGGACACATTTCTTTTGAAGATTCTGTGAGCCTCCTCTTCAAAGCGGCTAGACTGCGCGAACGAGACTGGGAGTCCTACCGGCAACAAGCGGAGACGATCTCAAAGCTTCTCAGATCCCACACTTTAGCTTTGATTCAGGCTGGGGCATACATATCGCGAGACCGTCGAAATTGGAATGAGTATCCAAAAATTTTCAAAGAGAACCGCCAGCATCTTTTCACAACCCAACTGAACCAGGCGCGGTCGAAACATGGCCACATTTACGCAACCTTCGAAGTCTCAGCCTCCGCACTCGAATCCGATGGAACTACTGAAGCAAAAGACGCGCTGTGTTTGCTGGGGATCATTGCGATGTTGCATCACAGCGCGTTTCCAACGTCAATCTTTGAACATGCTCTGGTCGGATTGAACCACGTGGCAAGTTGTGGGTATAGTGACAAGATCGACCAGATATCAACTCGGCTTACGGACCATTTACCTGGATTTCTGTCAGAAAAGCCATATTCGACTTCACGTTGTGAAGCAGGGCTATACTGCCTAGAGGCTCTTTCGTTCATCAAACAAACCAGCGTCGGTGACCATGGCGGTGCCAAGTTGGTGTCAATTCACCCGCTTGCTCATTTCTGGGCACAAGATCGCCTGGGTAAGAGACGGAAAGAACAGGCTTGGATGATGACTGGCTCAATTCTCGCTCTTTGTGCAAAATCCGAACTGCAATATCTATCTACTTCCGACTTCGCACACCGGATCCTCCGTTCCAGACGAATCGAATATCACATCATGTCGTTTTTGCATAACAGAGCGGCATGTAGGCCCCCCGATACATGTGCGCCTGCGCATCTCCAAGTGGATTACACCATTGCAAGTATACTCAGCAAATTAAACCTTCTAGAGGCAAAGGAATTTTTGCACGAAGTCTTTGGGATGCTTGCAGTAGAGCCATTGAAAGCGGAAAACCCCGTTCTCTTGCCATTTTACGAATTAATGGCATGCGAGTTGAGCCGTGTCGAAGAATACTCATCAAGCATGAGTTTGGCGAAGCAAATGATTAGCCTACAAGAGGCAAACTCATTCCCCGAAGAAAAGCTTCTTGTATCCAACATGTTTCTTCTTCTAATTGAGATTGAAGCTGGAGCGACTGACGAAAAAATTGCCAAACTTGAAAGCTTTCTTTTACGAGCGAAGAGGATTCCCTCGTTTGACGGTAGGGAGTTGCGTTCCGGACAAGAAGCACTCGGGAATGTATACCTAAAAAACGGAGAAGTATCGAAGGCAATCGAATGGCTTGAACAAGCTGTTCAAATTCAGCAAATGGTCCCCATGGAGATCTCATCAGACCAGATTGTCATCCAGGAGACTCTTTCGAAAGCCTACCTAAAAAACGGTCAAGTGGATAAGGCAGTAGAATTGCTTGAACAGGTTGTTCAGGTTCGGCAGAAGAGGAACACGAAGAAGGCCTCGCTGCGGCTAAAGTCAGAGCGAGATCTTGGGTGCGCTTACCTACAGAATGGTCAAATAAAAGAAGCAATGGAGTTCCTTGAACCGATTGTTCAATTGAGGCAGAGCGAGTACGAGGAAGCCTCGTGGTGGCGGCTAGGGGTGGAAAATCTTCTTGGGCGCGTTTATTGTGAGGCGAACAGGTACCAAGATGCTCTGAAGCTATTGGATCATGTTGCAAGAGTTGAAAGAGCAACGTCGTCTCTCGACCCTGTAAACTATCTTTTCACTCTACGCCACCTCGCAAAGATATACTATCTAAATGGACAACCCGAAAAGGCCAAAGAGGTAGTAGTCGAATGGGATGGTGCATTGAGTGGTCTTTCTCAGGACGATGCTCGGTGGTTCGAAGATAGGGATATCGTTATATCGTGGATGCGACAACTTGGCATGGAGGATAGGCCACATTCTCCCAACAAATCTGATCTGGACCCTGCGTTTGAACGGGCTTCAACTGACGGGGTGTTTGAATGGGCCATAACTGATGAGAATTCTGGGTGGTTTACAATCTTCGAGGAATAGAAGGGTAGGGCGACTCTAGAGGTCCTGGAACTTGGAGGGGAATCTTCTTTACTTTCATAGTCCGAAGTTATGGAGTTACAAACCAGCAATTACCTTACAACTGACCCAAGCACCGTGACGGGCGCTCTCCCGGCTACGGAGAGTCATTCATTAGGCGCTGTGTGTAATCACCAAAGTCTATAAACGTTGTTCATCTGCTAAACCAAAGAGATAAGGCAATACTGGAATATCAAATTCAACATGACTCCTCATAATTCGGGTCTTGCGATTCTTCTAGGCATTAACTACATGAATTGAATCTCAGTCACGCCCTTCCCCATAGCCATAGTGCTGGTGATACCACCAGACACCATCGTCAGAATCGAATCGATATAATTAGCCCCACTCCATCTCTGATGACGCACAACCTCACAGCCTCTTTCCAATTCAGGTTCCTGGATCATCTCGCCATAAGCGCGCATGCCGCGAGCAGCATATTCCCGAGCAAATTCATTCGTCATCGAAGCGGTGGAGTGCAGCCCCGCAAGGGTGACAAACTGCCAGCAGTAGCCCAACTGCCCCAGCCGGTGGATGTAAGTCTCTTGCTCCTCTGGACGCATAGACCGCTTCCAATTGAATGAAGGAGAAAGATTGTAGGCAAGCTTCTGAGAAGGCCAAACAGCATGCACCACATCGGCAAACTGCTTCGCCTGCGTGTAGTCGGGCATTTTCGATTCCATCCACACGAGATCTACCAGATGTGTCAGCTTCGGTCATGGTTTATTGGCACTGTAACTTACCAGAATAAGGGGCGAACTCAACAGCCCTGGCGATGGCACACTCGCATCCTCCCTGATACCGATAGTACCCTTCTAGCGTTCGAGGTGCTTCCCAGTCAAAGTAGACGTCCTGGCCAAGCAGCCCCTTTACCAGAGCGCGGCATTCGTGGTTCGACTTCCCCCTCGCGGACTGCAGATACTGGTCAATCAGCACATCCTTGTCAGCGTACGAGCCACTCCGAATCGCAGCAACAACAGCATCACGAAACGTCTTCAACTCCGCCTCCTCAAGCCACCGCTCCTCAACAGCCGCCAGATCCACCCCCACCCTCACCCCCGCACTCCCCTCCCTCCCCGCCGCCGCCGCCGCCTCCAGCACATCCACCAACGGCTCCAATCCCTCCTTCGTCGCCCCCAACACAAACTCATGATCCCGCCTATCAACCGTCGACGTAATCAGCGTCGCGGCCTCCGCATCCGTCCTCCCCACCACCACCAACTCCGTCCCCATCACATCCGCCTGCGCGCGGCACGCAACCAACCGATTAACATGCTCGCGCACCGGCACCATGACTTTCCCGCCCATGTGCCCGCACTTCTTCGTGCCGGCCGCCTGGTCCTCGACGTGGATGCCCGCCGCGCCGGCTTCGATGAAGAGCTTGGTCAGCTTCATGGTGGCGGTGATGCCGCCGTGGCCGGTGTCGGCGTCGGCGATGATGGGGCGGAGGAAGTCGGTGTTGGGAGCGGAGCTGCGCGCGGAGGCGGGTGTGGTGGTGAGGCGGGCTTGGCGCTGCTTGCGGTCGTGGAAGAGCTGGGCTTTGAAGAGGTGGTCGACTTTGCGGGGGACGGTGTCCTGGGTTGGGTGGGTGCGGTTAGTGGGTGGAGAGGGATTGGAGGGGGATTGGGCTGACCATTGGGTAGTCGGCGAGGTCGGGACCGGGCTCGTTGGTGGAGGAGGCGGTTGCGGAGCACTGCCAGCCCGAGACGTAGACCGTGTCGAGGTACTTTGCCATCTGCGTCACCTGCACGGGGTCCATGCAGCCGAAGGTGAAGCTGACGTCTTTGTTCTGTGGCTCTTAGCGATGAAGACGGTGTACTGCGGGAGAATGGGATCTCACCATCCAGCGCTCCTCGAGGATTGCCCAAAGCTTCTTGCTCATGGAATTGCTTGGATACTCGATCTTCAGGTTCCCTCTCTTTGAGCAAATCTCCTCGGCCGTGTATGGTCGCTTCGTTGACGACCACCGGGGAGAGCTCCACCAATCTTTCGTCGCCTTCACATCAGCAGCGAATGCGGCGTCCTCGAGATGCATGTCAATGATTGCCCTTCTCTGGTCCTGTGACACTTGCTGATGATTGATTTGTGGGTCGATTACTTCCTTGGACTTCGTGCCGTTGATGATAGCTTCGTGGCCCATGTTCAAGAGAGGTCTGTGAGAAACAAGTTGAGGTGAAGTGGCGAACTCTGGAGTGGATTGATGGGCTTCGGCCGGCAATGGGCGTGCTCTTTAAAGTTCAGACCTCATGCGGTGTCTTGCCAAGTACGGGACACGGCCCGTGGATGCACTCATTGCCCAAGGTTCAGCCTGGTCATTGATCGGCAGCACTGACGCGGCGCATGAGTGCTTGCGTGTATTTTGGAAGGTCGGAAGCCTGAAATTACTACAATATTCTCGGAATTCCCGACGGACCTACCGACGGGGGCATGGATGCGTAACAGGGCGAAGTAAATGCACAGCAGCTGGTTTCACCGGACCTGCATGCATGTACATGGAAGCTGTGGACCTGAACGACGCGCGTCGATAGAATCTCAATCCATATCACGGTGTTAGGCCAGCCTATATGCAGCAGGTCGAGTGGGACGCGCTACAATCGGGATTTGCCTCCCGGTAGGTGGAGGTGTCTATAATTTTGATCGTCTGAGATGGATATCACTTCCTTGGAAAGGGAAAAAAAAACATCAATTCTCTGTAAATGTGAAAGACTCTGTGTATTGTGTATCTACTATAGGAAAAAGTCCCGAAAACAACTGTGCTGAAAGTGCTCGCTGTCACTCCAGCTGCTTCTTCACGAATTCGTACACAGTAAAGGTGACAGCTTGTCCAGGCGCTACCCTGATGACTCGTGGAGTGATTCCTTTGTAGAATGCACGCACCCCCTCTCTCTGCAGAAGCTCCATTGTAATGAAGACTCCCTTCTGCAGCCCGCTCTCGCCTGAAATCCGGACGGAGTTTTGCATGCGAGTTTTGATCGTGTCAATTGGTGCGTTGCAAAGAGGGCCAACAGCACCCGAGATCAGTCCAATTGCTGCCGTCTGATAGCTTGGAGGGTCCCTGCCGGAGGGTTGATACTGCGCGAGTCTGGCCTTTAACGCAGTGTAAACGCTGAAGTTCGCCGCTTGGTTGGTGCCTTGGCGGAGTGCTGTGAGAGCTACACCCTGGTATAGGGCCCCGATTCCCTCATGCCATGCAACAGACACGGCCGCGTGAAGGGCGTTTCGGTACTGCGGCAATGCAGCAGCCCCTCTGATGCCCGGAACGCTGTTCTGGCCCTGCAGTCTGATCTTGACGACTTCCATGGGACTGACGACTAAGATTGCCTCGGTGACACCCGCACCAAGACCGGCTGCGAAGATGGCTGTGCGGTTGAGTTCGCCGGAGAGAGACTGCAGTGATGTCTTGTAGGCTTCAAACGAGGCGAAGCGAACCGCCATCTTTGGTCCCATTCCGATCAACACGGCATCAAAGCCTTTGTACAGTGCAAACAGGCCTTCTGAACGCACTATGCGGGAGAATGTGCTGCCAATCCCGAGCTTGTTGGTCTTCGAGATGGTTAGCTTCGAGACGCGTGTGGTATTTGGGGCATTCTATCTTACCCCAGAAGTAGCGTCTTTGCGCAGCAGCTGCATCCTGACTTTGACTGTGTCTAAAGGATGGCAAAGACAGGCCTCCATGATACCCGCCGCTCCACCCGCTTTTTTGGAGAATGGAAAATCAGCAAGCTATTGAGTTCTGACTGGTAAGAGGTCAAACAAACCAAAGAGATGTGTAACAGCTGGCAATGGGGATGCCATAGTCGGCTTCGCAATTTGCTTCGTCATTTTCCGATGTCAACAAGTCTTGATGGTTTGCTGTTCAGAGGTCTGTCTTGCGATACTCAGGTGGAGGAGTCAACTGTCTCTTCTGGCCTGCTGCTTTGCCCATTGCTGATAAGCAATGTCACCCAATCCACAGCATGTGGCACCATCAAACCTTCGAGGACGCGTGTATCGCCGTCCTGTGAAACTCGCATCCGATGGTCCACATACTCCTTGTTCTGACTACGTGGGGCCGATATCAAAGACACTCCTTCCCATTATCTTGAAGATCAGCGATAATCGCCACATCACGAGAGTCGGGTAAGACTATATTCCCTTGAAAGCCTATGGCTGGTGGAACCTTTATTGCATCATTTGTGGGCGGAATATGCCAAGCGACCTGGCAGTGTTCGCGGGTTGCCTTACTATATCCCAGTCATCTCCAGCCAGTTGAAGTTGGGCTTGCGTGTACAGACGGGTTCGGCAGCCGCCTACTAACGCCAAGAAAGATACGGGCTCAGCACGGAGAATAAGTGTACCCGTGTGCATGATACGATGGGTCAGGTCCACTACTCTTGGCCATTGACAAGCTTCTGATACACGTAAAGCCTAATTCAGGCGAGTGTTCCACTGTGGAGCATTCCCGTTTGTGGAGGCGGGAGCGGCAGATCGCTCGGTTAGTCGCTCGCTGAGAGCTTGAACGATCTCGAGTGGATCAGATTGCCGGGGTTTGTCGGCTCTCCCGCAACATCGGGTATCTATACAAGGGGTTTGCCGCGCCGTCATCGCCGATCAGAATTCCCTGCAACGGTTACGCGTCCGACGCCTGACACAAAGTTTCTTTTCCAGCAAAAGCTGCAAATCCCAATCTATTCTCCTATCAGAATGAACCTAAATTCCTTACTCTGACCTATCAGGCTACTGGAACAAACTTAGCTCCCCTGTAACGGCATTCGCGTTGGCATTCCGCTGCGCCAAGAAGGCACCTTATACTGCTGTCGTAAGCTCTCCACCGCAGTATATGTGGGTTTGCAGCGGTATGATAGCACAAACTTGCCTTCTCGTAGCAAGCAGAAATTTCCGCCAATCATAGCAATTGTATAAGCATGAATCCCCAAGTGGAACATACTTTATCACCAGAAACCCCTGGCCTCCCTTGTACAAACTATCCACGCAAGCATGACTGCGCAATAGAGTGACGGAGCTCGGAATTAGGAATTTGTTGGACGGGATGGGAACTCGGCATGTAGCCGTTAATCGTGTGCACCGATTGCGTCAGAGTGGAATGACATCCAGAGAGACAAATGTTAATTCCCTGTCCTTGGCTGTGATATCAACACGGCCACGAAGCTTGGGGATTTCTTGTTTCCAGTGAATCACTAGCTTTCTAGTGCAACAAGTTACCGTTGTCCCATTTATCACTCTATTCCATGATGGGAGCAGATCCAACGAACGCATCGCCTCATGTGCGCAAGGCTTTTGAGATGGTTTGCGCTCTTTTCTATAATGTGTCCATGCAGTTCAAACCGCTAATAATTGTCTCAGGTTTTGAAGCCTTCATGCAAAGCGCTGTTCAAGTCATGGATTCTCGTACCGCTTGGTGTAGTTATCATGTTGTATTTTGTATTAGCGCTCGATGCCCTCATCGGCCTTGGAACCGTTTCTTTCCCAGCCAGCGTTGCCTGTCTTCTGATTCTTTTCTTTGCCTTGATTTTGGCAGATTTCATGTTGAACGACAGTCAAATGAAGCAGATTTTGAGAGTTGTAGATGTTCCGAGCGGATTCGCACTCCGAACCATGAACCTCTACTTCACACCTAGCTTTATTCTTCTTCCTCTTAGTCAGATGATTAGCGGCACGGAGATTGGGGTCTTGATTGGAGTATTCATCATTGGCTACATACTTCAGCTGGCTCTTACGGCGTACACTTCGCGGGCTATTCAGTTCCTGCTTCGGAGATTTCATTTATCCAAAGGCCTTTCATCACAAGTCCCTGAAACGAGGTCAGTAACCCATTCATCAATCGCACATCTGCACTCAACCATTGCTCACCCATCTGCCATAGTTCGTCAGACACGCAACAAGATGCCAGTACCCAGGGATCCTCTTCCGAGAAATCAGAGGCAGGCCATCCATGCTCTGAGACGCCGTCAGACATTGACTCTCGAACACCATCTCCCAATGAACCGTCGGCCGTTCTCGTTGCTACAAAGAGGTTGGCGGATGCCATCCCAAAGTACCTCGACATAACGACCTATCTTTGCCTCTTCATCTTCATCGGTATCCCCGTGTACTATTCCACTGGTTACACGATGCCAATATTCCTCACCGTCAACGTGCTGATGTTCTTCGGCGCGAATGCAATCCCGCCCAAGATTCGAAGAGTTGCTCACCCCGTGATCATCACCGCACTCTTCAGTGTTCTTGGAATCTGGGTCATTGCTCTCACGCAAGACATGAGCTTGGAAGATGGGCTGAGCCTGTACAAGATCGACTCCAACTACCAAGAATACTTCCGCGGCACTGCGGGACTCCCGCTGCCTGGCGCAGGGGACATTCTCTCGAGTCTACTCGATGCCAGCATCGTGTCACTCGCAATGCCCATGTTCCAGCACCGGTACGACCTGCGTCGGTACTTTCTCGCAATTCTGGGTCCGGTGGTGGCACTTACCATGCCGTCGCTTTTCGGGTACCCGCCCGTCTGCTTCGCTCTCGGCATCTCAGCAACGCGGAGTCTCGCCATGGCTCCCCGCAGCGTCACTCTTGCGCTAGCGCAGTTGTCGGCAGAGAATCTCGGCGGCGACACGTCTGCCATCTCGCCCATCGCCGTGGTGAGTGGCATCTCCGGCCCCATCTTTGGGCCAACCATATTGCGCTTGCTGCGCATCCCGAAAGGTATGTAATAGCCAGCTTCATTCGACACATGAAGGACGCTGACAGGCTGTTGACAGATGACTACGTAACTACTGGTGTCGTGCTTGGGGCGAATTCTTCTGCTATCGCCACGGCCATGTTGTTGGACAAGGATCGCCGGGCTGCGGCGTTGAGTTCACTGTCGATGAGCGTCTTTGGGATTCTCTTCCTTGTTTTAACAGTTATTCCGAGCGTGCAAATTTATATACGTAGTCTGGTTGGATTATAGTCATGGGGTTTCGTACAAGGTGTGGAATAACTTGTCGAAAGGGTGAGTGGGTTGCATTGTAAAGCCAATTGGTGTTCACCGCAGACAAGGTTTCTTCTCGAATTGAGCAAAGAGCTCAGGAGGTGGACGGTAAAGCTGGCTCGAGTTGAGTCAAAAAGCATTCTGATATGAATGATTTTCGTTGTCACTACGAATTGATTTGCATGGACAACCAATCCATCATGTCAACATTTCCGGACTTCCCGATCAGACTAAATTACTTGGCGGTAGCGAGGGTTTCTCAATACTACAATACATGAGAGACGAGGGGACATGGCGCCGATTTTTATGTGAACGTAAAGTCGGTGCTGAAGGCATTTGGGTCAAAGGACATCTCCGACAGAACAAAATCTTCCAGGTCAATTTCCTGGCCCAGTGTGGATAGATCCAACTGTTGCTGGTCATGATGAGTTTGGCTCTCCACCTTCTTCTTTCCGGCCGACGCATTCCCTTGCGCTGTCTCTGATGGCAAGCCATACTGGTTCTGATCGTCCAGCTCTGATGGGATGCCCATGTTCCAGATATTTCCCGCATCTCTGTTCCGGATTGCATTGGTAATCAGAGCTTTCAACGCAGCGGCTTTGGCCAAGCAGCGCGTCGCTTCTGGCCAATCGTCCAGCAATCCGTTGACAACATGCCAAGCCCTCCTCGTTGCGGGGCTTTGTGGACGTGCGGCGAGCTCGCTGGCGACGAAAGTGGCGGCGGACCATTGGAAATATGAGGCGCCGAGCCAGCGCCAGCGTTCAAAACACCTAGCTTTTTGAACGGTTCTGGACAATTCTAGCACATGGATGCCGAGCAGAAAGAGGAGATCACAGGTGCGTGGAGGGAGCGAGTGGCTGTGCTGATTGTAGGGCGGTGAGATGTGGAGGAGAAGACGCCGCTTAGCCAAGATCATAGCGATTACATGAGCAGCGAATCTGCTGATGGGGCTCTCGCCTGAGGAATCCCGAAAGTACTTCGCTTCCATAGCGTTCCGGGTCGCGTGAAGCCGATGCTCCGCCCTGTCCGCCACGAGGTTCCGCCCGACGGGAGTGAGAGAGCGCTCGGATCTGATGCGGTTGAAAGTTTTCGTGATTTCGTACTGCATCAGACAGAAGCTGGACTCAGTAAAACCATCGTGCTCCTCGCCTGCAGCGGCGCCCGCAAACTCCAGTTCGTAGTCGTTCACATTGAGCGGTAGCTTCTCGTCTGTGCAGACACTAGGCGCAATACCCTCTACGCCAAAATCATCAGGGTGATCCACGAGCGTCAGCAACTGCCACCAGAGTCGCCTCCGTAACTCAATTTCTAGGCAAGAAATCCCCGGGGAAACGGTATTACGGTTGAGACCCATTCGGTTTGCGAGATTGATTGCGGCACCGCAAAGGGCGTAGAGCCGGGAGTCACCTCGATGCTTCAGATAGTACAGGTAAAGAAGGAGTGCTTGGACGGTGCTCAGTTCTGGCGCGCCTAGAAAATTGGCTGCTTGCAAAGATTGCTCTGTGAGCGATACGCATTTCTGCAGAACCGCCTCCTTGACGCATCCAAAACTTGTCGAAACATCCTTGTCAGACATGGAAGCGACCGCAAGGAGACAGATGGCCTGTATCAAGGCCCCTACGGAAGGATTTAAACTGCAGCAATTCGCATCATGCGCCGAGATCACGGCTTTCATCGTCGGCTTGTGCAGGATTTTGACCATTGGGTCGATGTTGTCGACGAATCTACTCCAGCACACTCGCCGCTGCTTCAGAGGAAGAAGAGATGGGGGAAACGTGCCCACTGGTTGCTGAAAGGGAAACCCCGTGCAGGATGGTGGATTGTTCGAGGCTGCTTGAGACTGGTTTGCCGATGGCGTTGCCCCAGGGTAGTTGAGCTCGGCATGCGAATGTGTGATGGACGGTGTGTTTATTAGAACGCTGCTGACGCAATCTTCTTCCAGTCGAGTCCAGTAGCTGATGTCGCTGTGGTCGCCGTTGGTCGTACTTTGCAGAGTGTAAGGTGCCGCAGAAAACGGAGACGCACTCCACTGGCCTTGTTCATTGTCCGACACCGCCCCTACCGCATCAGTCAACTGAAAGGTGAGTGGAACGCTTCTGAAGGTTCAAACCTGGCATTGGTTTCTCCTGCTCCGGGCTGCTGTTCTCGCCCGCCTCCCTACCCTCCTCACCACCTGTCTTCTCGTCCCCTTCATCATCGGCGATCAGTAGATGAGGTGCGTGCCTCTTCAGAAGCGCCTCCAATTGATTGAAGCGATCGAAAAACGACCTCTCTTCTTTGCTGGCAGCGGAAGCCCCCGCCCGCTTCGGCCTCCTCACGGTGCGAACCTGTGGTGGGAATGAACAGGCAATGCCTGCCAGGGTGCAGTTGCGACACGGTTGAACCTTATCGCACTTGACTTTCCGGTCACGGCATGTCCGACAGGCAGTCTTGAACCTCGGTGTCTCACCAAGCCTTCGGTTGCCGGCAAAGTTAAGTTCAGTCATCTTGACAAAGTAACTGCCCTTTGTTCAAGAACTGCCGGTGAAGTGGGCTGCAAGATATACCTCGCTGAAGATAAGCCCCATGACCGCTCAGCCAATGAAGATGAGTACAACATCCCCGTCTTCCTCGAAATCTGTGGCGTGCAAGCCTGATTCGCCTCCTTATCAGTTGCGGGGTTGCAGCGCTTCGGTTGAGGGCTGGCTTCAATGCGGGGCCATGGTCGTGCACAACCAACTCTGAGCAATATGATCGACTCCCATCCTGCGCGTCACTGCGCAGTGCAACAGTCCGACATGGCGATGATCAGTTATCCCTTGGTTACGAATCGTCACAAGTGCCAATCACGGGGAAGGCGGGAACGCTTCTTAGCTATCTCGGCCTGATAGATCGTCGCAAGGATCATTGTTGGATTAATTTTCAGAGCTGACGGGCTTTCCCGTTTGCTTAGAACAAGGAATGGCTGTTTGCATCGGGCTTTTTACTGAGACGATCCCCAAAAAGAAAAGAAAAAGGGAGAGAACAAAAGAGAGAAACAGGTGAAGGCCTGGCGCCCAAGAGATAGATTGCTAAATCCCATTATGTAAGTGGGAAGCTGACCCTAGCCAGGCCGAGGTTCTCTCCAAAAGCCCGGTCGGTCAGTGCGCACAAGTAGGCGTCACTCTCCTCACTGCATCGGTGCTCAACCCATGACCAGGCGGGGATAACGAAGACGTCCTTCTCTTTCCATTCAAACGTCGTCTCTCCCGTCAGTGCGCTGACCTTGGTACGACCTTTCCTACTCTGCACGACGTAGATGAAGGAGCATGTCTCGCGGAGAGCAGGGGTGGCGTAGCCCTTCGACAGGCGCTCGGCTTGAGCTGCGATTGTCTTCGAGAAATGGTTTCCGTTGATCGAATAGTTGTAAACAGCTCTTGGCCCATCCAGGGTGTCAAGAGATTGCTGAGCTACTTTCCATGGGAGATGGAACAAACTCCCTTCCGTGACCCTGTAGAACAGCGAGTAGTTAGCCTAGGACCACACTGCCAAGACTTACGAACGCCGGCGACTCACAGATCAGGTACCCTTGGCGTAGGATAGAGCTCAAGGAAATTGATGCGCGCAAACACGTGGAGGGGAATGTCGAGGCAATCAACCCAGAAAGTCGGGGTGGTGCCATCATTACCATGATAGTGCCATTGCCATGACGGAGTCAGCACCAGGTCGCCTGGCTCGAGGTAAATCTTGTGACCAGACAAGGAGGTGAAGCCCTTGTCGCTCTCGAGAATCAGCCGCACTGCATAGGCCATGTGCCGGTGTGCCGGGGCCGTCTCTCCTGGTAGCACCATCTGGAAACCAGCATACAGCGTATCGGTGGTGTAGGGAGACGGACTGCCCTTCTCGGCTGCTGCCAGTCAGTGTAATCCAGTCAGGCGGAGAAAGGGGCGGGTTGAACTTACGGAAGCCTGGGTTCACCATCATCAGCGCCCTGCGCTCTGCCTTTTCCTCGGGCACAGAAGAACCAGCCTCTAGCATAAGCCGCCGCATCTCCGCCCAGCGCCACGCAGTGGCCAATGCGCGTGGGTTGGGATTTAGCTTGGAAACCTTGTCGGCAACCGTCCACATAGGCCATGTATTCTTCTCTACGCACTGCTGCGCGGCCTGGGCCATAGTCTCTTCATCCGAGGCCTCCGTCCGAGGTGTCGGCATGCTTGTCAACAGAGCACGTGAGGGCAAAGGACTATATGATCAGTTATCTGAACTTGAACGGCAGGGCTTGTAGTGTACACACCACACAGGTCGTTCAAGATTTATCCTTCGCGGGGGAGCAACAACATCGGTTGCATATACCTTATCGTTATCGCCACTATGCAACGAATGGGTCGTCCACCTCGCAGCCCAGCGGTTGTACCGAGATTCCCACGTCGAGAAGCTTTGGGGTCCAACACTGCTTCTTCGGCCCTGTCGGCGATGTCGGCGTTCTCGGCATTGTCGCGTCTGACTTTACCCTTCTGGGATTGCATCCTTCCCCCAGGCATTGAATCGAGACGAATGCAAACCATCATATTTTGATAAACCGTTTGCGAATATTCTCAATGGTTTCAAGTGGGCCATCGTCATAGCTCTCTGTTACGAAATCATTGAACGCCTCCACCAGATCTGTTCACCCAAACTATTCATTCATTCAACCATGGCCAATGACTCGAAAGTCATCATCATCGGCGCGGGTAAGTCGTGCGCAACAACTCTTGTACGTAGCTGAATGTTAAGTTCCATCTCTAGGGGTCACCGGCTTGTCTCTTGCCCATGGCCTGAACAAGGTATGACTTGCCCCCGAACACCATAGCCCCTGACCACTTCTTAACACACTCCCTCGCCTTCCAGAAAGAAATTCCGTTCGAGATCTACGAGAAACGTGGATCTGCAGCGCCCCAGCGTGACTGGGGCATTACCGTCCACTGGGCAGTCGAGTTTTTGGACCTGTACCCCGAGGGTATGGAAGAGCGGCTGCGAACTGCTCAGGTCATCCAAAGAAAGGACTACGGCGCACAAGAGACTGTGCTTTTCCACGATGGAGAGACTTTTCCACCCAGTTGTCTCTCTCTGTCATCATGCATGGTTGCAGCCGTCCCCCAGCCCTTCAGTCACTACCCTTCCTTCTCTACATGGTGTATTTCCTGCCCCGCCTCATACCCATTGCCTCCAGGGCGTTGGGGACGAAACGTGCCGCTGTGTTGGACACGGGTGTTGCCACGAATAATAGCCAGCGGAGCAGCAGGATACGTGTCGTTGTCTAAGATGCTGTTTCCGGTGCGCCGGGAGACTCCGAAACTTGAATGGCGCCTTATGCCGGTCCGTCGTAACATGAGTAAGACCTATTGCTGTTGCTGATGGCCGCAGCTGACATTGCAATGTGTATCTATTAGCCCGGCAGATGCTGTATGGAATCCTGTTATTTGAGTCGCCGCTAAGCAAAACTGGAAGCGGAAGTATCCTATAACCGTGCCGTATCTCTCTCTCTCTCTCTCGTAGTCCCGTAGAACAAACTTAAACAGGGGTTAATAAAAGGCTTTTTGTACGTCATTTTAATATTAGCTCACACTCAACTGATAATTCCGGATGCCGCCGGTATTTCCAGTCCTGACGCGCTAACCATGGCTAAAAGAATTTTATTTTCTATTAATAAAATAAATAATAATTTCCGTCTGGCTCGGCTTTCACCATTAGTACTCTATGTTTAACTGTTAAACAGTGCAAAGTAATTGAATTGTACACTGCTGAAGAGCAGAATAACAGTAGAAACTACCTGTTTATATACATGGTTTATGCGTGCACGCGCCTTAAAGTATCGTGAGTAAGTCACGCTTGGTGGTGAGATAAACAGGGGTTCTACCTTGGTGTTGAGAAAAGAACACGAGATATACGGCAGTTAGGCTCGGGGCAAAAAGTAATGCACAGTCTGACATTAACCTAAGAAAATATATATATTAAACTTAAGATGAGACCTCTTAGCCTAGGACTAAGTTAGGTTAGAAGAAGTCTAAATTTCTACCTAGTATTCTGATAGAATTTTCGTAAAACTGAGATGTCTAAGATGTAGTGGCTAAAAATAGAGGGGATACGAGTAATATGTGAAAAGAATCGTCTATAAAAACGCACGCTGGATCCACGGGAAACCAATTTCTATCATTCACCTCTCAGTCCAATCTCATCGCCCAGAAAGATGTCGCTCAAGATTTTTATAACCTTCGTCGCCTGTTACGCGGCGGTAGCCGTTGCTGTTCGTCTTCCTAAATCTTACTGCACCAAGGCTTTAATAAACTGATCTATGTTTTAGAAAGATGGAACTTGCTTCTTCGACGGCCTATACTATGGCAGTTGCCAGTTCAAAGATGGGACCCCTTCTGTAGCTTGTGCTCAGTCACAGGCTTGCCCAAATGACGGAAAAACTCACAACTGCTGGTGGGACGAGCAAAAGGGCGATCCCGCTGATTGCAATGGAGCTTCAGGATAACTGTGGCTTCTGCGACCAATGCATGATCCCTTAGGACGCCCGTGTGTCAGGGGTTGGACCCGTGTGATGCCTTGGATGGTTCCTGCGGCAGACAGCCAGTGGAGGGGAATGAGAAGGTTCGAGAACATGTTGCTAAATCTGGAAAGCGTCCAGTGCGCAGTTGTATATTACTCGCACTGCCCTCGTCTTTTGTCTATTGCTTTTCTCTCCAGCTTAGTCTCCTTGTAGCTAGCAATGCCACTGCATACCTGCAAGCGCACCCTTCCGTCCGAGTTTTCTGTCTCCCCACTTCTTCAACCTGTAGAGGCTGCGCCGTAACAAAGGGGGTAATTGCAAGTCTATAAGCAGATTTTCTAGAGAGTAGAAGATATCGGCTCTCAAGTAGGGTTGGCAGTTCGAGTGCCGTTCAAGAGCGAATAAACGGTCTAAAGGCTCTCTCGCCTGTTCTACTCTTTCCTTCTACGTCTTCGTTCACGGGCACTATTATAAACAGCCCGCTCTCCAATTATCTAGTCTAATCGGGCTGGCTACTTTTTTGAATCAAGCTTATGCGTCGGCGGTTAGGGTAACACTAATATCCTGCCGCTAAGCCGTTCGCTTGCACTATCGTGCTAGGCGCATTTCTACTAAAAATAACAAATATACTCTAGTATTCCGTGCCACTATAAGCTTATTCTAGAGGCCTAGCGCAGCGGAAAAAAAGTGTAAAACAAGTAGTGCACGGCCGGAAGCACCAGATATCATTGTAACGGGCACTTGGACGAAGTAAGGGCAGAGAACCGCTTTAACCTTAGAATAAATAGAGCATAAGATCGACGCTTCTAACAGCAGTAAACGCTATGTCGCAGCTCTTATTATTAGGAATAGTCTTCGCGCACCAAAACTCCTGTGCAGCAGAATTCTAATGTTCCTCCCGCGCACGGTCAAGATGACAGCCAATCAGACTCAAAAATATTGGAAGAGGGGCGGATTACAATAAAGCATAGGTCTTAGGTTTATAACACCGGACTTGGCTATCTTGGATAGGATATAATAAGATTTCGCGAGTCTTCTATCTGGTGTTCCTGGCCGTTGCGTGGGGTCTACAAGCCTAGCGTGTCGCTTGCGATAGCGCGAGGTCAAGCTGCACGGGCAGCGCATCGAGCTGGGCGTCGACGCGCCCGTCGCCGCGCTGGACCTGTTCAACACCGAGGACGTGCAGCGTGTGGCGCGGTGGAATGCGGAGCTGCCGGAGGCGAACGATGCGTGCGTGCACCGGCTTTTTGAGGAGCAAGTGGCGGCCCGCGGCGACGCGCCTGCGGTCGAGGCGTGGGACTGCAATCTGAGCTTCCGCGAGCTGGACGCGCTGGCAGTGTACCTGGTGCGCGAGTGCGGCGTGGGGCCGGAAACAATCGTGCCGTTCGCGTTCGAGAAGAGCGGGTGGGCATTGGTGGCGGTGCTG
This sequence comes from Lasiodiplodia citricola, assembly GCA_023089105.1. NCBI lineage: Eukaryota > Fungi > Ascomycota > Dothideomycetes > Botryosphaeriales > Botryosphaeriaceae > Lasiodiplodia > Lasiodiplodia citricola. Next base: position 450,740 of record JAJNLL010000024.1, read on the forward strand.
GCGGTGTTGAAGGCAGGTGGTGGTGCCTGCGTCGCGCTGGACGTGAAGCTGCCAGATCCTCGCCCAGACAGCGGCCCGAGTCGCCGTGGCGTCGCCGACTCGTCGAATATCGGCTTCGGCGTCGGCTGCCGCACCTGGGTCGTGGTGCCCGGCCAGCCGGACCGGCTCGCGCCCGTCGGCACCATCGGCGAGCTGCTTATCGAGGGCCCCATCGTCGGCCGCCGCGACGCGCAGCACAAGCTGCACGGCCAGCGCGTCGAGATGGCCGAGATCGAGCACCACGCGCGCGCCGCCGTGCCGCCGGGCTTGCCGCTGGCCGTCGAGGTCATCCGCCGCGGCGGCCAACAACAACTCGCCGCCCGCCGCCGCCGCCGATGAGCTCCCCGCCGAGCGCCTGGCCGCGCTGCGCAGCGCCCTGGCCGACGCCCTGCCGCAGTACATGGTGCCGTCGCTGTACGTCTGCGTGCCGCAGCTGCCCATGACGTCGTCCGGCAAGGTCGACCGCCGCGCGCTGCGTGATGTCGGCGCCCAGCTGTCGGCCGCCGACGTCGCCCGCGCGTCGCTGGCCGACGCCGCGAAGCTGCAGCCCACGACCGATGCCGAGCGGCTGCTGCGGGCCAGCTGGGCCGCCGCCCTGGCCGTGCCCGAGACCCTCATCGGCGTCGACGACAACTTCTTCCGCCTGGGCGGCGACTCGGTCGCGGCCATGCGCCTAGTAGCTCACTGCCGTCGCCGGGCCGGCCTGGCGCTGACCGTCGTCCAGGTCTTCTCCGCCCCGGTGCTGCGCCGCATGGCTGCCCTGGCGGCGCCGCTACCGCTTGCCGCTGCTGCTGCTTCGAGGCGGGCGTGCCCGTTCGAGCTGGTCCAGGAGCGCGAGCACGCCGTCAGCCTCGCGGCCTCTCAGTGTGGCGTCCCGCGCGGCTCGATCAAGGACATTTACCCCTGCACACCGCTTCAAGAGGGGCTGATTGCCGCCTCGAACAGGCAGCCGGGCGCGTACGTCGGCCGCATGGTCTTCTCTCTAGCGGGCCACATTGATATCACGCGCTTCCGCTCCGCGTGGGAGACGGTCGTGGCCGAGACGCCCATCTTGCGCACGCGCGTCGTGCAGGCCGCCGCCTCTGGCGCACTCCTGCAGGTCGTGGTGGATGAGGCTCTGGAGTGGAAGACGTACAGCGACGTGGACAACAGCGAGCTGGACATCTCCTACGGGCGGCCCCTGCATCAACTTGCTCTCAGTCATGACTGCAAGACGGCTACTTGGATCTGCCACCACGCCTTGTATGACGGATGGACCCTCCCGCGGCTGCTGGACCGCATCGAGCAGGCGTACCGCGGCACTCCCCGTGCCCTGCCCGCCAGTTCGTTCGCAGACTTCATCAAACATCTCAATGGAGCGCCTTCGGCCCAGGCCGACGAGTTCTGGAGCTCCGCTTTGGCCGGCGCTCCTGCCACGCAGTTCCCAGCGCCCATGGTGGATGCGCACAAAGACACTCGGGCACAAGTCGTAAGCCGCCTTGTGCAATGGGACGTTGCTTCAGATCTCGGCATAACCGCACAGACGCTGTTGCGGGCGGCGTGGGCCCTTGTGGTCTCGCAGCATGTCGGCGAGGACGATGTTGTCTTTGGCATGGCACTGTCAGGGCGCTCCGCTTCTGTTGATGACATTGCCGATGTCCTTGGGCCCACCATCACCACAATCCCCGTCCGAGTCCGCCCGGACCCCCGGTTGACCATCGCCGAGTACCTGCAGCAGACTCAGGCCGATTCTGTCAAGGCCATGCCCTTCGAGCACTCGGGCTTGCAGCAGATTGCCTCGCTCAACCAGAACCTCCGAAACATCTGTGACTTCCAGAACCTCCTTGTTGTGCAGCCTGAAGACGAATCGAAGCTCGACCCAGAAATATGGACTCTGGCCGGTACGACAGCCGACACGGACGCCTTTCACACGTATCCCCTGGTCGTCGAATGCGGTCTGCATCCCCGCGAGCTTTCCATCTCGGCCAAGTTCAAGCCCAGCGCCGTACCCTCACCCCAGATGCACAGGATTCTCGGGCAGTTTGAGCAGTGCTTGCACCAGCTGAACCAAGCAGACAAATCCATCAAGCTCCAAGATCTCAACTTGCTGAGCCCCGGAGACCATGCCGAGATTGTCGCGTGGAATAGTCAAGATCTATCAGCTGTAGACACGTGCGTCCATTCGCTGGTTTCCGACCAAGTCCTTCTCCGCGGATCTGCTCCCGCCCTGGAATCCACGTGGGAGGGAACCCTCAACTACACCGAGCTGGACAACCTTTCAAGCCGCTTGGCCGTCTACCTAGCTGAGGCAGGAGTAACGCCCGGGATGCTGGTGCCCTTGGTCCTCCACAAATCCATATATGCCGTCGTCGTTCAGCTAGCCGTGCTGCGAGCTGGTGGTGCCTGCATTCCTCTCGACGCGTCGCATCCGATAGGCCGCCTGCAGGAGATCGTGTCCGACTGCAGCGCTGAACTTGTTTTGGCTGACACGAAGAGCGCAGAGAAACTGGCCTCTCTTGCTCAAAAGACGGTGATAATTGACGCGGAGATGCTACGTGCACTTCCGCAGAGCTCGGCTGCTTCGCTACCTGACGGCATCGACCCGACTCAACCCGCGTTTGTGGTGTTCTCATCTGGCAGCACCGGAAAACCCAAAGGCTCGCTCCTCTCCCACAGAGCTCTCTGCTCCAGCATCTGCGCCTACAAAGACATGGCCCGGCTCGGTCCGAACTCGCGCGTTGTGCAGTTCTCAAACTTCAACTTCGACATGAGCATCGGAGACATCTTCGCTACATTGATGAGCGGAGGCTGCATATGCATGCCGTCAGAAGATGAGCGAGTGGACGACCTGGGCGAATACATCACCAAGATGAACGTCAACTGGGCATACCTGACGCCCACCGTCGCCAACCTGCTCAGCACATCGTCAGTCCCAACGCTGCAAACGCTGCTCTGTGGAGGAGAGGCGCTCAACCAGGATCTGGTGGCGCGGTGGGCTGGTCAGCTGCATCTTGTTGAGCTCTACGGTCCATCGGAGACCACCATTCTGTGCACGCTGAATGCGCTGCAACCGGACTCGGACTGCCGTAACTTGGGCAAGGGACTGGCGGCGGTTCACACGTGGATTGCAGACCCGTCTGATCCGAACAAGCTCTGCTCGATTGGATGCACCGGCGAGCTTCTCATCGAGGGACCTGTGCTCGCCAACGGTTACCTCAACATGCCCGAAAAAACCAACGAGTCGTTCCTGTGGACGCCGGACTGGATGAAGGAGCTGGGCCGCACGGGACGCGTCTACAGGTCGGGAGATCTCGTCCGCTACGAGGCTGACGGCTCGCTCCGAACCATGGGGCGGCAGGACGGCCAGGTGAAACTACACGGACAAAGGCTTGAGACTGCCGAGGTCGAGCACCATCTACGCCAGCAGATTCCCAGGGCGGACCGCATCACCGTGGCCGTGATATCTCGAGCCACGCACCAGATGCTAGCAGCCTTCATCTGCGATCCCAGCTGTGGAGAGTCGGCGATTGAGGGGACGGGCGATGTTATCGTGGAGCTGCCGCAGGCCCTCAAGGCCTCGCTCAAGAAGGTTGACGCGGCTTTGTCACGTTCGCTACCTCGCTACATGATCCCATCGCTGTATTTTGCAGTGCGCGAGCTGCCTCTCACAGCCAACGGAAAGCTCGACCGAAAGAAATTGGTGAGAGCCGTTGAAGCCTTGCCCGACCACGTCCTCTCCGGCTCTTCCGCCAGCGGCCAACCAAAGTCTCCGCCAACGACAGCCATGGAGAAGAGGATCCAACGCCACTGGGCGCAGCTTCTGGGTCTCCAGCCCGAGCAGGTTGGCGTCGATGACAGCTTCCTGGGCATGGGAGGCGACTCGATCATTGCCATGCGCCTAGCACATGCGCTCAAAGCTGAAGGTGTACTGCTCTCCGTCTCTCAGATCCTTACGAATCCCGTGCTCAGCGACATGAGCAAGGCTGCAGTGTCGGCAGACGAGAGTGCCCCCGAAGTACGCGAATACGTGCCGTTCTCGGCGCTTCCGCAGGAGCAGATGGACCAGTTCGTGGACAAGATCGTCGCTCCGCACGTGGGAGTCTCGCGGGAGCAGATTGCCGACGTTGCATGGGCAACAGACTACCAGTCCTGGACATACGCCTCCAACCAGCTCCAGCACCGCGGCTACCTCAACTACCTCCTCCTCCGCTTCCAGGGCGGCGCGATCGACGTCCCGCGCATGCAGCAGGCGTGCCGTTCCCTCGTCGCCCGCCACGCCATCCTGCGAACAACCTTCCTCGCACACAAGCGGCGCACCTGGGCCGTGGTCCTCAAAGACACGCAGCAGCCGCCGGTGGTCCTCCACCACGTCGAGCTCCCGGAGGGCGTCGACGCGGACAACTACCTGCTCGACCGCCACGAGGCCATCCAGACGCGCATGGGCGCCACCAACACGGTCGAGTTCACCCTCCTCGAGCAGCACGCCAACGCCAACGGGACGCCGCAGCAGCACACGCTGGCCTTCCGCCTCAGCCACGCCCAGTACGACGGGCTGGGCATCCCGCTGTTGATCCGCGACCTCAAGGCCGCCTACGAGGGTGACGGCTCGCTGCCGCCGCCCTCCACCACCTGCGCCAGCTTCTCAGCCTTCGTGCACTCGCAGCACCCGGCGAACGATGACAGCCTGCGCTTCTGGCGCGACACACTCGCCGGCGCCACCATGACGCCCATCCTCCCGCACCGCCAGCCGCCCACGCGCAACCGCGTCGACCAGTCCGTTGTGCGCGAGGTCGGCGCCGCGCCTGCCGCACTGCAGGCCCGCGGCGTCACCTTCGCGACGGTGCTTAAGGCTGCGTGGGGGGTCGTGCTGGCCGCGCTGTCTGCGTCGTCGTCTTCGTCCTCCTCCTCATCCTCCTCCCTCTCCTCTCCCGCCGACAACAACGACAACGACGACGACGACGACAACTGGGACGTCGTCTTCGGCAACACCGTGTCCGGCCGCAGCAACGGCGTGCTGCCCGGCGTCGACCAGCTGCCCGGCCCGTGCATCAACCTCATCCCCGTCCGCGTGCGCGTCCGCCCGCGCGAAGAGACCGTCGCGGCGCTGCTGGCGCGCGTGCACGCCGCGTACGCCGCTGCGCTGCCGCATGAGCACGTTGGACTGCGTGAGGTGGTGGAGCGGTGCACCGACGGCGCATGGCCGCTGTGGACGCGGTTTAGTTCTATGGTTACGCATGAGAACTTGCACGACGACCACAACCACGATGGCGATGACGGAGAGTGGTTGGGTGGTGCGGGGGGAATGAGATGCGAACTGGACATCGTCGTCCCGCCGCATGATCGTGCTGATGTGTGGGTGTGGTCGTATCCTGATCAGGATGGTGAGCGCGTCACGATCGATCTGACGTACGGCGACGCGACGATGACGCGGGCGCAGGCTGAGGCTGTGGCGGATCTGCTGGTCGGCACGATTGAGGCGCTGACGAGGGCGGATGGGGCGGAAGTGTTGGCAGTTGTCTTGCCTAGGCCGTCGGCTGCGGCGCCGAGGTTTCCGCTGCCGGCGGAGGCGTGTACTGGTACGACTGCGGGTGTAGAAGGCGGGCAGGCTGGTGACCTCCAGTCGCGGCGCGCTGCCGAGGAGGTGGTGAAGCGTGCTTGGGATTTCGTCCTGGGTGACAGTGACTTCGATCCGGACACGCCGTTTTACGACATTTGGGGTAATCAGGCGGCTGCTGCGCAGCTGTCGACGTTGTATCGGAGGGAAGGCTTTGGTTTGGGTATGGAGGAGCTGATCGATCGGCCGAGAATGCGGGAGCAAGTCGAGTTGTTAGCGTCCATGTAGATGCAGGGGACTTCTGCAAAACGGAACTTATCCATGCATATAAATATCGTAGATAGTAAATTTATTCATGGACTCACAAGCGTGTACGAGATTGGTGTTATATGTTGTCTTTCTTATGTACATATGACATGGCATGTGAAATCGGCCATGACGGTCTCACTTTAATGGACGTGTGAGCTAGCGGTGTCCTCGAGTTGAGTCAAAAAGCATTCTTGTATGAATAACATTCGTTATAAGTACGAATTGATTTGCATGCACAACAATCCATCATGTCAACATTCCCTGTTTGCCAAAAGACTTGTGAGTTGAAGACCGATGGAGCCTACGGAAAGAGCACCTTTAAAATGTTGCCAGTCCCAGGAATGCTGTTTATTCATGGTAGGTTCGCACGAACCTTGACGACCGCTGAATAAGGTGTCATTCTGCTAGCCTATAAAGTTTATTATAAAGCATCAAGCGAGTGGTCGATCTGGCACCGCATTCTCGGTCTGCGGTTAACCTTATTTTTGAACGGTAATTCGGCACGTCCTATCGCCGACTCATCCATCATCGAATATTGATACCCGTTAATTGTCGTCTTACTGTAGTATATACGATCGTAAGCTCCCTAGGTCTCTGCGCCCAAACATTATGGCGTTGAAAGAATTCATCTCTTTGCATGCGTTATCCTTTCACGCGTAGATTTGCATGCATCAGGTAGAAGAGCCGAGGCTCCTGAGATTATAATTATAAACTTACTGGCTATGCGGGGCTAGAGGGATAGCCTCGGATCAAAGTGGCTGCTAGCTTAACTTCAGAGAATATATGAATTCGCTTTCTGCCGAGAGTCTTGATGACTATCACATTAAATGTAACTCGTTCCGTCTATCGTGTACGAAAATTAATATGCCGTTTAACATTGTTATCGTCGGAGGCGGCATTGCCGGTCTTACCGCTGCTATTACCCTTCGGGCGCACGGTCATCATATCACCGTCTTGGAAAAACAGCCCACGCTCCATCGGTCTGCTGGCGCTTCAATCGCATTGCAGCCAGGCGCAGTGCGTGTCCTTCGAGCTTACGGGTTGAGTGACACTTTTACGAAGAATTTGCGCCAACCAAAAGCAACGTGGAACTGGCGTAGATTCGAGAATGGTGAAGTACTTTCTAAGAGGGAGGCGGGCCAGTATGCCAGAACCTTTGGAACTGAAAGTTGGAGCTTCACCCGCCAGCGCCTGCAAGCGATGTTGGTTCAAGAAGCCCTGAAGGCAGACATCCACGTGACGGTTGGCTGCAAGGTTGCCGCTATCGACGAGGAAAAGCCAGCTGTAATGCTTGAAGATGGGAGCGAGCTGAGAGCAGATATCATAATTGGTGCTGATGGTACGTCCAACTCGGAAGCAGCATACTTCTCTTCTTAGATTCCGCCATTATGGCTACTTCAGAAGTTTTGCAGATGAACTAATTTGCCTGTTTAGGCATTGGCTCTATTACACGAAAATGCATCCTACCTCAATCCCAGGGAAAGGCGGTCTACAAATTGAGCGCCTGGATGGTGAACATACCAATTCCGATCCTTCAGCAAGATCCAGAACTCCAGCCGTGTCTCGGGGATGTGAACTTCTGGTTGGGTCCCAGCCGTTCCATCACAGCAGCAACGGTTCCGGATCAGGACGCGTACAACATGACGCTTTTCGTCGACCACGATGCATACATCCAGGACGAAGGACAGAGTTTTGAACAGATCAAGGAATTGTTTCACGATTTTGAGCCCACGGTCACGAGATTGTTGTCGCACGCGCCGACTCAGGAAGGCTACCTGTGGCGCATCTCAGAACTTCCTCCTCTGCCGACATGGACCAGTAAGAGCGGACGTGTCATTCTCCTGGGGGATGCAGCGCATGCTATGGTCCCATTCGCAGCTCAAGGCGCCTCACAGTGTGTCGAAGATGCTGGTGCTCTCGCCGAATGCCTTTCCCGCGACGGTGCCGATCTGATGGAGCTCCTGCGCGTCTTCGAGATGATTCGGAAGCCACGTGCCGAGTCTGTTGCCGCTCGCTCCGCTGCTCGGCAGTTGATGTTTCACCTTCCCGATGGCCCTAAACAGCAGGAGCGCGATGAGAAAATGCGATTGCAGGTGCGGAGCTATGAACCGGACAAGAATGTATGGAAGGGAGAGCATATCGATGAACCGCCTGATATAAACAGTCCATTACATGATCCCTATCTGATGGGACATGATGTTATTCAATATGTGGGTTCACAGAGACTCTGACAAATGTAAAGACTGACCCCATGGCTAGGCAAAGCGAGTTCTCGATCGCGAGCTTGGTTGCGCAGCGGCCTGAGAACGTGGGAACATTATGACGCGGACAGTAAAGCGCAGTCAAAGCTCATCAAGGCAGAAGAATCTGTGCTGCTCTTGGGGCCACTTAGTCATTACAATCAATGCCAGTTTTTAGCACATGCTTATTTTCGGCCAGACATACGTAGGTTGACTCGGCATTGTCGGGCAGGCCCGAGCTACTTCAATGCATGTGCGTTCATAGCGTGGGGAAAGAATCGATTGGTAGAAGATGCCGGGCGAAAGCCGTGATCGGTACTTACACGCATTTGGCATAATGTAATCAGATTAATCTAAGCTTGCTCTCTCCTTACGTCTCCATTGCCCCACCGCACTTGCAACGCAGTACTCCTCTTATCGCGTGTATCCCGAAAGGTATCGTTCGACCGAAAGAAATTTAGAAGCGGCATGGCTTCCGAAAAGTTGTTGTCCTTACCAATTGAACAGGTAGGAATTTACTATACAAGTCATGCGCTGGGAGTATTCAATTTCGCCAGCAACCCGGATTTCCCGCCGCCACTCAAAGATTCCGGTGGGACACTAAGCACAGTAGGCATCAAAATGCGCCGTCGGATTCTGATAAGTCGTGACTCCATCCACGGTGACCACTTTCCCATCCTGTTGAAGGCCACCTCCAGGGATGTAAATCCGGCCGTTTGCCGCAGCTGCTTGAGTCCCGTGACGGGGTACCTGCATGGTCTCCAGCTCAGTCCACGCTTGCGTCACCGTGTCGAATGCTTCTGTCTGATTGAACACTCCAGTGGTAGAGTCGGGATTGCCTTCGCCACCAAAGACGTAGAACGTGCTTCCAACAGCACCCCCATTTATACCTCCGCGGGCCGTTGGCATGTGGCCAGTGCTTGTCTCCCAGCCAGCCTCCTGATTGGTCAAGTCGAGCTTGAAAACTGTATCACGGTAGTTGGTCTGGTTGTACCACCTGCCACCTACAACGTAGAAAGTATCGCCGATGACGGAGCCGGCTCCGTGCTGGCGGCTTTCTGGCAGCTCCGCAGCGGCTGCCACGAGCCTCTGCCACTCGCCAGATGTCGTGTTGAAGGATATCACGGAGCCGACCGCGTCCTGGTATCCCGTCATGAGCACCGTCATTCCGCCAGCAAGGTAGACCATCTCGCCCTGCACGCCGACGATGGCGCTTCCCCTCTCCATGCCGCTCGGGATGGAAGCAAGCTGGGTCCAGGTATCCGTCTCGACATCGTATGCGTAGCAGAGCTTGGAAGCAACCCAATTCATGGTCACATCAGCGGAGACAAGGCCAGGGGCCAGGCTACCGAGGAGGTAAAGCTTGCCATTCACCGCGGCAATGTTGGGGTGGTTGACTTTGTAAGGGGCTGGAGACACGGTTTTCCAGGTGTTGGAATCGATGTCGTAAAGTTGCAGCAAATCGGTCGTGGTTGTCGAACCATTTGTGGGCACGATGCCACCGAGGATGGCAATGGTTGTGTTGCCGATGGCAGTGGTACCGTGTTCTTGACGAGGGGTTGGAATGGAAGCAAGGTCTTCCCACTGCCCAGATTGGCAGGACGGTACGGCCGCAACGACATTCAGCAGGCCGAGGGCAGCCAATCCAATACTGAGATCAGGATGCATTATTGTAATTGAGAGAGTGTGGAAGAAGAAAGAGAAAGCTTAGGAACTGAGAGACAAGCGTGTTAGAGAATAATGATATTGGAACCCAGGCCTTGTTGTATTTATGGGTTCACAACACGACAGAAAACGGTAACTGCTTGCTATGCCGCGTCACCATCAATATGTGAGGCGAAACGGAAATTGCGTTCGAACGACATATCGCACGCGTAGTAGAATGTTTGAAACTGCTAACACATAGAAGGCCTAGTCACTGCATGATTTTAACGGAGGGGACCGTGCTTGTAGTGTTGTGCCTGCATTATGTGGCTGGAAAATTATTGCTCGGAGCTTCACATGTCCATTTACGGTGGGGTAGCCTCCTTTGACAGAAGCTGTTGGTCGGGAGCCGGTATCGGTACTAGCGCGCTTTCGATCCTGATTCGGCAGTTGCAAAGCCCCACAGCGGCATCCGGAGCGGTCAATCTAATCAGATCGATCTGGCTCTCTGAGCAAGTCCCCGTTGCCCCACTCCGCTCGCCAAATAGTACCCGTTCTCATCATGTATCCCTTGTACGTCCTATCTTTCGGCCGAAATTCCCGGAAGGAGCATGGTTACTGAACGCCTATCGTAGCTACCACCTACGTAGACTGTTTCGAATTTTTTCATCCCCATTAGGAGGGGCATTGTAGCAACACGTATATAAGATATATTCTCTGCGCCTTGCAGTCCTCAGAACCAAACCATTGTGATCTGATCTTTGTAACGACAACATGGTTTCTCCGTTCCTGGTGGCTCTGGCGCTATCCTCTCTGGTACTTCCTTCCATTCAGGCAAGTGTACCTGTCAAGCAAGCACCAGAATGTACAGCACTTAACCAGAGGAAGTCATGGTAAGTATGAAAAACGCTTGCTCCCAACAATTCACTCACCGGTACTCCAGGGCATCGCTGTCGAATGCTGAGAAGAAGGCGTACATTGATGCTGAGCTATGTCTGATGAACAAGCCATCCAAGCTCAATGTCACGGGATCGAAGAACATTTGGGACGATTTGATGTACACACACATCAACCAGGCCAATGTCATCCACAACACTGGATCTTTTCTTCCCTGGCACCGACTGTACAGTAAGTGGCTGAAAGCACAGCGAGGAGGGCATTGACTAACACAAGGTGGCGACAGTGCGAGTTCATGAGATCTACCTCCAGACTGAGTGTGGATTCAACGGCTCACAGCCTTACTGGAATGAGCTGGAGGATGCAGAGGCTGCGCCGCTCAACGAATCTGTCGTGTTCGATACGGTCACTGGCTTTGGGAGTGGTAATGTCGACTCAAACGGCTGCGTGACCGATGGACCATTTGTGAATCTCACCATCCACCTCAATTTAACCAGCACCGACGCCAACTTGTGCTTGACCCGCAACTTGAATCAATCCGAGTTCAATTTTGCCAACAGCACTTACGTTGACGAGTGTCAGGCCATTGACACTTACGCGGATTCTTGGAATTGCTGGGGGACCAATCCTCATTTGGCGGGCCACTTCGGCGTTGGAGGAACCGTAAGCAACGGCTCCATCTTACCAGGGATACTCGATGCTAATGATTCCGTGATAGATGCTGGATGTAGTCTCCAGCCCTGGCGATCCCCTTTTCTACCTGCACCACACAAACCTTGACCGGCTGTGGTGGAGGTGGCAGATGGTAGACTTGGAGAATCGCCTCGTCGAGATGACCGGTCAGAACGTGGCTTCAGATGAGTTCATCACAGCGATGGGCTTGGATTACCCTGGCCCGGAGTTTCTGGACTACGATGGAGATGAAGGCAACATGACAACTCTGAACCACAACCTTTGGACGTCGAACCTCCTCCCCAACGTAACAGTCGCTGAAGTCATGGACCTCCGGGGATCACTGATTTGTGCCGAGTATATTGACTGAGCGTCGTCCACACGAAAGGCGCACGTTCCAGATCATGGCCTGTTGGGACCGTTGTGGTCTCAATAGACGAGGTTTTGATGGGTTTACTGCGAAAGTTATCAACGCTGGCAGGGACTAAGGAACGGATTGGCTGAATCCAACTACTGTACCAGTAGGAGAATAGATAAAATTATGTAGCACAACTTCTTCAGGCCTGTGTCGGCAACGGTTGTAGACCTAAACACTAGGATATAGAAATCTACAACACTTGTGACTATTATACTTCACTGCTTTCAAAGCTATGCCTTTACTCACGAACTTTTCAATGGGAAAATTCGAAGACCGAGGGAATGCTGTTTAAGAGATAAGCCCTGTAGCTAAAGTGACCTTGCCTATCCAAAAGCTTTTTCGTCTGCAGCTATTGGAGAAATTCGATAGATTTTTTGATTCCACACCGAGTAGCTCTCTCGTAGAGTATTAACATTACTCGTGGTATCCAACAGGGTCCCGCAACCTCGAGCACAAATTGAAAGAGGTATTTTCATCACCATGACAGACCGGAGCCGTCACTCCGAGCCACCTGAGCCATGAAATTGCCGAACAACCTAGTGTTGTGAAAGGATAATGGACACCTATATAGGGCAAGGTGACACGTCTGTGGCGCCTATTTGGGAGATTCTTTCATCAGTAATCTGGACGTGCCATGGCTGGAGAACATGCACAGATTATACCGCGAACAATGAACCCAAATCAAAGATCAGACGTAGCAAGATCCAGTCCTAGTCTCGTCAGCCCCTTTTGCGAGTTCTGCGATTAGGCCGGAAGGCCGAACGTGATTACGGCCGTATTGCTGCGGTCGCCTGAACACTGAGATTCCTGCCATCCTTTGAACGTGTTACCCCAACTGCACGTAAGCTTACCTGATAAGCAATATCTGCCGGTCAGGCCTCGAGCTATGTCAATGGATATACTTCGATGTTCTGTCCTGGATAGCTGAAGCGGAGCTTTTGGCCTAACCGGGCGGCTATTCGAATAGCCGGCCTCGATCGATCCCCTTACTCTTCATGTCCCACAAACGGCGATTTGCATCGGCAAAGCTTTAACTTCTCCGGAACATAGCACCAGTTTTCTCTCCCCGACTTCGGGCCGACGTTTCTTCAGATCCGTTAATCGGTCACTCCGGCGCAGTAACGTTACCTAAAGCGGATTTTCAACACGAAAGCGACGGCTCTGCTTTGGAGTGAGCGCCGGTGTGCTGCATTAGCCATCGTGCTTGGAATGAAACATTGGGTCCTAATGAGGCTTGCATTGACGGAAACCATCAGCCCCGTCGGATTCTGTTTCTCTTTCGTGACTCACCACCGCCTGTTGATTTCACCTTCCCAACCGAGTTTCCACATTTCTGGGATCTTATAGAAGGTTCTATTCGTAAAGCCGTTGCTACGGCCGTTTTAAAGGCGAAGTACCTGGAATATAGAAGCAATTTCCCGGTAGTTCTACTCGGGGTGGACGAAGGCAGCTCTCACAGCTCCTCCTGACCAGACGCAACGCTCCGCTGGCGAATGACTCTAAGTAAGCGGCCCATGTTGAGAGTCGCCTGCTTGTCAGTAAGTACTTTTAAGATCCTCTGATCAGAATAGAGCCAGCGGCTGCGGAGCTACTAACGTCGTTCTTTGCGTAGGCGCGAAGCCTGCAGGCCCAGTCGAAATCCGAACAAAATCTTCCAATCATGAAACGCTGTTTTGTCTCATTGAAAGGATCCGAGGGATATCCAACCGCACTTTAGTCTGTAGCGAGGAGAGCTTCTATGTTATCTCGGTGAATTTGCTTAGTTTGGACGAACACGTAGGCGTTGGAATGCATGTGCATTAGAAAAGCAAAAGTAACATCTTTAATCCGTGGTGATGAAGCATAGGAGGGACACGATTAGTAAAGTTGGCAGGCAACATTATACTACTGATAGTAAACTCGACTAAGCCTGATCGGGCAAAAAGGAAAGACGTCAACGCGGCTCTATGGCATAATCGATAAGGAATGCCTATCAGCCTGCTCCTCAGTTACCTACGCCATCAATGAGCCGACACGCACTCACAGAGCTTTACTCACTGGATTCGAGCTCGTTCTGAGTACACCGCAACGGTCGTCAGCCCCGCGTCTTTGGTCACACACACACACTCCTGTACAGTGCCACCACACGGTGGTCAGCAGAGAGGCGAGGGAGGAGAAGAAACGCAAGGGTTGAGAAGATAAATGCGAGGCAGCAAAGTAAGAGCGGAGCACGAGGCTGAGAGAAATCTTGGCTTTTTTCAGGGTTTTCGCGATGCCCCGCAACCCCGCTCGTTCCCAAACCCCCAACTGCATGTCGGCGATTGTGCTACTTGTCGTCATTCGTAATACTGCAGATTCTGCATGACATGCACAGGTAGCCCCTGTGGCGTAAAAAATGGTAAAAAAAAAAAAAAAAGACAGGTAGAGTGAAGTACTAAAGCTGATGAAGCGGCGTCTAGGTCTGGAATTTCTCCCCACAAGTAAAAACAGTCGATTTTTAACAGATGATCATGAGGAATTGTAAGGAGATTTATCCCTCATAATGTAGACCTCACCAGCGAGGACGCCGCAACCGACTACCATACAGATCGCAATGATAGGGAGATTCACGCGGGCAAAGTCGAGACTTTTCGCATGAATGTGTTTCCTGGCGAGAATGTCCCGCCACAAAAGCCCAGCAAGAGACGCGCTGAAGGCTGCACTGAACGCACCGTAGTTAACGCCGATAGCCATGCTGTACACTGTTGCCCAGAATGTTCGATTGCTGAGGGGAACGCCTTCCGCGCGGTGGATCTCTTGCCATGCCTGAATTACGCGGGACAGAAGGATGGTAGCACCGATGTTTGTGCCTGCAAACTAAATAACAGCATGACGAGTCAGTCAGCCATACGCAAACCCAGAAATAGACACTTACATTGCATAAGATGACTGAAAGTAAACCCATGCCGCCAATGGCTCCCATCGTGCTCGTCTTGCTCACCCAATGATACCAGCCGTATGCGAATACTGGAACCCAGCCTTTGGTGACCAACGCTTGAACGAGAACGAACATGGAGAATGCGAAGGGCACAAGTGCGAATGGCAGGTGTCCCAAAACAGCTGTAGCCGTAGGAAACGTCTCCTGAGACCACCTATACGCATCCACCATCAGAGAGACGAGGGTTTGCGGTCTCTGGTCCTTCTCACGCTGCCGAAGTGCCATTTCCTGTTTGATTCGCTTGTCTATGTCCGTTGCTGGCTTCTGCTCGTTTGTCTGTTCCACTGATGTCGTTGGCTTCTCCTCGCTTCTTGATTCTACTAATTTCGCTGTTTGCTCCTCGGTTGTTTTTTTAACTAATGTCCTTCCCGATGACTCCGACGATGATCCAGAGTTTGTTGCTCGCACTTCAATTTGTACTCCACCGTTCATATCACCATCTTTTGGCTTATTGACCGCTCGAGGAAGCAGCTCAATGGCGTTTTCTCCCTTTTCAATGTCACGATCAAAGTCAACGGCGGGGCCTTGGCTTCGTCCTCGCGCATGTGCCTCGTCTGAATCGGGTCTGTATGCCGCAGTGCCATCTTGATACTCTTGCTCATCCTTCTCTTCGATTTCCCGTTTGATGTGAGCGCGCTCAACATCCTCGCGACCCTTGCGGGCGATATAGCGTGTCTCCTCACGATGCCACCATCCGAACGCGATATCCCAGCAGAACATGACGAATGCGGCGGGCAAAGTAACCCAAAAGACAGCGTGTTTCCCGGTTCTAGCACTCGCAGCGTCAAGTGCCAGGAGAGTGATAAGTGTGACGGCCATGATGACGGCGCCAAACGCGGCGCCCCCTTTATCCAGGAAGGGATTCATGATCTCCTCTAGCGACAGGCGCTGGCCCGTTTCTTCGTCCTCTGGGCTGAATTCCTGCTCCTCCTCCATTCCCTTCGCATGAGGAATATTCGGGTTCACTGGCTTCTTGCCTTTGACGTCTGGTGGGAGCTCGTGCATTTTAATCGTTGGGGGAATGAGTTTGTCATCCGCAAAGATGAAGTAAAGTAAGAAAGGGAAGAGGACGATTCCCGTGATGATGACGGGAACTATCATGTTCGCCGTGTAGTCGATGAATTTGATGTCGAAAGCACCCGCCAACACGAGGTTTGTCGGATTGGATGAGACAAGAATTGCTGAGGCAATGTTGGCTACCGCGAATTGGCTGAAGATCCACGCTCTTGGGTGCTTGATATTGCTTGATACCCGGGTCATGTAGGCGAGGAATGCTGTGCCCGACAGTATGATGGGATCGTTTCCAATGAAGCCAGCCAGGCCGAAGAAGAATGCATAGAGGTAAAAGAATAGTTTGTGCCCAACGTCTCCTCCCTTCTGGAGTACCTTGAATGCCAGGTACCTAATCAAACCGGATGCGTCGATTGAGATGGCGATGTATGCCAGCGACAAAAAGAAAAGCATGATGTCGATTGGAGAGATATTGTTTGCCCCGATAGTTCCGTCGTGAACTTCTTGTCGACCGATAGCCTTGATAGCAAGCAAGAAGAGGTCTGCTATCAGTGGCGCTGTTACAAAGTTGAAGGGGAATTTGACTTGCACAAAAGAGCTGCGTTTGCTTGTCGGAGAATCCAGTGAGCTAAATTGAGAGCTCTTCTTCCTTGGCGCTATTACTTTAAAAGCACCAAGGATGTCCAGAATGGCATCTGAAAGTAGCCGAGGAACGTAAATCCGGAGAGGAAAAGGAAAAACGACAATAATGTCTATTCAACAAGAAAAGAATTAATTCGATGGCGTTTCGCGGACTTCTGGTATACATACTCGTGATGACGAAGACTATGAGCGTGACGATCGATCGCCAGTCCTTTATCCGACTTGTATCCAAATCTTCTGGCATGTTGAAGTCGATGTGTGATGGAGAGAGGACGCGAAAAAGATCGATGGCCTTAAAAAAGTGGTTGCGACAGCCACTTAAGGCTGAACCAATGCAGGGAGTTCAAGAATGACGCTCGACGGTAGTACATCCCTTGTGTCACGGATCATCGACGGCGCCTGATAAAAGTGGCGGTAGGGATGTGATAAGGCAGAGACTGTCTATGGGGAGATCTCGTCGGCGGTTCTGGTGAGTGTGTCGGCTTGCTTACGGGCGTTGCGGGGCTGAGCCCTAAGTTTCGCATTGGGAAGACATTTATAAAGGCCTGATCGGGGGCCTTACAACTCAGGCGCTCTGCTTATTGTACGAACGCATGCGCCTTGCAGCCTCGATGCCGTGGTATTTATGTGACAACCCAGAAGTGCATCTGATCTGCAGCTAGCGTCCTTGACCAGTCGCTATCAGCGCTATCGATAGGCTGTGTATTGATCACGACACCTCGTTATGCAGTGTGACATCCGGACCGTATGTAATTTGCCAGTTTTCCAGCCGGTTATTGCCGGTGTAATGCGGGGCTACGTCAAGGTTTCGTCAAGAGATGCAGACGTTGCCGCGAACGGCGAATTATGAGCCCATCAATCATGGTTGCATAATAAAACGCCTCATTGGCGCGATGTTGGTACTCGTCACAAACGGTCCTCTGAGTCTATTGTGCAAGCAGCAAAGCCGAAAAAAAGAGTGGGTCTATCTCAAAACTGAATGCGCACATACAATAAATACTATTACCATGCAGAAAGGTTCTTTGCAATACGTGAGGCGGTAGGTCAGACACAGTATCCCAAATATTAATAAGCTGAGCATTGCGCTGGAGGCTGAGGACTGGCTCGAACATCGTGATTGGCTTGAATGGAGTCCATGCGCACAGCACACGACCAGTTGCCCAAAACGATGGAACGAATCGCTTTCATCAGAGGCCCTGACAGCTACTTGGTGCTACCATCTAAGCCTCATCAGCTCTGCGTCAGCCATGGCAAGGCTGCTTTTCAAGCTTATTTCAAGCTGAGCAAGCCGATGCCAACTCCACTGGCCTCTTTACATTTGGACCCACATTGGATACTTCAGACCATCAATCAGACGAAAGAACAAATCAGCCAACACTTACGGCCCTGTAAGGGCTGACTCGCGTTACTGAGGCCTTTTCCATCTGTACTCCACTATAAGCCTGAGACAAACGGGGAAATATGCCGCCTCTTCCCTCGCCCACGCTAATACCCACTCTCGTTATTCGAGACCCCGACACTGCTGCTTATTCGTCTCTCTCAGCCGCAAATACTACCAGTGATGCTCTACAGGTTATATGCGCCTGGCCTGTCTCAGGGCAGTATGGACCGGGTTCGAGAATCTTGTTAGTTAACTCTCTGAGCCCTAGTGCTTAATCTGACACCGCTTTTCCTCCCAGATACTATGTTCTTGTCGCTGTCTGCGTATTCGCTCGAAGGACTGCATGGCTGAAAGATGTTTGCTTGGCAGCTGCGTTGCTCTTCCCTGCCGTTGCCGCAATTCACGGCATTGTGCTGGCAGCAGTACATGTCGATGGTGAGTCCACCAGTGCCATGTGAGTCTGTCGCTGACAAATATAACTCCAGGCGCTGTTGATATGGATGTCTACGGAGCTTTTCAGCTCTGCTCAATAGGCATCCTGGCTGCTCAGGTCACCGTTCGGAACTCTGACACGTACTTCAAGGCCCCTGGCCGAAACAGCATTTTCTTGTGGACCGGCCTTGTTCTAGCTGGTGCGTAGTTCCCAGGTCAGTTTTACCAACACCTGGGGTTTGACTGACATGTCTCAAAAGGGCTGTTGAGCCTGACGGTTGAGTTCTATAGAGCCCAACCGTCCGACTGCTCGTATGACGACAATGGACATCCAATCTCTCCCCATGCTGCCGACTTCCTTTACAACGATGATACTACATGTAACCTCACTTGCTCTATAAAGGAAGGCCCCTTTTCTCCCCTCCGCGGCGGCTCGGCCAATGAGATCTATGTGATTCCCGCTCCAGACAAGATCACCTTCGGTACAGCTATGCTTCTTGCGGCTGCGTGCTGCATTCCCGCCGTTCTTTCCCTGATGTGGATTTGGTACATGATTCTCCAGGAGAATTGGAACACCCGCTTCAAGCCCGAAGATGATGACAAGCGGATTGAAGGCACGAACGGTGCCACCGTTCTTGAGATGAAGAAGGTTAATAAAGCGATTAGGAGACTGCTGCAAACTGTCGAGTTTCTGGTTTTCGGCTCTGCGGTATTAGCTATCATCATCGTTGGCGAGTGGAATTTTTTCAGCGCCCAAGTCAGGTATCAGACGGAACCCATAGCCAGTATAGGTAGGCCGTAACCCTTGTTCATGGAATTTGCAGATGGCTAACAAAATGTCCTCCGACGATGTTTAGGTCAATGGGCACCCATTGTTGGCACCGGTCTCGCTGCCTATGGATCATTGTACGTTTATCTCGCAAAATATCTGGAACAGCGAGCAAAGACAACGACAGCTGGGCAGGACTCTGATCGCTTGTTGGAAGGTGGCGATTACGGCACACAACTAACCCAAGTGCCGTCCATCTCTATCGCCGCCCCGGCTCCTGCCCACTTTGCTCGCCAACATTCCGATGATGCAGTGCCACCTACAGGTGATAGAAGAGCAAGCGATGCATACCAAGGCCATCGACGCAAAGTGGCTGACGCGTTGAATGCATTCGGGAGCTACTTCAGTAACACACCGCATGAAACGTTTGACGATTCCGAGTTCAGAGAAGGAAACGCGCGCCAATATCCTCAGGTTCCAGGGGAGTTGGAACGAAACGATCAGCTGCTTCGGATCATGAGGAACTGGGATGCAGACAACGATGGCACCCGTAGTATGCGCGAACAGCGATCGAGAGCGGCTAGCGTCAGTAGGGATCCTTCCTCTGGCCTTGGTGCTGAAGGAGGCTTGTCCACACGGAGAACACGGCCAATGCTGCCGCTACAGTCTCAAAATCATCTTTCACCTCAAGCACCAGACCTACAAAGTGCTGCTACATCTTCGCGTCTTGTCTCGACCGGAGATACGCAACAATCACGGCGGGGCACCGTTTGAGTCAAAAGCGGGGAATCTTGCACGAGTTCAACATTTTGAATGTGCTGCTGTGTAATCTATCGGCGTTTTAGCTCCTGTTCGCATACCCATTGTTTTGTCTCACAGGTTCTGGTATGGGCGGCTGGTAATTTGCTTGTAGTTTCACCATTCTATTGTGAGACTTGCGTTGTTATACAACAGTAATCCACGGGCATGTTTTCAATCGAGATCTAATTCTAAATTAACGTTAGGAACACTAGTAGCCGTTTCGTCTAGATATTTATTTATTTATTTAGTTTATCGTCCCTCTTAAGCCGCTAGCTATTAGAGACGGCGCCGAAGCGCGCTACGTAGGGGTTTTTATATTTCTACATAATAGAAGAAGTCCTAGAAGTACGTATAACGGTGCGCCGGAACGGACGTATCCTCTATATAGAGAATAGATAAAGGAAGTAGAAAAGTATATAGAGCTTAGATAAGCTCTTTTATCTTATTATTATATACTATACTTCTTACTCTAATATCGTCTAGATATATACGGTTCTCTAACCGTATTTCTACTAGAAATACGATAGAACTCTTATACTAGGTTAGATTAGAAGGAAGTTAAATTTTATAGACCTAACTCTATAATATATCTATATCTTAGCACCTAAAATCAACCTAAAAACCTTCTCCTCCATATAGTTCCCGCTCCCGCTCCACTCGACCCTCCCGAACCCGGCTTCCAGCAACTGCGTACGCCAGTGCTCTTCATTAGCGAGTACATAGTCCCGCGCATCGTCGAAGCGCCACCACCCGTCGAGCAGGCCGAAGACGCAGTCCAGCCATCTCAGTGGTCGCGTCAGCTCGAGTAGGCACAGTGTCCCCCCTCCGGGACGCAGCAGTCGGTACAAGTTTCTGCATGAATGCGGCAGCGAGCGCGTCGCGTGGATACAGTTGGAGGAGACGATGAGGTCGCATGCGCCGAGCAGGTGCGCGGGGAGCGTCTCGGCCTCGATGTCAAGCACCGAGAAGTCCATGTGCCGCTCCACCACCGACGCGCCGTACCGCGCCTGGAACTTGCGCTTGGACGCGCTGACCAGAGCGACGGAGATGTCGGTGAAGACGTAGCAGAAGCTCGGCGGCTCCTCCTCCCCTGAAGACGGCGACGACGACGACGAGGCCAGCAGCAGTTCCTCCAGCAGGGCGTGCGTCGTGCCACCCGTCCCGGCGCCTACCTCGAGGATGCGGAGAGGCTGCTGCTGCTGCTGCTGCTGCTGTTCGCTTTGCTGTGTTCGCTGTTGTTGTTGTTTGCGGTTCTGCAGCACCCGCTGCAGGAAGGCGCGCAGCATGGCCGTGCCCGTCGCAAAAAGGGGCGACGAGACGTACACGTCCTCGAGCAGTGCGCGCGCTTGCGCACTGTCGAACAGCAGCTGTAGTGCGTCGGCCGCGCCCGTCAGACACGCCGCGAGACGGGGGCCAGTCACGGCGAGCAGTGAGTGCTCCGGGGTGTACCGTGGGAACGCCGCGAGGATGGCGGCTTGCAGTGATGCTGCTGTCGCGGATGGAGCTGGGACGGCGGTGCGGACCAGTGAGGAGCCGCTGCCGTCGCCAGAGCGGATAGCCAGGCCGGCGTCGCAAACGAATTCGAGCAATACGGAAACGAGCCTGGCGTGCTTGGGGAGATGGGGGATGGGCGGGAGGACGGCGCCGGCGGGGAGGGCGTGGAGGTCACAACCTAAAGCGCTGAAGGCTTCGGAAACGTAGGCCAGCGCGAGGGAGTCCTGCGCAGGGTGCACGGCTGAGAAGAATCCTGCCCATCCCGTCTGCCGGGCGAACTGCACGTAGTTCCTTTTGATGTGCCCGAACTCAGCCAAGGTTTGTAGGATGAAGTGTGGTTCTGAAGAAACACTGGGGCTGCCCGTGTTGTAGTCGATGGAGGTAGAGTAGTGGTTCCGCTGGGCTGACACAATCGCTTTTGAGTTGCTCATCGTGGTGGTCGCCAGGCCACGTGTCAGCTGCCCTGTTGTGTCTTCACGGCCAATAATGTCGAGGAGGTCTGAGAAGGTGCACCTTTCGTCTATTTCGAGCAGTTTTGGCCTCTTCCCGAACATGCTCTCCATATCCGATTTGAGCTGGATGGCGACCAGTGAGTCCATTCCCATATCCCCAAGAGGCATGTCCAGAGAGATTCCGTCCGGACAATGTAGGTGCTCTGCGAGTAGGTTCGACAACCTGACAGCAATCGGCTCTTGGTCGAATGTCCCAACACTTGCTGGAGTTGGAGGCTGCTTTGTAGGAGGTCCGGACGAGTCCTCAGCTTCGCTCAAGCAGAGTTGTGGGACCGGAGACACAACAGCGGGCCGAGGATGTAATGTCGAGCAGATTTCCTGGCATAGACTGTCAAAACTCTTATCTTGGTCGAAGTATTGCCGCACGGGGATCTCGGCTGAGAAGGTGTCTTTGATCCTCGCTTGAAGTTCGATGGCACTCAGTGAATCCACCCCAAGATCACTGAGGCAAGTCGTTTGGTCGGTGCGTTCACATGAGACTCCAGTTACTTCATGGAGAAGGGCCTTGACGGTGGCGTGCACTTCGAAAGCCAGGCTGCTTTCCGCACTACATGACCTTTCTTGTGCCCGGGGTTTCGGCGTAGTCGGCAGGGCCTCCGGGTCTACAAAAGACGAGCACACGTCCACAGTACCTTCGTTTCCATTCATGGCTTCCAGCGCTTTTTTCAAAGAGGTCTCAGGAACCGCAGAGAAGCTTGCACCCAGGATTGCTAGGAAGAGTGTCTTTTGGCGTGCATTGAACACAAATATGTCGCTCAGAACAGTCGCGTCGCTTTTCAGATTCAATTTTGAGTAGACTGTCCACGGTCCTTGCGATTCTTCTTGGTCTCCACAACCGGCTTGTGGAATGATGGCGTCAATGCCGTTGCAGATGTATATTTTGTCGCTTTGACAGGCGCCCAAAACGCCGGCATGGAGTTCTGCCACAAGAAGGAAGTTGTCAAAGGTTGGTGGATTGAGCGCTGTGCCTGCATAGCCCTGGGAAGCGATCTCGGGCATGGTAACGTCGCCCACAGCCTCGAGGCCTCTCGAAGTGACGGATTGGATTCCAAAGTAGGCGTCACTGTAGATGGCGACTCGGCCCAAGACCTTCTTGACGAATGCGCCGTGTACAGCCGATGCCTCGGGATCCTGGCGCAGGCGCAGGCATCGCTCATACTCGACCAGGCGGAGGATCAGCGGTTCGAAGGTGGGGGCACGACCTGGCTCCGGCAGTTTGATGATGCCCGAGGCTTGAAGTCTAGCATGTTCGTCGTCGTCTAGGGCGTTGCTGCTCACGGCGAATTTCCAGCTACAGTGTGAGTGCTTCTGGAGCGTCAGGCGAAGCCGGCGTCTCGGGTCAACGCCAAAGGGCGCGTGCAGCTTGACCTGCTCCACCTCCAACGAAAGGTTTGCGGGGCTTCCGGAGAGGATGGCTATGGCACGCGCGGCTGACTCCAACCACGTCGATGCAGGGCTCAGAGTGTGCCCGAGGACGGTTCTTCCGCGGACCAAGGCTGAGTATTCGTCGCTGTGCTGGTTGATGGTGAATTCTGCCGTCTGGGCATCGCCATGGCATCCAGAAAACGACAGCAGTTTCGGGCTTTCCTGCGGCTGCTCCTGGCAGTTCGGTCTGGTGAGCTCCTCGTGCCTGTGGATGTACTCGAGCCAGTGATGCGTCTTTTGGAACTGGTACGAAGGCAGCTCCAAGGACGCAAAGCAGCTTCTTTGGGAGGGATGGAACGGCCAGAACTGCACCCGAACTCCCTCGTTCCAGAGGCCGAGAGTCGTGTCTGCCAGCGACTGTGTAGGCTCCGGGCCGTGCAGCCCCTCGGTGTAGAAACGATGAGACGAGGGGCTTCCGGACTTGGCGAGGGTGCGGCGAGCCATGCTTACGGCGGCGGATCCAGAGCCAGCCTCCAGCCAGATGCACGAGCCAAGCTCTTCGTCGACCCGGGCGATGGCGTCAGCAAAATACACGGGGTCCCGGGACTGTTGTGCCACCATATCCGGCGTGACGGTGGCCCAGCTGCTGCCATCAGTCTTGGAGCAGGCCTCGATCGGAATGGCTGCAGGGAGGAATTCGAGGCCCTGGAGTAGCGCTCGGTAGTCCTCCATGATGGAGTCGACCATCTGGGAGTGAAAACCGTGCGTGATAGCCAGTCGCTTGACCCAGTGACCACTGGAGCGCGCGGCCTCCTCGAACGCGGCGACGGCTGCGTCGGACCCGACGACGACGTGGTCGGAGGGGGAGTTGTAGCACGCAACTTCGATGCTGCTGTGCGACTGGGCGGCCAGTGCCTGCACCGTGGCGGCGTCGGCAGCCACGCTGAGCATGCAGCCGCGCTCGGCGCCCCAGCGGCGTTGAATCAAAGCCGCGCGGCCGGAGATCATCTTCACGGCGTCGTCGAGGCTGAGAGCGCCGGCGACGCAGAGAGCCGTCAGCTGCCCGAGACTGTGGCCAACCAGCTTCTTGACCTGCAGCCCGGCATCGAGCCACGACCGTGCGGATGCATACTGCAGCGCGAACAGCATGCAGTGGAGGTCGGCCAGGTCTTCTATCGGCTCCGTGCCGAAAATGCGCGGGAAGAGGCTGTGCAGGCCTGCAGCTTGCAGGGCCCGGTCGCAGCGAGCCAGGTGGTGCTGGAGCAGGAACGAGCTGCGCCATGCTTCTTCGCTGAGCCGGGGGCGATGCCCCGTCTGGCCGGCGAAGAGAAGCACCACAGGCTTGGGGCTGTCCGGAGCCTGCAGCGCAGCGTCGTCCCGGCCGTCGAGGCAGGCTTTTAGTTCCTCAATAGACTGGGCGGCGAAAGTCCTGCGGTGACGGAGCCGGGGGTTCTGCCGCTGCGCCAGGTGGAAGGAAATGCTCGCAAGCAACGAGGCTCCATCGGCCGCGTGCTGGGCCTCAACGAAGTCGGCAAGAACGCGGCACTGGCGGCGCAGGCTGTCTGCAGAATGAGCAGCAATCAAAAACGGGTACTTGAGCACTCCTGCGGGGAGCGACGCCGTCACGGGCTGCGCGGGCGGAGGCTGGCACACGACCATGGCAGCATTGCTGCCAGACGCGCCGTAGTTGTTGACGCAGGCGGCGCGGAACGCCTCGTGCCACGGCTGCAGTTGCTGTGGGATTTCCATGGCCGCGCTGTCCAGCGAGATGGCCGGGTTCGGCACCGCGAAGCTTGCCTGCGGCGGGATCTGGCGGTGCTGCAGCATCAGCAGGACTTTGACGAGCGCCGCCACCCCGGACGCGGCCTCGCTGTGCCCGATGTTGCCCTTGACCGACGCGAGCCGCAGCGGGGGCAACGACAAGGCCCGCCGCGGCGCGCCAAAGACGGCGCGGATGCTCTCGCACTCGACGGGATCGCCTCGCTGCGTGCCCGTGCCGTGCGCCTCGACGTACGAGACGTGTAGCGGGTGCATGCCGGCCGCGCCCAGCACGCGGCGGTACAGCGCGCTCTGCGATGCGGCCGAGGGAACCGTGATGGCCGAGCTGCCCTTGTTGGTGTTGACTGCCGACGCGGCCAGCACGCCGAGCACGCGGTCACCGTCGGCCACGGCCGCCGAGAGGCGCTTGAGCAGCACGAAGCCGCCGCCCTCGCTGCGGCAGTACCCGTCCGCAGCCGCATCGAAGGGCCGGCACTGCTCGCCCGAGGCGCTCAGGAACGCGGCGCCGCCCAGGTCCTGGTGCGAACGCGGGCTGGCCATCACGTTCACGCCGCCCGCCAGCGCCATGGCGCATTCGCCGGACTGCACTGCCTTGCACGCCATGTGCACCGCCACAGCCGACGACGAGCACGCCGTATCGACCACCAGCGCTGGCCCGGTCCACCCGAAGAAGTGACTGATGCGCCCGGCCGCGAAGGCACGCGCCGTGCCCGTGAAGGAGAAGGCCGTGGGCGCCCGCGCGCTGACGTTGTCCGCGTAGTCGGACGATGAGACGCCGACGAAGCAGCCCACGTCGTCGCTCGCCGCTGCGCACGGACCGAAGTACTCGGCCGATTCCAGGGCCTCGTAGGCAAGCTCGAGCGCGATGCGGTGCTGCGGATCCATGTACAGTGCTTCGCGGGGCGACTTGCGGAAGAAGCTGTGGTCGAAGGAACCCGCCGTCTCTAGGTAGTTGCCCCGAAACGCTTCGTCGTTGCTCTTTCTCTCCGAGTATCCCCTCTCGCCGGGCGGCCCTCCTGCCGTCGATTTCCCGGTCCGTATCGTGTCCCAGAACTGGGGCAGGCTTTCCGAGCCAGGAAACCGGCAGGAGGCGCCGACGATGGCCATGGCTTGGTCAGGGTAATCGTAGGGCATTCCGGCCACGGGACGGATCACCCGCAGCGGCAGAGAACGGGGGACGCAGTCGACCGGGCCCAGGAGAAGCGCTCGACGCTTGCTTTTGGGGAGCTCAGTAGCTTCCTGGGCCATTGCCGCCACCATGGTGGCGTGCCAATCGGCCTGTTTGACCAGGATGCACCACAAAGCCATCTCGTGGAGCGGCATTTCGTCCGTCACTACCTCCCCGCTGTCGTTTCGCCGCAGTGGCACCAGCGGAAGGCGGCCTTTGGGGAACCGGAACATGGGCACGGCTGCGCAGAGGTCGACCAGCTTTTTGAACGCCATCTCATGGTGCCGGTGGTGGTAACGGCCCCGCAGGTCAAGCTGCTTGGTCGCAATCCCCTTCTCTTCCAGCCGGCGTATCAGCGGCATGCCCACCGACTTGGGTGCCGTGATGGTTGCCGTTGACACGTCAGTGGTGACAGCCACGTAAGCCTGGATTGCAAGTCAGCCGGCGGCCCGTCAATAGCAAACTCGGAGCACACGTACCTGGGGGTAACTGTCGAGCACATCTTCAAAAATTTCCCTTCCCCTGTCGCCCTCGGCCGGCGACCACCGTGCACTCACGCAGAGCGTCGGTTCCGACGCCTGCACCTCATCAAGATCGATGAATGCTCCGACACACAAAGCCAGCCGTATAGCGATAGCGCCGTGTCTGGCCACCTCTGCTCGCGTCTGCGAGCATGCCAATGCCGTGGCTGAGAGCAGCCCTATGCACAGCCCTTGGATGCCCCCGTCGCGAACCCCTTTCAAGGCATCCAAATGCGCGTCCCCTTCTCCATCCGTTAGTTGACCATGCTTCAGGTACGTCATATACTCCAGAATGTGAGCCAGAACCGTTAATACCGCCAACAGCGTGTTACCCGTGGTCGCTTCTGCAAATGGCAGAGCAGACGAGTTGTCGCTTGTGATCCAGTCCGCCAAACCCTGCAGAAGAGGTTCCGCTGCAACACGTTCGAGAGAGGGTTCCGTTGCGACTAGAAGCATCCAGACCTCAGGAAGTTCTGTTAATTCTTGCCGGAAGCCTTGGAGGTCTGGATCGTTGACCAAAATTGAGCGGAGTCGAGAGAGATATGTTGCGTCAGGGGTTCCCATTTGTGACCCGCAAACAATTAGGTACGGCGACTCTGCCGCCATGCTTGCTGCCCGGAATTTCAGAGAGTTCGAAAGAAACCAAGATAAATGCGAACTTGTCTGACTGTCGCTCCAACGCACAGACGCGGTGCGAAGCGAACTTGCGGTCCAATGAAAAGGCGTGAAAGTTTGTGTGGAGGAATCTCGAACGAGAGGCCGTGGCGATTGACCTGTCAAGAACAAGCCTGTTTGCAAGATGGCAAGGGCACTAGCTATAGATGGACAAGACTTGCAGAGAAGAGGATATAGACATTGGGTATACAATGTGCACGGATAACATCGTTTACGCGCAATAGTTATTTTTGGCTACGGCTCATCTTAATCAACTAACAAGAGGAGGAGCCGCAATAGTGCTAAAGTCGCCGATGCACCCCACACTATGTAAACACCGAACTGTTGGAAGCCGACCGCAATTTGGGGGCCAATGCTATTCCTTCCCGCCTTTCGGAATCTGCCGGGGTCCGGCAAAGGGGGACAAGCGTTGATCAGTGCACTTTGAATCGTTCCACCAGTTCTATCATTCGACGAAAATCCATGTTTTGTGAATACCCTAAATAGCCAATAGAAGCATCTAAAGGTATTCAAAGACAGGGTAAAGGGTCTAATACCAATATTGCCGCACCCTATTTTATTAGTAATATAAGCAATAATCTTAGCTCTTTATTAGTGGAGTCTTCACGAGAGAGAGTAGTAGTTCTGGCCCGCTATAATAGCTCTGAAGGATAATTCTTACTATAAAAGAGATTATGCTAAGGTTTTTAAAGGCTCGTCTGTAAAAAAAAAAAAAAGAGGAGAAGAAATATAGTTCCTTTCCATTGTGCTTAAGCTGCTTAAGTACCAGATCTAAGCGATAGATCAACTAGCCCGTCCTCCGTTGTAACAGCATCTATCATGGTTCGACGTGGGTCTTGAGCCCGACTATTTCCAAGACCCGGTCGATCCCCCCGACATAATCGATTTCCCCGCTCATTTCCTCTGCCATCTCTCTTGCCTTAGCCGTTAGATCCTCGAGCCTCTGCTCGCAATATTCGAACGAGCCGGTCGACGCGATGTACTGGATTGCAAACCGTTTGACGTCGTCGTCCTCCGTGCGCTGTTGGAGGATGCTGGACAGCTGGATGTTCGCTGGGTTCGAACGAATACTGTGGATGATTGGGAAGGAGAACTTTCCCTCGGTCAGGTCTTCACCAAACCCTTTGTTCTTTGTGTATGCGTCACTTTGCAGATTGAGGTAGTCATCACGAATCTGAAAAATAATTCCCAGCACGTTGACGATAGGAACAAAGTCTCTGAAAAGCAGCAAAAGGACGACATTAGTATTGCATCTTCCCTCCCAGCGGATTGGAGTTTTAACTCACTGATCAGTTTTGCTGGCCATCTGCATCAGCTTGACCGCCAGCCTGAAAAGTCCCCCGGTCTTGTTGGACACCATCTTGAGGTATTCCTCTTCAGTCGGACAGGTGAATGAGTCCCTCCAGTAGAGGTCCATACCCTGCCCTCGGTGCAGATTCAGTAGTTCTTCAGTGAAGATCTCAAATGCACGAGGGTTTCCCAGCTTTGGAAGTTCTTGCTGCGCTAGGAAGAATGCATAGTTGGCAGCGTTAATCGTTTGGGCAACTCCGAAGATGCTGTGCGCGACGGGGAGTCCACGACGCAGTTTAGACGAATCCTGGATGTCGTCAATTCTAAAATGTCGTCAGCAAGCGTACTCGCATGTCCTTTAACGCCGGCATACAAAAGGGACGCAGTATGCAGAAACTCTACGATGCGTTTGATGACATCCAGCTTTTCTTCGGGTGTCTGCAACCATTCATTGAAGGCTGAGATGATCTTGCCTCTGATGTCCTTGCCAGAGTTCCGAAGAAGATAGCTCAATGGAGCACGAATAACCTATACGAATGTTAGAAAAAGTACAGAACGAGCGGCTAATCTCAGTGAATTGAAGTACCTCTTCGTCATTGGTCACAAACTTAGAATCCATCACTGGGAAAGACTGCTTTTCCATGATCTTTACACACGGCATTTGGTGGAGGAGGAAGTAGCAGAAGGCACAGTTTAGTTGCTGTCTTGAAAGGAGGTTTTTATGATAGAGAATATACCCAGGCTGTGCTGATGTTGAAATGGGATAGAGTAATCCTCTGCGGGGCAGGCTACCAAGAGTGCAATAATATACGTCAAGGTGAGGCTGAACCCAATAGAGAACGTCTGTAGTGGGAAGATATGCAGAAGTTCTTCGCACTTCGACAGTTTAGAGTTGCCGCAAACTAAGCACCGTGTCAGAACTCTGGGGAACATATTCGCCGAATAAGCATCCTCTTGCTCAATTCCATATTTCGGTGTGTAAAGCATTCGGCGCTTAGGTGATCTGCCAAGGCGATCCGTTGTGCAAGCGATTCAACGTTCAGGGGATCCACTGCGTAAGCGATTCGGCGTTCAAGCGATCCTTTGAATAAGCGATTCGGCCGCCGAGGGGGCATATCACAACACAACGGAAAGACCCGCGAAATTGGATATTGAATATGACAAGATCCTACGCCGAACGGATTTACATCCCGAAGCATTCACCTATCAAATACGATTCTATACAAATGGATGAGGATAAGGTGACTTGCCGCAATAATTCTTCATCTTTTATCTTGTTCTCTAAACTTCGAGGCTGCCAGCGCGCGGTAAAGACTATTTTGTTCTCGAAACTGCTCTTTTGATCCTCCTTTCACGCCTAGACACCCGGATATATTGATCACGGAACTCTCGAATATGAATGCCGCCGACGTAACCCAAGCACCTCCCGAGTACCAAAATGTCGCCTGGATTGCAGACGCATGCAAATTGTTGATGGGGGTCGGTTGGATGACGAACTACATCGGCATGATCTACAAGTCGTTCCAGGAGAAGACCTACTGCATGTCATTGATGCCACTCTGCTGTAACTTTGCGTGGGAGTTGGTATACGCAGTCCTCTACCCATTCAGCAGCGGGGTGGAACAATACGTTCTTTTACCGGGTTTGGTTCTTAATGGCGTCGTCATGTACACTGCCGTCAGATTCGGTCGAAACGAATGGGCACACGCGCCGTTGGTTCAGAGAAACCTCCATTTGATCTTCACCGTTTGCATTGTCGGCTGGATGTCTACGCATTTGGCTCTGGCCGCACAATTCGGACCTACTCTGGCTCAGGCCTGGAGTGCATACGGCTGCCATCTCCTCTTGAGCGTTGGAGCCATATGTCAACTGATCGGCCGAGGCAATTCGCGCGGAGCGTCCTATTTTCTATGGTATGTTCACAAATATGGGTCATATGATAATCAGTGATGGCTGACCACAAATTTGATTTACCTGTCAGGTTGTCTCGGTTCCTCGGGTCCCTTGTGCTCCTTCCCCAAGACGTATTACGCTACAAATATTGGCGTCAAGAACATGAATGGATGAGCTCCCCTCTGTACATTTGGTGTGTCGTGTTTTCATGCGCACTGGATGGTGTTTACGGCATCTGTCTCTGGTATGTTCGCCGTAACGAACAGGGGCTGAACAAACGCGAAGGATTGAAGATGGGGTGAGTCGACGGCATCGTGGCTCGCCAAATAGTAGATTGGCAATTCAATTTCCTATTCTGGGAACTGCTGACGACATACTTTAAATTACAAAATCCAACTCGCCGAATTTCACTTACATTCACCATCTTTGATCTATTTATTTCATCATGTCGTTCAAAGTAATAGCGGATCCCCGTACAGAAAGCTCGCGACTGGGATTCTACTTTAAGGATGTAAAGCTAGGCTGCAATATAAGATCTCAACGAGCGCTGATACCCCGTTCCTTCCTTTTCCTCTTTTCCCTGGCTTCTGAACATGGCTCAAAGGTTGTCTGGATGAGCTTAGAGTGTGGCAACTTATTTTTCATATATCTGGAGAGACTAAGCTGTGAATTCGCCATACAAAGAGCTCCAATTGAAAATTCCCTATCAATGTTACGGAAGACTAGTGCGTGTGACCCCGTGGCATCAATATATACAAGAACAAGAAGGAAGCTGGTATCATGATCCACGGCCAAATTCTGGCCTCACTGTTCCTGTATTTCTCCCAGCCTGGAAACGAGCGTCGAGGCAACGGTAAGAAATCCAATGCCGCGGCCGCCGCAATCATTTTGAAGGGCCGACTCTCAAACCTTTCTTCGAAATACGGAAGCACATACCTTCCTACCAATGAAAGCAAGAATCCATCACTTGCATGCGCTCGTGTCACCAATCTCGATAGTCCATAGATATGAGTTGCTCTTTGGAGGTGCCTCTTGTTGAACTGACGCAGGAGAGCGTCAACTTCCTGGTCTGAGAGTTTCGCCTCCTTTGTCTCAGCCAAGGAGTTGTTCAACAGGTTTGTCAAAACAGCCACATCTTCAATGGCACAGTTGGCTCCTTGTCCAAGGTTGATAGTCATCTGGCAAAGAGTAGTGAGTCGAAAGAGAAATCAGCGCGAATAAGAGGGGCTGTCGTACCTTGTGGATGCTGTCCCCGATGCAGACCAGACGGTCGCAATACCATGTCTGGAATACGTTCTCGTGCATCACAGTCATGTTGAAGTTCCGTCTCTTCTGCCACAAATCACCAAATCGGAGATTTTCCCAGATTGGTACGTCCGCCAGATGCAGGCACTCTGCGGCGGCATCCTCGGACGTGAAGCGAGGGGCATTGCTATACCGATATTCCTGGTCTAGCTTTTTCACAATGAACCAGAAGACTTCTCCCTCTTTTGATGGAATTGCGACCAAGGTCCATCCACTATTGATGTGTAGGACTTGCCCGCCAGTGTTTAATCCACGAATTCCGCTGGAGATGCCGAAAACACAGGCATACTGTGTCGTCATACCTGGACACACTGTCAGCAGAGGTCTCATTTATTTGAAACAGACGTACCGTTCCTCTCCCCCTCCGAGATCTCATTTGGCGGATGTGAGCTGGCCATTCGCCACATCTCTGCTCGAACTCGACTATGCACTCCATCAGCACCGACGACGAGATCACCCTCGTACACACCTCCGTCGGCGGTGTGTACCTGGACGCTGCTTTTGGGTCCTAAGCGATGATCAATTCTTGAAACGGTTTTGTTAAGCTGGATTTTGGTCTTGTCCGGAAGGGTGTTGTATAAGATTTTCAGCAGCTTTTGCCTGTCCATGAAGGCTATTGGATAGCCAAAACTGTGGAACAATGAAAGATATCAGCGTGACTGGGCTAGTGCTGTATTGGGACACGTCATACACACTACTCATGCATTTTCTTCGGGTAATGACTGACGAAATGGAAGCCATCGGGATAATTGATATGCGTGACTCCTAAAGGCTCCGTAATTGGCTCAATATCGTCGTAGATTCCGAGTTGATCTAGGATCCGTGCTCCGTTGGGTAGAATCCCGATGGACGCTCCTTCTTGCGGCGCAACCTCCTTTCGTTTCTCCAGGACGATGTAGTCAACCCCAATTTTGTGTAAGCTGTGAGCGAGTGTAAGGCCAGCAATGGACCCTCCAACAATAACAACTCTGAACTTGTCTTTGTCCATCTTTCAGTTCATGAGCGTGGCGGTCGTGAAAGAGGAACTGATACGGATGTAATTCCGTCAGTGCAATGGAACGGGACCTTCTTTTTTTTTAAAGAAAAAAGGAAAAGATGTCATTCTTGAGAGATTTACCAACAAAGTACACGTCATGGTATTGATCTGATTTGGTTTGGTTCCGGTACTGCAGAGTCGGCGAGCTTTCAACGCACAGTCCAGGAGGCGCAGCCTAAAGATCAACGTCGGCGTCCGAAGCACTCCTTCGGCTAATTTTTGGCCAATCATATTTCGCCTCACCAGCTGCATGTCGTTCTGATCTACGCCATAATCACAGTTCCTGCCATTCCGAATGCGCATAGTGAGGGCCGAAGATGAGTTTTGGATTGCGATGCGAGCCATACGGGGATTCGCTCGTCTGTTCGGTGCAATCTGCAAAGAATCTTTCTTAGTAGCTCTCTGTGTATAATAAGTTTTAAGTCTAGCTTGCAACACCGTCTAATTCGCACATCAATCCAAAACATCGATTTACTTCCCGCTAGCTTTTTTGACCTTGATAAGCCTTCAGTTCAAGTGTTCAACCATGGCAGCCGCAGGCCAAAGACAACTATTTAAACATCTTCTTGTTCTTTCACGATTCACCAAATATAACCCTCTATTTGCCACTTTTGCAGGTGGTACGTATTTTCATTCACCTCCTTCCAGCACAGAACATAGCATTGAGCTGACATAAAATGTATGAAATACAGTCTGGTCCGCTTTGCTCGCTGGTGCAGCCCAGATCGCTGACCAGCCTTCGGCTGGGTCCCTCGCCTTTGTGTTTCGACAGACGGCATTATGCTTCCTTGCCGCATACTTTTTCTGTGGCGCTGGGATGGTTTGGGACGACTGGGTTGATCGGGACATTGACGCCAATGTTGCTCGAACTAAGAACCGTCCTCTAGTAACTGGAATAGTCACGACGACGGAGGCTATGATATGGATGGTGCTGCAGGTCGCCGCTTCTTGGTTTATCCTACATATCATGCTTAATGGGAAGGACGTGTAAGTATTTGGGAGCAGTCTTCCTTCTCATTTCCTTTGCCATTTCATCATCGGCCTTAAGGCAAGTCGAGTTACTAACGGTACCACATACAGATGGAAGCATCTAGTCCCGGTGATGGTGGCTTCAATTATTTACCCTTACGGCAAGCGACCGATAGCCCGGAGGTTTTATTTATACCCGCAGGTCATTCTTGGTTTTACCATCGCCTGGCCCGCCATTCCAGGGTGGGCGGCCATTAATGGCCAACACCAGTCCTTTACCGAAACAACCCGCCAATGCCTTCCACTCTGCACGATGGTCTTCTTCTGGACCATGTATCTCAATACCGCATACAGCTACCAGGACGTGGAGGATGACCGCAAGATGAACGTGAATTCGTCTTACAACCTTGCAGGACAAAACATCCACTATATGTTACTAGCGCTCGTCGCGCCAGTTCTGGTGTGTATCCCTCTGTTTCTGCACCACTTCCACTCTTTGTGGCTGTGGATAAGCTGGATGGGGCTTTGGACCGTCTTCTTTACCGACCAGCTCGTTCGATTCGACCCGAAGCGGCCTGCAACAGGAGGGACACTGCACAAGAGTAACTTTATGCTTGGGGTCTGGACAATCCTTGTGTGCGCAGTTGAGGTTTTCTTGAAGGTTCGAGTGACACTTCTGGTGTAGATAGTCATCTTGCGTTTCTTGGAAGAGAGGGAGTTGTATCGTCCAGCTGTACTTCTATTACAGCGCGCAGGCTCAAGCTAACAATCAACATAACTACCACCTCCCAATCCGCCATCTGATAGAAGAACAATGGCAATTTTCGAACAATGTTTTTCTCGCAATAATCTCACTTTAATTATTGCAACTGCATACCGTTTTACTGCCATACTCTCAGCAAGCAGAACATCGTCCATCCAGGGAGAACCAAATTCCAGACTCTGCAATCCAACAGCAGACGTCGTAAGGGTTCACATCTTGCAGAAGATCAAGAAGAGTCATGAAAAAGGAATTTTAAATGAATTTTTAGGAGAATCTGGTTTGCAAGAGTTTTCTAATATCCTTCATCAATCCAGCCAAGTCTTTATACGTAAACCGCCCGTGCTTTTGTGCATCTATCTCCTCTTGAATCTGTACGGCATGCAATAGAGATGAATTGATCAACCCAGCGGCGACGCAGTCATTACGCGCCTTGTGAAGTCGATCTATCAGGTGCGTGCTTGCCTGCGCGACTAGTACAGCGTCCATACCCATCCCGGTCAGGGCCTGGAAGGATCCTAGTTTCAAATCAGGAAAGAGACGACTCAATCCCATTAGCGGACCGGAAAACAGGAGCTCCCTTAGGTCTGAGCAAAAGCTCGTGTACAGGCGGACGAGTGCAGTATAGCAGGACAACAGGAGTAGTACAGCCGAAGTGTCGACTTTCGCAGTAGGAGTGGTAGTCCGATGTGGGGGTGGAAGCTCAGTGCTAGTAGGAAAAGGCGTCACATTGGTCGACCACGCGCTGCCGTGCTCAGTTAAGGCGTCGAATAGAGACGAGCTATCGACACTACTCCCCGACGATTGGCCACCCACGGATCCAGAAAAGTCGTTGATGGGGACATGAACTGCGCCCCCATCGATTCCACAAGTCGGGTTGTATCGGGCCTCGGACACTGTCGAAGTGTCGGCTAGCCTTGTGGCAATGGACACGAGCTTCTGCGTATTCTCAAACATGGCCGTGATGGGGTAGTCTCGGAGCCGTGAAACCAAAACGTTTCCCCCTTGCGGAGAGACCCCTCTTGCCCTCTCCACGGTCTCCAGCTGGGTGTGCAGGACAACGCTCAGG
Organism: Lasiodiplodia citricola; assembly: GCA_023089105.1. Classification (NCBI taxonomy): domain Eukaryota; kingdom Fungi; phylum Ascomycota; class Dothideomycetes; order Botryosphaeriales; family Botryosphaeriaceae; genus Lasiodiplodia; species Lasiodiplodia citricola. The sequence continues at coordinate 486,320 of JAJNLL010000024.1, forward strand.
TCCGCCAATTCTCTAACGTAGTCTTCCAGCCCGGGGTCACATGGATATCCTTCAGGCTGGATTCCGGTGCGTTCGCTGAAGCCGTCGAAGAAAGTCCAAGGGAGCGCTCCCGGATCTACTGGCGCAGTGTTTACAGGACCAAGCGTCACAGAGTTGTCGAGAAATTCGAGGAAGCCGTAGTTGCAAACGTCGTTTATGTCAAAGCCCATGGCTGAAACCATCTCTGGTGATTGTGAATCCAAAGTCGATGCTGCAGCACACTGCGGTAGAGTGTTTTGTGGGTCCGGAGGTTGGCCGTCATCTTTTTGTATCGAGATCTTGCGTGGTTCGAGCTTTTTGCGACTGTTGGTTGTCGCTTCAGAGGGACGTCGACGTGGCCGGCCGATGCGGCACGAAGGGCTGTACACGCACTCAGCTGAGAGGCGCAAGCATCGGTCGCACACTTGAATTTCCGGATTGACGGTACGCAAACACCGTAGTTTTTGGGCATGGCATCTATCGCATGCCAACCGGCGGCGGGGGGCGGACGCGGCTTGCTGCGGCGACGGAATGCTTGGAGAGGGCGAGCCAGAAGACAACATTATTACTTCCTATAGCCCATCACTAACACGGTTAAATCTAGGAAATATTATATAGTGTATGAACGCTTGACTGGCGCGTAGGCAGACCTGTTCCCAGAATAACTGAGGCTGAATGATTCGTCATCGCTCGCGTTGATCGGTGACGGTAACATGGGCATCCTGCTGCCCGCGATAGGACTCCACAAACGCCACCTTCACGATGCCGGTTGCTTCGTTTCCATAAGATACCCTACAAACCCCTATTCTGAAATTACATGGATCTCGGCTCACGGGTCCCGGCGTGCCATTCCTGCTCAGGGTCGGTCCGGCGAAGGCCATATCAGGTGTACTAAACGCCCAATGTTAGGTAGAAAAGTGGATCACATCATTTGAAATTGACTAGAGAAGTACAACCTTCTCCGCCGATTTTGAGACTGTCACGGACCAAGGCCGTTGTTGACGAGCCGGCAGCCGCAGTCTGGCTGCGACGTGCCGGAATCCTGCAGGATCGTCTCACGCGATGGGAGAGGTCTGGTTCTCAAGGACCGGTGTGCCTGACCGTACTGTGTACACGGCAGTTGCAGGGAAAGATATTATTAGCGCGATTGGCGGATCGTCCGCTGCACTGTTACGTTTCCCCTGGCGACCCGGGACCCACGTCCATTGCCCCGAAACGGACGAGGGAATCGAAAACTCGCGGCTCGTGAAGAAACTTACAACATCGTCCAGCTATACTTCTAAATGCAAACTTGAGCCACATGTCATGCTACGGACCAGCCACATAGCCGAGACAGGGTAGCAAATGCTCGGGATGACCTTTTTGACTTGCGCTGGTAGAAATCAGTTTTCTCGGATTCATCGTTAAATCGAGCTTAACCGTAAGTCCGAGCGGTGTTGGGGTTGGCAGAATTTGACCCCGCGCCTCTCCACGCGTACCACGGCCCGACTTTCCGCTTGACCTTCTCTCTGCCCCCAAAGTTCAGCAGGCAATCCTTCTTTCGCGAGAGGCAAAGTCATCGAATGTCCTGTTCAAGGGCGCCAAAGACAACAAGAGGAACGGCCCGGTGCTGAATGCGAATAAGAGTGTCGGACCCACAATAAGGGGAATGCCATCGGTACAGCGGGTCTGAGCGCGCGTAGGCCAACATCGGAGTGAAGGTGCCCGTTCCACCAACCAACAACATCAACCCCTGAGAACACCTCAGTGGAGTTAAAGCCACGGCCAGACAACCAGCACAACAGGGGGGTTCGAAAGGCGGAGGCAACCAGAAGCACAAATTTATCCGTATCAAATATGGTTTTAGATGGGACAAGAGCGTTTCCGTCAGCCACCAAAGGAGTTTTCATCCACATTGATAGGTTCTAGGGCATCCTAGCAGGGCACGGTAGCTTGAGGTAGATGAATACTAAAGGAAGGTGTAAATGTACAGGTCTGTTTGAACCGGTAGGTCGAGACGAGATATCGAAGGAACGCGATCTTCGCCTGGATAATTCCGATGTACTGTCGGCCAACTGCGAAAGTCGCCGAACTTTTACGCACGGAGAAAATGCACGGGGAAAACGCACGGGGGAAACCTATGGGGAAGGCGCACGACGGTCATCGCAACGAAAAACTAGCCGATATCCCAAATGAATCACACAGGTGTAAAAAAATAATCGGCCGCTGATGTAACTGCCGTTGTCGCAGCATCGGTGAGTTGGATGACACGGCTCAAACCGCAAAATGGATGGCTGACACTCGAGACGCAATTTGACGACCCGAGAAAGTCGCATCCTCCCGGCCCACTCATCCAAGCACTGTGTATTCGGTAGTCTAGTAACGGAGAATCACCAAGAGCTCACCCTGGCATAGAAGTGGTGATCGGGTGACTTGTCTTGTAGGAGTACCAGTATTAAAGCCGACAAGAATCTCCTTCAAGCCATTGGTCAATCTATTCCCGTTTGACAGCCCCCAAAATTCGACCATCGATTTCACTTCCAGGTTTTGCAATGCCACTCCCTGCCGCTGAGCCCACTACCCTGGCTGGCAAGACCTGTCTCGTCACTGGAGGTGCTGGTGGACTGGGCAAGGCCATCGTCACGGCGTTCCTCAAAGCCGACGCCAATGTTATCATGTGCGACATTAACCAGGAACGACTGAAGGAGACCTCGACTGAGTTGGCGGGTGCGGGTTCCCTCACGGCGGTCCGAGCAGACATCACCAACCCGGCCGAAGTAGAAGACTTGTTCACCGAAATCGCGGGCAAATTTCCCACCCTGGACGTTCTGGTCAACAATGCCGCCATCATGGACCGCTTTGATCCGGTCGCCGAGCTCGACCTCGAGCTCTGGGATAAGGTTCTGTCGGTGAATCTAACGGCGCCGTTCATGATGACCAAGCTGGCATTGCGCGCCATGCTGCAACAGCCGAACTCCAATGGGTGCATCATTAATATTGCCTCTGGATCAGCAAAGGCTGGGTGGCTTGCGGGTAAGTATAACAGTTAAACGTACCGAAATGCAGGTGTTGACCTTAGCGCCACAGGTACCGCGTACACGGCAAGCAAGCACGGTTTGATCGGATTGACGAAGAGCACCTCTTCATTCTACGGTGCCAAGGGTATCCGCTGTAACGCATTGTTGTGCGGCATGATGGACACAAACATTTGCGACTCTTTCCAGGCAGGCTGCAATGCTGAGGGACGACAGAAGGTCATGAACATTCTATCCGGAAGCAGGCCGCAACAGTGCCGTGTTGAAGATGTGGCAGGTTTCTGCTTGTATCTGGCCCATGGAGCGGGATCGAATGCCATCAATGGAGCGTGTATTGCTGTTGACCACGGTTGGACAAGCATAGTAGGTTAAAGGGTCAGAAGCTTTTATATTACGTATCAGGATTACGCGGACCGCTTCTAGTCCGAGAGAAGTACGGGAAAAATAGAAGTATTTTAGCACAGTCTTCCAGATCTTCCACATATGTTTCAAATGCACGGAAGATCAAGAAAAGAAAAGGATTCCGGTTATGACCTGCTACTCTCCCGTTCCTTGGATCTGAGTGTATTATCTGTTCCAAGGCCCTTCCCCATACCCAACTATTGAGGTCACTGGTAAGATAAGACTCGTCGCTCATCGTTCTCAGCTGTTCAAGTTCCTCGTTCGGGATTGGGGTGTTTTCATTCAGTAGGGGGAGAATCTCCATGCACTTGTGCATGATTTCGTCGATGTGTCTGGCCATGGAAATTGCATAGCTACTCGTAAGACTTAGGTACGAGGTTGAAATTCCATGTGACGTGTAGTGTGACTGTGAGATGTTTAAATTAGTGTTCGTTCTTATGATGCGCTGAAGAAATTGGAATATGTACAGTAGAGGCCGATGAGAGAGGTTGCTGAGAGCCACCTGAAGGACGAAAGCGAAGTTTTGAGTCCCCTGGAACCATCTCCATACCGGATGCAGTTGCAGGGTCATTCTGTAGGTGAGTCAATTGCTCCCAAAATGTACTGGGACGGGATGAGTGGGCAGTTGGAGAATCATCATCCATTTGGGACTTCCGTGGCTCTTGTGAAGAGATAAAATCATGAGCCACCGTAGAATTTTTCTCTGGATTGCAACTTAAAAACCAGTTGGTGGACTGGGCTATTTATCAACAAGTCCCAGCTGCGACTTCCCAAAGTCTCGGATCGAGCTCAGTCACGCAACCCAAAACCCAGGACTTTCAGCTCATGCAGGCCATGGGATCCAGGTATGTGGCTGCTCTCGCTGCTATGCAGGATGTGGGTTCTACAAATATGCACCAATGATCATACCGGGTTTGGCTGACCGGTTGAGGCTGAGGGTGACGTAATTGATTGTAAAGCAGAGATAATGGCGGGGATGTGTGACGCTGTGACGTGGCCCAGCCACGCACGAGTTAGCAGCTATAGTCTTGCCTTTCAGATTACTCGACTTGCGCGAAAGGCTAAAGAATATGGCTCAGCACATTTGGCTCCTCCTTTTCTGGCAGCGATTGCCAGCAGCATCCTTTAAAGGTTTACCAAAAATGCCATTAGATTAAGTTCGTTTCAAAAGGACAATTAGATAGTTACGCCTGCTAGAAGCATATAGAATAATAAAGGCGAAACCCGGCTGCGTCAATGTGTGGTAGATATGGTACACCGAAAACGCTTAGTGCTGACACTCTGCAGAAACAGATGTCTTAGTGTTAGAATAGATGCTTACTGACCCGGCTGCATTCTGTAAGATTCCTAGGTTGTGCACCCCGCGCCGTACTGCAGGACCTTTTTACTGTGTGGGGAAGAACATGCAGCACGTTTATTCTACTAACTTCGAGCACTCAGTGGCGAGGCACTTTTGAGTCGGTGCGGGGATGTTCACCAAAACTACGTTCGAAAAGGCAATCTACCCCGCGGCCGCATCAGCAGATCGCGAACGTTCATACTCAGAACAAGCCTCAGATAGTCCTCCTGCGCCGGACTTTCCAAATAACCTTTAGGTTCGTTCAGCCTGCCCTGTTGGCTACTCCGCTATTCCAGTCCCCCACTCAGCAGCCATACAAATCCTTCTGCCGTCTTCTCAACCGCCCTTCTAGAAAGAATCAGATCGGGAAAGAACGCCCAAAAGGCATGAGGCACGCCGGGATAAATTTCCAATTTGGTGCGAACCCCACCTTCTCTGAGAAGTTTTTCGTATAACAAAGCTTCGTCGCGAAGCGGATCCAGACCTGTAAAACGTGAGTCATTTTCTCTCAGTAAGGAAATTTTCTTTTTAGCTATGAGTAGGAAAGACATACCACAAACTTGGAAGAACACAGGGGGCAAGTCTCGATGGCCCGTCTTCCAATTAAACGGACTCAAGACCGGTGACGATATATCCGGATCGTAGTTCTCTTTACACTTCGCATTAACGACTGCTGGAGGGGTTTTGCGACATGAAAATTCTCACCAACAAAGTACCGCACAGCCTGGGTATCCATTGCCGGTGCATCTCGATTCTGCTCATAACTCTGAACCTTCGCCCTCAGCTTTTCCGGTACCGCGTCCGGCGAGAGGCCAAGCATTGGGATGGAGGCAGAGATGCCGGTGAGTGGCGGATCAAGCTTCTCACTGTGTGCAAGTAACGCCAGGACAAGCGCGATATTGCCACCAGCGGATTCACCATGGACGATGAAGCCTTGAGAAGGGTCGGCCCGGAGACTTGATGTGTTGGATGCGACCTGTATGTGTTAGCGTAATTCGGCCTGGCAGTTTACTTGTGTGAGTACTCACCCATCTGAGAGCATCCCAGGAGTCATTGAGTGGCGTTGGGAAGGGATGCTCTGGTGCCAGGCGGTAATCCACACTGACACAGACGGCTCCCAGGCGTAGAACCGCATTGACGCTGGATCAATCCACTTGTTCAGTGCTGCAAGGGATACCGGGGCTGGCTGTTACAGAATGACGGAGGCATTTTCACTCACCAGTTCACTTCCTCTTTTTCGGGCTTTCCCACACACCAACCTCCACCGTGATATGCCATAATCAACGGGCTTCCCTCATTTGGCGGGCTCTTTGGCTGGTAAAGGAGTGCTTGGATACTGTTCCCATCACGCACAGGTATGTCAATGTGTCGCTTCTCAACACCGTCCATGGTCATTGGTACGTTGACTCCCGGGACCGAGGTTCTGGGATTCGCAGCCTGCTTCGCGCGGATGGTGGCTGTTGGCACCGTTGGGTCGTCGAAGTCTTTTTGCGGTGGCCCAACCTTCTCGAGGAACTGATCCAATTGACTTGTAAGTAACTGGTTACTAGCTGTCATGTGATGGCGTGAACAGTACAGCTTTAAATTCTGGATCAATAATCCCAAAGTCTTTCCAATTGATGTTGTCCATCGTGATAGTGTTAGTCAAATTCGTTGTGTACTGGGCCGTTGACGGTGTCTCGAAAATTTCCGACGTGGATGCTGTAGTTAAGTGTGTGGTAGTTAGGCTTAAATACATCTTTTCCACGGCATATCTTGCCACGTAGGCGCTGTACCTGCCGGATTCAGTTTGCTTGCCGAGCCTTCTACCGATGATGCGGGGTTAATTTTTAGTTGATGCGATTTGTTTTCGCCATAGCAATCTCGAAAAGGCAGTGTTTTCCGTCTCTCTCCGGCGCACTGAAACCTCAGAAGCCGGGCCGAATCCAACCCCATACTGCGGGGATGTGAGCTGCGCATCTTCGTGATTACCCACAAAACCACGGCGTGTCTTCACTTGGGTATCAAATCCAGGCTGGTGCTAGCAAAGCTCGAGAGCTGTGAACATCGGACATACCAGTCCTTTCTTTGCTTAAATATATGGCGACTTCGACAAATTGCTAGACTGTGGCATCCGATTACAGCTTTCCATCACTGTTGGCATCTCTGCCCCGCCTTTTATTTGCATCCATTCAGAAAGTCGCGTACACCAATGTGTCATCAGTAGATGTTTGGCATGAAAAGCTCCTTCCATAGGTAGGTGACGTCGGAGTAAACGGTCGCTAGAAATCTAGAGGCTTGGAGTTGGATTAGCTCTTTGGCCAGGCTGCCCGAATGCGAGCTTCTTGGTGTATCTGGTACCTGAGACGTACGGATGGACGTGTCGTGACCATTCGCTGAACTACTTGAGGCGGGCAAAGCGTTATCTTCGCGTTCTGTCGGTGTTAGTATTTCTGTGTCAATAGAGTGCACTGTTTCCCTGCTGTAACTGCAGCCTGGCCCTGGTCTTCGCTAAGTATATATATCCCTATTTTTAGACTGGTACCTGAAACGAAAGACCTCCATCTTGAACAGCTCAACGAAGTATTCACAAAGAGGACTGCGGCACATGTCTCTCACGGATTTGATGAGGCACGATACTTCTTTAAGCACTACTTCCTCCGTGATAAAAGGGAGAGACGACCTCAGTTGGTGAGGAATGGGGATTCTCAGTCCGAAGATCCGACGTTTCGCGCACATGAGCCCATAGGTGCTCCGCTAGATGACATTGAGTTGGAGGAAAATCCTCAAAATAATAGGGACGAGGAAAATCGCGAAGAGGTTGAAGGTGACATGATGTAATTCAACAGGGTACAAAGATAGCTCTAGCTTGATATAGTGTTGGACACTGGTATTTAATGCAATACGTCCGAAGAGAAAAATAGCTACGCTTATGGAGCGAACAAAGCTCCCAGCTATCATTTGGGGCTCCTAAATGCTTACTAGTTGACTTACACTGCTTCACTTAGACTGCAAATCGCGTGAGGCGTTACTGTTCATTGGCCACTCTCATTACCGTATCTTGTTGGTTTTTGAAATATCCTATGTTACCCCCTGTAGTCGCCACCCAGTTTCCTGATTGCGACAAGGTTTTAGAAGTCCAGCTAATTATCAGCCTCCTCACAGACTTATTAGAGCGCACGAAAGTTACGCCAAGCTGGTATAGTTATAATCGACGCCATCGCAACGCTGTGCGCGCAATAAGAATTATTTAAATAATACCAAATACGGCCAGATCTATATGCTACTAGACTTCGATAAATTCCCAACACATCGGATCTGATTCGCCAATCTCGATCATTGCTAGTCTTTCTGTCCCATTTTCCCTTCTCATTCCTATAGGCCGTATCTTATTAAACCAATGAGACATCAGCAAGACACTACCTCCCTCGGGCTGCTGATGTACGTGAAATCTCTCCCATTCTTTATGCCATGTGACCGAGCAACACAGTCCCCAGTCCAAACCGCGACCCAGAAGCTTCCCCGACACGACGTTTCGAAAGCCGAGCCAACCATTAGCCTCTTCGCAGACCCAGTGCGACGCACGGCCATCGGGCTGAGCCAGCATGACTTTGCCGTCAGAAAGCGTTATCACGTCTCCAGATGAGATGGATCTAATCAAGAAGGTACGGCCGCGATGCGGCGTTGGCGTGCTGGGTCTGTTGGTGTCTGACTGGCTTCTGCCATCCTCGGAATCCTCGATAACGCTTCTGGCGTCCGTCCAAATGGTTGAACTATCGAGATCCTCATCCAGTGCTGGACCGTCGGTCATGGCAATGACGTAGCTCTGAGTGGGTAGCGTGAGCCGACATTTGTCGCAGCGGTAGCGCATGGGCAGATGTTGGAATGATTAAAGGAGATTTATGACACGATGCGACACCTACCGAATTTGTGGATCGTAGAAAGCCGGAGGATTGGTGTTGACGGGCGGGTTGTTGATGATGATGATGATGGTTTCAGAGGTTGTCTGAGCCGGCTTTGCGCCCGCTATGGACTAGTCTAGTCTAGTCTATCTCCTTACTAATCCACTGCCCGGCAATTTCCGCCACGCCGGGTTATTTTACAGTGTCCACCCCAGTTGATGGGCGGGTTGAATCCTGTGTGAGTGGAACAGTGTTCAGGCTTCAAGCAGGTGCGGGGCTTCAGCCTGACACTTTGCTGAGAACACCCGACAAAAAAAAAAAAAAGCCCCGGGAGTTCATGAACTGCGCCGCACAACACCAGAGCACGTGGTCTCTTCCCAGATGAGTAAGCAACTCCATGAGCAACCCAGAACTTTGCTAGGCCTCTACTTGATTATCTAGAGGTAACCCCGGATGCTGGAAGACTGACTAGATATAGATTGCGAAAACAGCTTATTGTCGGTTTCGTCAAAAGTGCAATGCTCTGGCAGCAGTCCTTATAAAATAAAAAATCCCGTCTGCCGGCTATCGCCGTGATTGTATAGTTTTTGACGTGGGAGGCGTGGCGGCGGCTAGGAAGCGCTCGTTAATTAATGAAAGCCCCGCTCAAAATATCGGGGAGCGAAGGACCTCACGATGTCGACAGCTGTTGGGTTAGGAGCAACGGTCAATATAAGATGGTACCATATCGAGCTAGCTTCTGTTAAATGTGTTGCAACGGCGGGGCTTAGTTCAAGGCAGCCCCACCTTTTGTAGCCGAGATAGAAGAAGTAAAAGAACAGTCTGAGCTATAAGAAAATTCCATCTAGTTACGTTGCCGTCCGGCAGAGCGAGTTTGCCATTCCGACCGGCGTTTGTTGCCGGAGCCATTGCGGGCCGACTACGAAGAGACTAAAGGCGCTAAATAGAGACACGTGAGGAAAGTTCAGAGAAATGTCAGCACTAGGTAGAGGCTGTGTTGGGGGCCAAAGCTGCGGAGTCGTCCATCGCCAATCGCCATGTGTGAGGCGGTAAGCCTTCGAGTCCACCAGACTAATTTTAGCTTAGCTTACGCGCTTACATGGCAATAATTGATACAAGAGCCTTGTTATCCTATGCACCAATTGAATACTTGTCGGTTTCCTTTTCCATTCTTTTTTCTCATTCACCGTAGCCTCGGCCTTGGGTGAATCTCGTACCCGCCGTTCTGCATAGTGCGCGTGCAGTTTCAAGACAGACAGAATACAATTACTACGGGGCAGCCATGTCTGGATACCACTCAGCATCAAAATCGGACATCCCAATGGCGAGGTGGGGTATTCACTGGAGAGCTCCAGCGCTCATGGTTTTCCTGTTCGTTGCCGGAATCGCCTTCGCCATCGGCCACCACATCTTCTACCACTCGCTGGACGGCACACTCGTTACTTCCACCAGTCAACAAGAATGGACCATTCGAATCGGAACAGGTCTAGCATTTTTGGTCAAAGCAGCACTCGCAGCCTCCATAGGTGTTGCTTTCGCCCAGTACCTGTGGACGATCGCGAGAACGGAAGCCATGGCTGTCGGCAGTATCGATGCCATGTTTTCGATGACAAAAAACCCGCTGGCGTTCATAAATTTTGAGGTTCTCTGGAAAGCAAAACTCCTGGTATTGCTTGCGCTAGCATCATGGCAAGTGTGCAGGGCCCAGCCAAGCTCCGCCCACCGCTAACGTCCTCAGGTTCATGCCACTTATCGCCACCGTTACGCCGGGTACCATTTCGGTCGAATCCAGGTCTGTCACAAACAAAACCCACGGACGAGTCCCTTCTGTAGACTTTGCCAGGGATGAGACGCTGTGGTCCGATTCCATGGGAGTCGGCTTCATAAACGAGGCGTCTCCGGCAGTTACCCGCCTCCTATCGGCCGTTTCCTCTTCGATTGGCATCATTCCCATCACCGCACCATTTCCCAACTCATCTTTCACATTGCAATTCTATGCACCGGCACTGAAGTGTGAATCCTTGGCAAATGCGAAAAAGAACGGCCAGCCCGTTGGCAACTGCAACAACTGCACTTCGCTGCAGGCGCTGTGGGACAGCACCATTGACAGTGGTATAGCCGCGAACTACTATTACTGGCAGGCAGCGAAGCCAGTGTACTCACAGAACCTATTTTTCATCCGTACCGGCGGAGGGAAGTCAGTGGGAGGAGACCCGAAGAACATCAGCTGTCAGCTTTGGAATGCATCTTACACGACGCAGTTCAAGTTCAGAGATGGCGTGCAGACCACCCTGATCCAGGATTTCGCTTACGAGTCCACGATGGACTTCAATACCTCGGTCGCGTTCACACAGCTCCCCCCTGGAGGCAGGGCATACCTCGCTATGTATCTGGCTATGTCTGACCTGCTGTCCGGTGATGTCGGCATCCAAAATGGGCTATCGTCTTCCGGAATGCTGGGATCAGATCTTCCCGTCGTCAAGACCGGCTTGATGGCCTGCCCTGAAGTCCTCGACGGCTGGAATGCATTCGGCAGCAGAGAGCCGCCGCTGGACAAACTCGTCTCGCCGTGGATGTGCCGCAACAACTCGGTGGCGGCGGCTGTGGAGGATTTGTTTCAAAACCTGACCCTGAGCTTGTTGAGCAGCGAGTTTCTCAACGGAAACACGACGACGGATATACGCGTTACTTCGCCGAAGAACTTCTGGCGATATGGTCCCGTGGACTTGCTAATCTCTTACGTTGCTGGTGTGGCTGTTGCGTTTGTGGCCCTTCTTGTTGGTGGCTGGGCGCTTCTTGCGAACGGTTACAGTGCTGATGTGTCCTTTTCCAGCATCCTGCTGACCACCAGAAATGCAAACTTGGATGGCGTTGCGGTGGGCCAATGCTTGGGGGCTCAGCCACTTGACCGAAATTTTGAGAAGCTGAAACTGCAGTTTGGCGTTGTTGGCCGGACAGATGGCATTGAACATGTGGCCTTCGGTATTCGTGGGACAGTGCAGGAGCTGAGAAAAAATCAGGAATGTATCTAATGCTTGATGAATTTTGTGAGAAGCTATTATAAAAATCGACAAAATACATTATTGTTGATCTCAGAGTTTCTTTCACTACTTTTGAAACCTTACACGCCCAAATGCTACATCCTGCCGTAGATCATAAATTACGACTACTTTTCATGTAGTCGACCAAACGCCATGCAAAGTTCAGCCTTGTTCAGCAATTGTCATCAGCGGTGAAGACGCAGATAGCCTTTTTAACAGCAGCGTCAAGGTTATTTTTGTCCTCGGTGGCAGCATCTGCACAAACAGGAACTGAATTGATAAGCTTGGATCCCAGGCTCTGCGCGATATTAGCACCTGAACGAGAAAGGCCAGACAAAACAGGAAGCTCTTACATTATCAGCTTCGTCCAGCGTATTCAGCCAGGTAACCATATCTTTACCTGACGAGGTTGTGCGGAAGAAGCTTTTTCTAACAAACGCATCCATAGTCTCTTGTTGGGTCGTGACGAGCTATATAGCATGTTAGCGCTTGCGATGGAAGCGGTGGGGATACGATGGCTCACGCTGTCATAACTATCGCAAACTCGTTTCTGGTCCGCCTCGTTGGTGAATGCCTGCGTGCCCTCCATGGCGGTGTCAAGGTCTTTTGTGTTCTGGGTGAGCTCGGCAAGATGCTCAATGACAAGCTGCGACGGGATAGGTATTAGGGCATGAGTGGTTCTCGTCGGAAGATGGAATTATTCTTACATCTTGATAAAAAGGATCGTTCTTGTCTTCTTCATTGCAGTGCTCAAGGACCACGGTCACGTTTTGGGACATTCCAGCGAGATCATGAAGGCTCCTGGCCAGGTTGTCCGAGTCAACGGCGCGACGAATGGCTGCAGCAGAGGTGGTGCAGCAGATGCCGGCGATGAGGGGTAGAGAAGTAACGAGCTTGGAGAAGAAACGCATATTGCTTATCAATGAGTAGATATTTGAAGAGTAGGCGTTGAGGATTGGAACCGTGTGGTGATGATGGTGCTGAGACTGCTGCGGCCCTCTTCTTATACTTCGACAGTGCCGACTATTCCTTCAGCTTTACGAATAGCAGAGTCAGCTACAGCTGTGATGAGCGGGGGAGTATTCGCTTAGCTGATCTCTAGCGTAAGATCCTGCTTGCCGGGTAGCTTGGCTCGTGGATCAAAGGGCCCCTTTTAAGTACCTAGGCGCTTCCAACTTTGCGATCGGCACGTCGATCAAGTTGACGATTAGATCTAGTGCATGTCCCTAGAAGCATCTTGTTAAGCTAAAGCCTCACCGCAACGCTATGCAATTGTACACAGTATATGGGAGTAGGTACTCAGTCGGCCCGTTTACTGATACGACACGGGGAATACGGGCCTAGCGACGATACAGGTTTCTCGGCTGAGTTGGAGCTTGCAGCAGAACCGCAAGGTGTTGGACTGGAGAAGGCGGCTGCAAAACATTCTTTCGAAATTGCACTGCTTGAGCGGTTGACGGAGGCCGGAATGGACATACACCGCATCGCTCAACCCCTGGGTCCGTGCAGACGCCACAGCAGACTTTAACCTACGGAGAGGGATCTAGCATCTACGCCAGGTAGGATGCGCATCTATATTGTTTTGGTGGACTTTTCCCCTGCAGCTGACCGGGTTCGACTTTCCAGTGGCCTTTAATCGGTCACACCTCTACCATCCCTGGCGAGGATTCGAGCACGGCCTATTACCCACCGCTTCTACTTAAAAAAGTGGTTTATGCCGGATCCTAGCAGATATCGACGCCATGAGCACGCCTTTCCCTACAAAATCTCTATGGAAATACATCCCTCCAAGATGCTTACTGAATGCATATTTCCGTCTTGGTTTCCACATCCCAAGGTACTAGCGGAAAGAATACACCAACCCGCCGAAATGATTCACTGTCTCCTCCGGACGGTACATGGAGGAGTCCCATCGAGTTGAAGATAAGAACACACCAAACCCGCTCCAGCACATCATCCTCAATATCCAATCTCGCGTGAGCAATATGCTCGCCGCTCTCATCCAGAAGAGTACGAGTGCCCCCACTGAATCGTCCAAGGTGTTCCCTTCGTTTTGGAACCTCATTCAGAACAAACCGAGCCAGTCGGACAGATCCAGAAAGAATCAGCCTGTCATCATCCAACTCCCCAAGAGAGCCTCCGGCCTTGGGCTTGGGGTACTGCAGGACCTCCACAACAGGGAGAGGCCTTTGAGATAGGCGTTTCGAGATATTGGAGTGCGTTGGCCCATCAACGGACGCCCACGACCACGAGGGCGCGCGGTTTCCACCATTCGGACGTACCATAATTGTTCGCGGCCCCCGTTTGTCAATCCATTCCATCGCTATGTCCCTGTTGACAAACTTAATGCCTAACAAATAGCGTGATGACCACATCAAACCCCATAAAATATCAGAAGACCACAGCCCGGCTAGAAAGTCGCCGCCAACATCGACTTGGATGCGGCGGGCAACACCAGCAATTGCGGGCAAGCGATCTCGTTCCTTAGTGAGGAATCGCGGCGTGTAGTAGTAGTCGAGTGCGTAGTACCACCTTACAAGTATATTCATTCTGGGATCTTTGACTCTCTCGTTGTTCGGAACGCGCATGCCGTGATACCAGGGGCCTGGATAGAAGAAGTTCGGCCCCGAAGATGTGTATGTCCCTTGCTTGCTCCATATGCCGTTGTCGCACTGCCTTCCGGCAAAGCAATCGTAGGTTGTGCATTCCGGGCCATACTGCAGGACTCGTCGCGAAAGGACGCCTTCTTCGAAACACCAAGCGCGTGTGCCGACGGCCCCCTCCTGATACGTCACTGGAGCAGCCCTCATATAAATAAAAGCTGGCTGGTGGCTACTAGCGTCGTTGTACCGTAGCTTCTGGCGTGGGAGGCTTGGCGATGGCCTTTCGTGCAGGAAGCCCTCTCTGATGGACTTGGCCCGAGACGCCTGTATAGTAAGAAACGCATTGCCGAAGATGTTGTGCATCTTCCCGATTTCCACTCTTTTTATAGCGTCGTCATCCTGCACGATGCAAAGCGCATCTACCCACAGATACCTTATTCCGAGCTTCCGCAAGACGTGAACGGTGTCTTTGAGAGTTGGCGGCAACTCCGTCTCCGGAAATCCTCGCCTTAGCTTCTTCTCGCTGTCTCTGCTCAAATAAACGGGCTGCTCCGAGAGAGGCACGCCCCAGACATAACTCAGCGCCGCATAGCGACGCTTCCACTGCCCATTGGTCCGCATGAGACGGCACCCCTGTTGCCTCGGGGGATCGACGTCGACGATATACGAGGGAAGATATGCCTCGGTGGGGGACTGGCACGACTCATGGTTACTCATACAGTTCTTGATGGCCCTGCTGATGGCCTCGAATGCTTTGTCTGACCGAGGGTGAAAAGGCTCGCGGCCACGTATCGATTTTGAGCAAGGATCGTCTTAAGCTGCTTGTTAGAGGAACACCCCTACTTTTCTCTCGGCTATAAACTCACATGGGTCAGTGAATACTTCGAGATTAAAGTAGAAGTTGACGTGATTAGATGAATGGATGTTGCCGATCTTAGAAATTTGGTCGCCTAGGCTGATAGTCTGCGGTGTTGCGGCTAGGTTTGGAAGCAGCCCTACTACCGAATTTTCTTCCAGCAGAGCGTGACGGTCATCTGGCCAGAGGTCGGAGTCTTGGGCTTTACATAGCCAGATGCAGAAAGGACATGGGCATGAAAGAAAGGATTCGAAAGTATCGTGAAGGATGTGTTGGTAATGTTGAAAACTGCTGACTGGCGGAAGGTCTCTACATCCCGGGCATAGTTCTTGCTCTGAGTACTCCACAAGTGTGAGTGGGTTTCCCATTTGAAGACTGTCTTCCTGGACGTAAGGCTGAGCTGATGATGGTTCCAACGCTCTATACATCCACCAAGGCTCGATTGCGGTAACCTGTGCTGGATCTGTAAATTATAACAGACCGCAGGGAGACTAGAAGTCAACTTCCAAAGGGCTGTCGAAGAGGCTAGTAGAGGATTCAAGGTTGATCGAGTGACAATGCCAGCCGCGGCAGGCTGAGAGCTGCTGAGGTTTTATGAGTCATGATTTGTGTAACATCGCGGGCTGAACCAATAAGGAGGCGTTCGGCCCCGCTTAAGGATTAGCTCACCCTGAGACCGGAATACTTGATGGGCATATCGGTCTTTGATATTTCTTGTGGACACCTGAAGTGTTCGGAGTAGGAGTGAAATATGGCGTAGTGAGGGTATAAGAGGCACGGGGTGACACGCGTAGTCACTTGTACGTACAAGGTTCGAATCACTGTACGTTTGCAATGGCACTCAATGTAGATAAATTTCTCTCTTGATTAATATGGAGCTCGAAAAGGCCGACTTGCAATGATCCAGGCCAGAGTCGATACTACTGTTGATGCGGAATAATGTATATATGTAATTACAACTGCATGTAAGACTTCGCGTGTACTTTATCACAAGATGCTCATAACTCAGACCATGGAAGAGCATCGCAGTCCTTCTCTCTCAACCTTTTGATCCTCTGTAGCATCCACCCGCTTGTCATCTTAATGCCAGAGTTGATGCGGCGACCCTGCTTTACCACACTGCTATGGTAGCAGTCGTTGTCGATATAACGCCACTGCAGGCATTTATCCCATTGATGACAAGCCTTTTCGCAAGCGGCCTTGTTGAACCACGGCTTGGCCGAGCGCTCTTTGTCTGTCAAGCTCTCACCTGCGCTGTCTTCCAATGTTGCAGAGTAACGCTTCTCATCCGAAAAGTTATCCCACTCAACCTGAACGTCAGAAAGCTTCGGCTCCACCAGATCCGCGAAAATGTCCTTGTAGCGGACAGACCCTCCCTGTAATTCATGTCAGCAGGAAGGTATTCGTGAAGTCATAGTTGATCAAAGCGCACCTTCTCTGCTTTGAACTCCTTCTCCCACTCCCAGAGCATCGACACATCCTGGGCATGCACCTTATGCACAGTGAATAGCGGCGAACACCAATCCCACCCCCCAAACGGCAACTGCCACAGCGGCAAAGCCTGCATAGGCATGAGCCCGGTTCCCTCAAAGTCCTTCCTCCGCTTCACCCCCTTACTTGCCAGGACATGCGACAGAATGTGATCGCCACAGCCCTGCTCCAGGCTGTACTCGTCCCACTTCGCCAATGCCTTCGCGTCAGCCTGCGCTCCGCCAAAGGCCTTCTCCATCGCCCCTCTCGACAGCGCGAACCCGCTACCACCATGGGCAAAGTCCTCGCCCAACCGCGACGCCGGCCCGCCCACGTACACATTCTCAGCGGGGTCAAACGACGCCAGCCATGTGTACAACGACTCCCAGAAGTAAAACGTGTCGTCCTCCATGAAGACGTACCACGCCATCCCTGGGTAGTTGCGGGCCGCGTGCGCCACCATTGGCACGAACTTGTACTTGTCTAGCCGCCACGCGCCCTCGATGTACGTCGCCTCCTCGCCCTGCTGGTCTAGGTACCAATTGTCATCGTTGGCGGCGCGCCGGATGCCGTGCCAGGTCTGGAAGTCTGGCGAGTTTTTGAGCTGGCTGGAGGCGTTGGCGAGGACGTCGGTGACGGGGTGCGAGGCGATGGTGGTGGGGAAGTCGGAGTAGAAGACTATATTGGGCGTGAGGGTGGCGTTGGAGAGGGTTGTGGAGAGGTGGATGGGAAGTCGTTGCCAGAGCTTTGTGGCGCCGGTTTTGACCATGATCAGCACGTCGGCTGGGTCTAAGACGGTGGGCGCCATTGGTTCGATGGGGCTGTGGTCCGGATGGGCATTTTCGTTCTTCTCAGTCTCGCCGGAAGCTGTCTCGAGAATTTCCCGGTGGCTTCCGCGTCCTGTGACTGAGCCGATGCTTCCGTCCAGGGAAAGTAGGGTGAGCAGGATGCATAGCAGCAGAAAGATATATGCAACACCTTTGACGCGCCGAAAGATGCGGCCTCTGTTGTATGTTTCGGCACCCATCTTGGTGAAAATAAAGAGAAAAATCCAGTGAGGAGTTCTCCTTTCTTCAGTCTGGTTGACATGGCTGTTTTGTTGTCATGCGGTCGGGTCTCGTAGGCAATGCCGGATGACTCGGATATGGTGCGCAAAGGCCACCATCGATCACACCAATTCCAACAACATGACTCCCTACTGTTGTAGGCCTAAGCATGGACGACTCATGCAAGTACAGCGCGTGACGTACGCTTTTTTTTTTTACAATGAATAGAAACTATTATGGGTCTGGTTCAATTGGCGTGCCGCTGTTCTGAATACCTCGACGTTGATTTAAGGTATTTGAGCCGCTACGGGTAGTAGGGAATTATGCTTTTTGGTCAACGCACTAGCTACTCGGTGAGAAGTCTTGTCAGCCCTCCGCGACTGATCTGCAACGGCTGTCGACGCTTTGACCAAGGATATATGAGGCGCCCCACTAGGAAACTGAGACCTCGTTCACCATGGAATGGTCGGATTGCAAATTCGTGGAATGGTGGGTCTGCAAATTCCCAATGAAGTGGTCCTAAGCCCTCGTGTTTTATTATGTTGTTCTTGTAGCCTTCTAGAAAAAGGCGCGCAACTCGCTACTGAAAGTTAATTCACGACCAGCGGAATGTCGCGGCTGCCACTACCATGTCGACTTACTTGGATCAGATTTCTTACGCTCCTCCAAAGCCTACCTTGGCAAAGTTAATCTTCAATTCGCTGGCCGGGATCCTCGTATGCTTCCTTTTCATCTTCGAGTTCAGACGCAGGGTACCGCATTGTTACCCATTAACGCTTGACACGCTTTTGTCAATTATCCTCACCGAAATCAGCCGACGCAAGAGCGAGCTCAGCCTTCAGAAATTGCAGCACCATCTCGACGAGCAGAGCCTTGACGCTGAGAAGGGCGAAAAGCCGACGAACAAGGCTGGCGTGCCGTACATTGTGTCGGTCGTGGGCTACCGCGAGGATAGCGCGCTTTTCAAGCGTGCCCTCTCGTCCTACAGCACCTGTACGGGTGCCATAACCCTGCTGGTCGGCATTGACGGCAATGAGGCCGAGGAAGATGCCGAGATGGTCCGCTGTGTGCTGGCTGTGTACCCGCAAGCCAAGGTCATCACCCTGCCTGAACCGCTGGGCAAGGTCGCACAGGGCCTGGCTGAAACACGGGCGTTGGGTCACGACCTCAGCGGAGTAGAATCTGATGATGAGCGGCTCGAGATGTTCCACGACTTGCCCCAGGAAACGAAAGAGGAGGCGGAGAAGTGGGCAATGGATCAGGTGGCCGTCATGGCCGCGGATATCCTGCACACAAACGACGCGTTCCGGGAGACTGATGGCTTTCAGGTAATCTGCGTCACACAGCCACATGTTTGCAAGAAGGACATCATCTTCACCAACACCGTCTTCACCTCGGCCCTCGGTGCGGAACATGGCGTCGGCTATGTCTGGTCCAGTGATTCAGACACATTCGTGCTCGAGGAGACTGTCGACCAGACCATTGGCTGCATGGCGCTGGACCCAGGTGTTGGTGGCAGCTGCACCAGCCTCGGGGCGCACAACGGAGATGCGAGTCTCATTGCTGCCGTCACAGCTGCGGCGTACTGGAGCGAGCTGGCCTTCTGCCGTGGACAGACGGGCGCCGTCGAAGCTACCGACTGCCAGCCAGGACCCTGCGCTGCCTTCAAGATCCGCGCCGTAGAGCAGGTCTTGTTCAAATGGTACATGCAGACGGCGATGGGACACAAGACGGTGAGCACTTCAACACCAGATAGCGGAGTAACAAAACACTGACTTCTCTTCAGGTCGTCAACGATGACCGTCATCTCAGCACTCTTCTCATGATGAACAACTGGCGCATCACTTTCAACACCATGGTCCTGACTGTCACCGAGACGCCGTCCAAGCTGGTCAACCTTATGCTCCAGCAGCTGCGCTGGTCGCGCGCCACCTACGTCGAGACACTGCAGTACCCAACCGTCTACGCCGTGCGCGGGCCCATCTCGCTCCTCTGCGGTCTCCGCCGCGTGTATGGCCCCATCGCCACTGCCGCCATCGTGCTGCGTTTCGTGTGGGACGGGTCGGCGCCGTACCCGCTGTCGCTGACCGACATCTTCGCTCGGCTGGCCCTCTGCGCCGGCTACAACGCCGTCTTCTTCGGCCAGTACCAGAGCACCGTGCGCCACTGGAGCCTGCTGTTCGTGTCCCAGGTCTTCTACCAGATTCCCTTGCCAGGCATCGCCGTCTGGAGCTGCATGACGATGCTGCAGAACGGATGGGGCACGCAGATGCGCAGCACGCAGCAGCGGGTGAGGGCGCCGCATCCTGGGTGGGATAATGTGGGTACGGTGCTGGCTATGTCGGCGTGGATGGGGCTGGTGGCGGCCGCCCTGGCGCGGGTCATCATTTCCAGGGTCAGCCCTGAGGTCGTGGTGCTGTCGACTTGGAGCGCGTTTGTGTTCGCGTCGGTGTGGGTGGCTTGGTGTTTGTTGCGGACGAAGAGCTTTTGAGCATACGTTAATATGTATGTCTATATTTTGCGAAAGCCGGTTGACTCGATTGTGAAAACCAACCGCCGCCCCTCTCCCGCCTGAGGGCGATATGTACTTCAGCCCCCACTTCAAAATCCTGCGGCTAAAAGGCAATTTTATTGTATGCACCCTTATCACGGTTTAATTTGAAATGGAATTCTGCCTCCTCGTCTTCTTTTGCAGCTCTATGACTTGATTACCGCAAATGTCTTTGACGCTATAAATCCGGCCCTCTAAGCACTACAACCAGTCTAGTCATTACACTACTCCGTTCCTCCTGGATATTTCAAACAGCGAATTTCATTTACAGCGCTCGCGGAGGGCTCATTCAGATTTCAAACTCAGCTGTGCCGGTATACCATCTCTGCAGCTTCTTGCGCCACCAATACCCGTGTACCAACATTTCGCAACCCTGTAGCTAATTGCCGAAGGCCCCCTAATGCTGACTTTCATAAGTGGGGGTCGATCGGCGCTCTTGGGATGAAAACGAACTTCAGTCTCATCCCTGCGACGGTCAGCCTTGCATTGCCTCATGTTTGCCGTCCGACTTCAAACACGATGAGCGACAAACGAGCGATAGGAGCGAGTCATCACTAGAGTGTTCATACAGACATATGGACAAACTGGAGCTATGGACCTATCTATGGAGCCATGCTGACACTTCGCAGGGAAGACGCCAATCTCCTCATTGCCTTCATAGCCGTATTCGTCAGTCTTACAGGGAGCCGTTTATGGCGAATTTGTTGTTTTGCCTTCCACCAGTTCTACACATCCAGGAACGCACGTGGTCTCTATCACCAACGCCAGGCCGTTCCCCGAAATTCCTCCACGGCCACATCTGGATTAGTCACTCTGACCAAACTTCCATGGGCGTGGCGTAACACTGCAAGGAGACCAATTCGCCGATTACTGCCACTTCTCGCGTTTACGGCACTATTCTCCGTGATTTTCACCCTGGCCAGTGGGTTTTCGTCCAAGGTTGTCACAGGGACTGGTGTCTTGCTCTTAGGCGACAAGTGCGACTGGCTTGAACTACCTTCCACTGATTCCATTGATAACATCACCGTTTATAACATATCTGCTCACGGCGCTTTCGTTTCGAAGAGCGTCCAGATCGCAGCCAGCTATGCCAAGCAGTGCTGCACTTTGGAATCCTCGGGCATATTAGGATGCAACATATTTGTGAAGCCTATTCTACCAGCAATCATTATCAACAATGCGACCTGTCCTTTCGAGACTACAATTTGTTGAAGTAAGGACGTGAATACTATTCTGGATACGGGCTATCTAGATAGTCACATGCACTTTGGACTGGACACGCCGCCAAGCCAGCGATTCCAGTACCGGAGAGTACTACATTGCGCACCAATTGTAACATCGGGATACAAGACAACATGGAATTCATCGAGCGATAGGTCATACATGACTTACAATTATGGGACAAATTTCTCCAGCGACTTTAATTACACGTACCCGAATGACATGATATGGGACAAAGCCATCGCGGAGATGGGGGTTTATCCCGTGGACTACACCATCGGGTAAGTAGATTCTCGGTAAGAAAATATTTGAACGACTCGAGTAACATGCGTTTCAAAGCTTGCAGGAGGTAACTTATTTGAATGGATCTATCAACTATGCCGATTCAGAATTGATATCCGAGCTCCGACGACCAGACGCAGATGTCATAATACTATATCTCTCAGCAAGTGGCATTATATTCGTGTAAAAGACAACTGATAACTGGTATAAAGCCACTACGAAAACGATTATAGCAGAAGATCAGCCTGCTAAGGTTTACTTGTACAAGTAGTATAAGAACTAAAAGAGTAACTAGCTAGTAGCGGCTTTATATTCTATTTAGATAACTAAGCTAACTACGGCGCTACTATAGTATATTATATAATACTAAAATACCCGTAGCGCCTACTATACCTATAGCTGTAGGGAGATCGAACCGTACTGCAGCCGCCGTACCTGTCGACGACGAGTTATCCGTAGAGCCCGTAATCGTAGGTACATCTTCGGGCAAAGTTAGCTCTTTTGTTCATTTTTCCGAGGATGGACCACAAGATTAAGGGAGAAAAAATTCCTTACCCATCGTATCCGTCGCCTTTGCCGCCTCCAACTTCTCCAACCCCGCCGTGATTAACAGCGTCGGCCACAAGTTCGAGTCGTCCACATCCGGATAGAACGCGTTCCGAACGATCTGGTAGTTCTCGTCCGGATCAATGTCGTACATGTAGCAACGAGCATCGGCACCGGCTGTTGCCGTCGCGGATGCCGATGCGGACGCCGCCGTTGCCGATGCCGATGCCGAACCGGACCCCCAGGTGATGGAGCAGTCCGCGTCGGCGGTAGTGCCCGACAAGGCGTAGGAGAGGCTCATGGTGCTGGGGCCGGCGACAAGCGTCTCGCCGTCTTCGGGAAGAACGCAGGCATTGCTCGAGTCGTCGTCATCGTAGTAGTCGCCGTAGGCATCGTCGTCCCAGGTCTCGGGGGAGTAGGTGTAGGAGGAAGAGGAGGAAGAAGAAGAAGGTACAGAGGTGCGACGGTTAAGTGGAGCAGTGGTGGTCGGAGCCGGAGTGGTTGTAGCGGAAGCGGAAGCAGAAGTGGAAGCTGGAACGGAAGTTGAAGCGGAGAGCGATGGTGGCGCGCACTTGATTAGGTAGGTGACGATGTCGGTGAAAGTGTCGTTGATACCGATAATGGATGCCACGGGCGATACTATGACGTTGGCGCCGCTCGGGAAATAGAAAGAGGTGGTAAGGGTGCTGTTGGTAGCGGTGCTACTGCTTTGAGCCATGACACCGGCACCGGCGAGGGTGATGAGAGGGAACGTGTGGCGCATCTTTTTTCCCCTCTCAGGCGGTTTAGCGGTGGCTCGTACAAGCGCAAAAGTGGGCGAAAAGTAAGACACATGTGTAAGAGCAAGGAAGGGTTCAGGCACTCGCGCCCAGTATTTAAATAAAAGTTTTTACCGCCCTGGTTTTGACGGAAATATTGCTCTACGAACGCCACAAGATAACAGCAGGTAGGGGCTGGGCTGCTACAGAAGATTGCTTAACCGACTATGTGGCTCAGCCTGTTTCCGCCGGGGGAGCATTGGCTTGGCGTGGTGCCATGGTGGGTCGCTTGGCAGGCACGAAGGATTTAACTGCCGAGAATTCCTCCCGTTTCGTCCGCTACTTTTTCCTATTTTGAACGTGCGCCCTACACAGCCAGCATTACGGGGCTCTAACTAGATAGTGCAATCAGGCGGGCGGAGAAGAGCCCTTTAAAGCATTCTATTCCACCCTCTCTACTCCCCTTTCCTCTTCTTAGCTGATGTACAGCGGTCCGATGACACGAGAGACAGTTGCTTCAGCACGTATTTCTTGTGCGACCGACGTGTCAGCACCGCAAGCGGCCAGGATAAAAGTGTAGCAAGTGCAATGCGGAGGAATAGCGCGAATGAGGCGCATGCTATGGTTACTGGGATTTGCGGTACATATCAAATTGAGGTTTTGGACGATGGTCGGGCTGGCTCAGTATCTACGTTAAGCCTAGCTCGGGCCGCGCCTTCTATATTAGGAATTCGCGCCCCGCTTCCGGCTGTAACCTTATCTCGTTCGGGGTATTATCAGCCGAAGGACCTGGCTCAAGGAGGTACTCTGGCTGTAATGCAGAAACTGGCGCCGAGTCACGAACGAACAGGATGTTGGGTGTACTGGATTTCACAGCAGACAAGGTCGATGTTTTAGGAGTGCATCTGGAAATAATTCAAGGGTATTCAAACGGTTCACAGGGGGCGCAGAGTATGCGGTGCGGGTTCGGGCAGTAGACGATGCGTGAAAGGGTTTTTTATAGTGGGTAAGGCTGTGCCTCACACCTTTATTCAACCAAAACAGCTTTTGTCCCATCATAAGAAGTTCGATTTGGCATTATGACGTGACCTATATGAAATCTAAAAGAGCTGTATGCTTGAGAAAGACGAGGGATGACGTCCACACAAAGAATTGGCGGCCTCCTTGGACAACCACGATTGATCCCATCAGCCACGTAAAACGCCGCCGGGGCTGGAGACGTCTTCCAGTACAGCTCTGGGCCTGAGCTACTCTTCGAGGCTACACCAGCCACTTCTCGGTCGTGGTCTCTCTCGAGGTACGGCGGCGGATCATCATGGAGACGAAAAGGGTAGTCGACCCAATTGTTGACGAGGCCACGGATACAGGCGCCGTAGATGGGCCCAAGGTTAATCTTCGGTTGATTGGCACGACCCGTGCTGAGCAATCAGCACACATTGTCGAGCTGGCACTGCAAAGCACTGTCACCCACTAGGAAAGTATCCCAACTCTTTGCGTTGCAAATTGATTGGAGGCAAATGATCCTGGTCCTTGAGGGGCCCGTGACGCGCCTGCCAAGCTGATCAGGACGCCTCGCGAGTTCAGGCATGACTACGTAGGGTGATTCCGATCCGGAAAGCTCGAAGCGGATACGATTGTAAGACGGTGCAGGAGGCAGATGCTTCCGCACGTTCTCCGGCACCGCTGTGACGAGTTCCCGGGCCATTGAAAGACCTGATGTAGGGAAGACGACGTACATGTCCCGGAGTTTTTTAGTCCTTGCGGCAGGCGTCCAGACTGTGAGATGAAACTTGACCAGTACGGCACCTTCACTTGCGTGAACTTCCATGCTGAGCCCCCTCTTGCTATCCTCGCACCCATCATTGCCCCCAGAAAGGCATCCGAGACGGTGGTCATCTCCCTCATGTTGTCCATTCCAACTCACCAGCACTTGTTCCTTCATCACACACGGAAGCCCTCCCTAGCCACGCGTATTGGTGTCGTCATCAGGCATTGTTCAGTGCACGGGTTGTGATAGACAGCTGCAGCAGTTAGCCAAACACAACAAGTCACGCGGGGAAAGTAAAGGCCCTGCACGAGGCAGATCCCAGCCACCCAGGCTTTGGAGACGAGCAGCCTTGACTCGCAAAGCGAAGTCCCCAACTTACTGCGCGAATCAAGCACGTAGCGCGTGGGCCGCAATCAAGGAACTGCGGCGAGCCGAGGAAGCACGACTCCCACGACAAACTAAGAGTTCCGCAGTCGTCAAGAACTTCAGTTCGCCACGGGAGAGCGCGCCGGCTTCAAGACTAGCGCCGAGACCGACTGAGCCCAGCCTAAGGCGACACCGCAGAAGAGGAAGGGGACGCTCGGCGGAGCAGATGGGCGGTGCCGCTTTCGCGGTCGCCACAACAGGCCCCAGAGTCTTCTTCCAGGGGAAACCACAGTGCACACACTACGGTCACTTGGAAGGTAGACGCTGGTAGTTTTTATGGCCTGCTCTGAACGGCCGAGGCTTCGGTGGTCGGAAGTTGTTCGCGGTGAAACAGTGGACGTAAAGCGAGGTGGAACAAGGCGCCAGGGGTGTTTGGGAGCAATAGTCAATTGTATGCAGTACAATATCGCAGTCGTGATGGATGTCGGCGACGATGAAAGCGGGATGGAGCGACGCGTTGTGGTGACGGGGTGGATGAGGAAGGGAAGCGGAGGTCGGCGGACGCGTTGTTGAAGTCGGGCGGCGGCGATCGTCACGTGCAAACGCGACACCGTGTCACGGCCAAACTACATACCACCCAAGCACCGCCTCCCTTGAAGAGTGTGAAAACTGTGGTATCCAAACACCAGAAACATCATCGTAGCTCTGATACCAGGCCTATACATTCCGTTGAGTGTTTGCGTTGGGCCACCTCCATGCTGAGATGGATGTGACGTCATTCAGCGAAGCTCTGCGTGCTACCACCAGTACCCAGTGCCAAAACACAAAGTGAGGTTTGCGTTGATTTTTGCTCATATCATGGATAGTTGAAGCTATCGTCTGGACGAGACTGCCGAATTAAAAACTCTACGTACACGTCCGGACGATAGCTTCAACTACCCATGTTGTTTTGTTTTTTCTTTTCGTTATTTTTTTCAGGAGAAAATGGCAGAGGCATAGCTATTATTTTCGAGCTAGCCTTCGGCTGCAGTAACCATCTGTGCCACGCAATCCTGCCAACACAATTGCTGAAACTTCAAAAAACACAAAACTCGTACCTGCCTTTTCCAATACCTGAATTCCAGCCCCTCAACCTCTGCGTGCTAGCATCGTCAGGGCCTGGTATGCAGGTTAAACCGACGCGCTTAAAATATCTCCGCTTGTCAGCCTAATCCTTTTCCAGCAATGATAGTTCCTGCGATGACAGCTCCGGGAATGACAGCTCCTGCAGTAACAGACAGGTGAACTCAGTTCCCCGATACCTGCTTACAGCTGGTAGGCAACAGATTCGCCCATCAACTGCAAAGATATCACGGTCGCTCGCCGGGCTGTCCAACCACACAATGCAGAACCTGTTTTCCAGGCGCTCGCCATTACTCTCAACTGTCTTCCAGCTGTAAGTCGTCTTTCCGTTCTCTTCGCTTTCTCCTATCTCAATCCTCTTTGGCTGAACATCACTCGCAAGGATTAATAATCCGCATTCCACCGTCCCAAAGTACCCACCGCTTTTCGTTGTTGCCTTCACATCAACGACCTTGAAAAGAAGCTCACACTCGAGAATCTCGCCGTACGTTATACCTTGAACAGCGTCCACGGCTGCCCAAGACCAACTTGGGGCTCGATATTTTTTTGGTCGCGTAGAAGGGTAAAGGAACCTTTGATCTCGATCATCTCAGAGTGGTTCCACATACCAGAGAAGCTCATACCGGAGATTACAGTCCCGCATCCCCGCCAGGTACTGGTGTTTGTACTGCTTGGCATCGAAGTAACGTGGGTCGTAAAATCGGGGGCTGTAGAATATGTGATTGATCCGAGCGTGCATGCGCTGGGCGATCTCTGACAGGGCGATGAGCTTATCTTCGGGCTTGGTTAGCTTTGCCCGCGTGTACCGCTCCACAATAAGTTTCCTGGACTTGTATGCGTCTCTGGATGCAATTCCTGGATCATGGTCGCTGTTCATCTCTGACGAGGCGCCGGTAAATGGGAAGTTCTCAAGTGCTGCGCCAAACCCAAATTCTTGTGCTCTGCCGTTGAACTTTGGAAGGCCTTCAGGTTGCCGCTCGGATCTTCGGCCTTCGCTGCATTCCCATGTCACTTGGCCGCTACAGAAGTTCACCTGCCTCGGTGACATCGGTCTTTCCTGTAGCACCCAGCCACGCGTATTCAGCGGAGCACGTTCGACATGCTTGTCCCAGAATGATATATCCGTTATGGTACATCGATGAATGGTTGAGTCTTGTATGCCTAGCATCCCCTCAATATTAAGGCTGATCTCGTCGTTCCATAGCCAGCGCGGAACACGACTCGAAAACAGCCCTTCAGAACTGTTTCTCGCTGCTGTGGCAGCAATATTGAGGAAGAAATTGCTATAAATATCGGCTATCTGCCTGGACTGCTCAAACCAATCTTGCGCGTCGTCTTGGACGATGCAAAGCGAGTCGATCCAAATGTATCGAACTTGGTCTATGCGTGCGGCAAAGTTCATTGCGTCCTGGAAAGTGGGTGGTAGCTCGTCGAGCTTTATTCCCTTCAGACAATCGTAATAGATTTTTTTTGCAAAAGTCGAAAGAATTTCGCACCACCCCAGCAATGGCTTAAGGTGACATAGAAAGAGCTTCGATCATCGTTTCCCTTCGACAGGCATTCCCCATGGACCAAGCGGACTTCCGGCGGTTTCATCATCGTACTTCTACTACTGTCGAACCCTTCTCCGAGACATAATCATTCCTTCAAATCACCCATATCGATCAATCGAGGTGGATATATTGGAACCCATCCTGTGTCGACGCACGTACAGGAGTTAATCCACCTGTTGGTGACCTGAAACGTGGCATCGGAGTCCGTGCTGTTGGAAATCGGCATCGAAAGCGGTGGTGACGGACCATCTAGTCATTTAAAAGTAAGCTGGCGTCTAGCCTTGATTTAGGTAGTGTAAAGACCACAAACCAGAATGTTGCAGAGCAAAAGCCCCGATATCCTCAACCTTGTGGTAGAATTCAAGAAGATAGTGTTTCTCATTGTCGGGTAGGCGTGAGAGACTGGCTGTGAATCGACATTCTTCCTGCTGGTTGCCACTATAAAACAGTCTGACAAACGAAGAAACAAGGGGGAACCAGTCAAGCCATCCCCTTTCAGGTAGCTTTTGCGTGATTGTTCGGCAGATGAAACAGATCTTAGCTGACTCTCGAAGCGCCTGCTCGTTTTCGTGGTGATGAAAATGCAAATCGTACGACCCTATCCACTGAAGGCCTTTTTGCCCCCGAAGCATTAGATAGCAACAGTCACATAGCATGTTTGCAAATGAAGTAGACGAGGTATAGACAGCAATAACCACTTGCACTTGGTTGCCTAGAGTTGCATTTATAAATATAGGTAAGCCAGTGCCGTACCGCCGACACGCCAGGATGTGCAGAATGAATTCCCTCATATGATGTCAGATGAGGGGCAGGATGACACCATGTAGTAGCACCCCGAATCCAATGTTCCTGATTGGACGGGACACTACTCATGATTTGAAATACTATGCGGTGTCACCAAATGCTCTCACCCGTCAATTTGAAACACAGCCTGGAGTACTTTTACGTTGTAGGTCTGCGTTGCTGCACCGGGCTGTAGTTCATCGTGGCTGCCTACTACAGGCAGTTCAAATGCCTGCTTTGCTCACTTGATCTAAGCACTACATTTCTCAACCCATTCTGTTCTCTTCTTGTCCATACAGTGTCGACCGCGGACAGTTTTAATCTCAATGAATCTTCCACTAATTCGGTGCCCGCTACCCTACTGAAAGATCTGTCCGAAGATCAGCTGCGAGGGTTTACAGCATTCCAGCACTGGTATACGACGCTGCAGACCTCGCTGGAGAATCAGAAAAGCAAAGACCACGCATTTCACGAGAACCCGTATTCTCTCAAATCCATCCAAATTAAATCCGTCAGCTTCTTCGGTTCCCGAATCGGCTTCATGAAGCTAGAGGCCCTGATCGCCAATACGACAAAGGATAGGCTCCCCGGCATCGTCTTCTTACGTGGCCCCAGCGTGACCGTGCTGATCATACTCCGACCACACGACAGAAGGAGCGAACGTTTCGTCATCATAACCAAGCAGCCGCGCGTTCCTGCAGGCAGCCTCGCCTTCCTTGAAATACCGGCCGGCATGATGGACGATGACACGGACACCTTCGCTGGGGTCGCCGCCAAGGAAATTGGGGAGAAGACGGGGCTTCCCATTCACCGTGACGAGCTCAAGGACTTGGCCGCTCTAGCTCTGAACAATGCCCCGAATCCTACTGGCGAGAAGCTGCATAACGCCATATATCCCAGCCCCGGCGGATGTGACGAGTACATCGCCCTGTTTCTGTGGGGAAAGGTTCTCAATCGCCAGCTCATGGAGCAAATCAAGGATCGCTTGACCGGGTTGAGAGCCCAAAGCGAAATGATCCGCGTCAGGCTGATCAAGTACGAAGAGCTTTGGAGCTACGGGGCGCGAGATGCCAAGACTTTGGCTGCATGGGCGCTTTACGAATCCCTGAAACGGTCTGAGAGGCTGACTGATGTGAGATAGCATTGCATCGGGTGCGTTTCAAATATGGTCATCAACATGATGATTCGAGGCTGATAGCTTCCTTATGTAGACTTTGGCCGGGTTGTACGGAAAATCAGAGAATAGCGTGCCACTTTTCTCAAGCCAATAGATAAATGAAATGGATCCGTTGAGCCCAACCGTTTGCATGGCATGATCGAGATTATCATGAACGACCACTATAATGCGTCGGCGGCCCCCCCTCACCCGGGATAATTCGCCTCACATTCTCTTTGCATTGCATGCTCCTCGCCACCACTTCAGCCCTGCTCACACATTGGTTTCCTAGCCTGGTGACGCGTATCCTGACGTGCAGGCCTCTATGTAACCAATGCGTGATTAAAAACGCCATCCTTTCTCAAAATAACGACGCACTCCGCGTTTTATTTTTTATTCTGCCTTTGTGAGTAGGAAAGAAAAGATAACAATGTCCCATTTGATCCGATGAATCACCATTTCTGCCTCACAGTCGCGTTGTTGCCCAGAGGCCAGATGATACGCGAGCAACTGCAACTGGGAAGCATCTTCCTGAGGCGTGGGTGTGCGTCCCACGTCCGCAAAACTGCGTAAGTCCACCCGTTGATCCGAAACCACAAAGGCGAACGACTCTGGAACCTCAGGCCCTGTCTCGTCTGGAAGACCTTTTGGCCAAGACATCTTAAGCCCCTTTGTAGTAATTTCTCCGCGCCCCATGTAAGCGGCGTGTTGCAGCTGACCCAGCGTATACTGCCTTCCCGCAGGTAGCCGGATGCCGTCCACGGACCCCTTGGAGAGGTGCGTGACCTTGCCCGCGACGTTCACGTTGAACACGGACACAAAGATCTCTGCCGTGCCGCGATTGTGTAGTGCGATAAGCACCCGCTCGCCGGTCCTCAGTAGGCCCATGCCGTTGGTAGCGAGGGGGACCTGCTCGTGCGCGGCGACGCTGAGGGTACAGTCTAGGCTGTGCACCAGACATTCGTCCTCTAACGGCTTAAGCGCAACAAATTGTGCTCGGGCAAGAAGCGCAGCTCCATCAACAGCGTTTTCCACAGCGTAATCCAACTCGTCTTCTGAGGTGAACTGGGATGAGCCAAGCTTCACCCCAGTGCTATTGAAAAGGGAGACACTGCTGTCCTCTTTGGCAATCCTGGCAATACACATCCCAGCGTCGGTCCCTTGAGCTGGTCTAAGGAATGGCGAGTTTTTCACATGCTTATTGTCTTGAAGGTCCGTGGAGATTTCGACAGGCCATTGGAACACGGCCTGTTTCTTGATAAATGCGAGGGCACCACCATCGGGTAGGCGGAATTGCGTGTGGGGACGGCGAATTATAGCCCGGAATCCGGTGACATCTGTGATTCGAGCCTCGCCAAGCTCTTTGCCTTTGACGATATGGTGATAGTTGTGAGGCATGAGGACGTAAACGTCATTCTTTCTAACACCGGAAACTGAGCCCGCTTGAATAACTAAGTCGTCGTCCTCTTCAAGAACGAGTAGAGCGTGGGACCTCTTCTCCTTCCGAGAAAAAATGATGCGTGATGGGGCCCCTCGACTTGTGGATGCTGCTCGGGAAACTCAGCGTTGACAAGCTGGCACACTCGGAGCAATAGAGTCTTCCAAGAGACGCCAACATAGGAGTCCTGCCCCTCATGCGGTAGTGCATTGATGGAAGCCGCGTCCAGCGCTTCTTCCAAGGCGGGGATAAGCGCGTTGGTCATGGCACCTCTCCGCTTTGATCGGCCATCGACGTACTCCCAAGCTAGCTCAGAGTCAGCCGCTGCGACGACTCTGACGGCATCTTTGTTACTCTCGAGGTTGGAATAACCACGAAGACTGAATCCTTCATTCTCCTGGAGCCGGGAGATGTGCCCAATAAGATCACGATCGTCGATTTGTGGGAGTGTCTTCGGGACCGCGCGCGAGCCATGCCGAACGTCACGAGCCATGCGTCCGGAATAGCAGCAGTCAAGGATGATGGTGGCGTTCTTGGTCTTCTCTGTCATCTTCCCAACAAGAACCGATATTTCAACGTCGAGGAGACCGCGGAAGTCGTCGGCGGTGTCAGCGTCGTAGTCAACTGGAACGAGGAACTGATAGCGGTGGGGCATGTTCGCTTGCTTGGCTTCGTTATCGGTGGATGGAGTGCACTCGACGAGACCTCCATGGCCAGAGTAGTAGACCACGGCAACGTCGTGCTCGTGAAGTCCATTAATGAACTGGTGCCACATTTTCAAGATGTTCAACCTTGTGGCATCTTTTCCACTTAGCCGCAATATTTCAAAGCCATGTCGCTGTAGTAGTTCCTCTATAGCTTCGAAGTCATTGATGGGGCCTTTGAGGTTGCCGTACGGGCTCGCGATCAAGAACGCACTTCTCCTCTGTGACGGAAAGGGAGCAGAGTCTACCGAATCAACAATATGCGTCATCGTTGCAGTTGCGCAGTCGAACAAGGTCTTCGAAATGTATTGAAAAGCTCGGGGTAAAGTTGATAAAGGGATGGGTGGCGGGGCAATGGAACGTAAGCCTTGTGCTAAAAGACCACTGTCAACCTTTTCTCACGTCAGCAGCGACAGGCCACAGTAGGGTGCATGGGAGGTATGCAGCACTACTACGGAAAACTGGATATCGTATTGCCACATGTAAACGCCACTTCTAGGCTGCTGTACCATACATATTCGCGCCTTTTTTCTAAGCCATATAATTGGGTGCTGCTACGACGCCACCTGAAGCTAGGGCCTGCAGAATGATATAGATGCCCGATACCCCGCTTTGTAGAAGTATAGAGTGACGCATAATATATTTAGACGTTCGCCTGTTTGAAATTAGATTTAGCGTGAACTCGACATGACTATGTACTTCTAAGATAAATAGCATAACGCCTGTCCAGAAATGTTTAGAGACCATAGTGAACGTAATAGGCCCATTGAGATGAATCCTGCGGATACTTCATTCTGACTTGGAGAATAGCGGACCTTAGAGCTTCTGCGACTACCCTATTTTGGTCTTCTTCTTGCGCGTTGATGAGATATTTGTAGAAGAATTCGGCTACCTCTACACATGTCGAGTCGTAAACGGGTCGTAAAGAACCAATGACATGGGCAAAGCCGGCCACATAGAATGCACTGACAAGTTGTAGCCCTTCATCGCGAAGGCTCTTAGTCCGAGTCTCCGCCGTTGAGCAGGCTGATAGGTACGCAACCCAACTCTGCGATCCGGCGTTGGCATCCAGAAGTGCTTTTACCCTAAGCCTATCGACCGTATCCTCATCATGTCGTAGTTGAAGATGGCTTTCGAATGGATTTGTTGGATCTGACAGGCCGTGGCACGCGAAATGTACAATGTCAAAGTCCTGGAGACACCCTAGAACTTGCTCTGAACGGGGGTGCTCCAATACCTTCATGGAATAGGTGTTTCTGATAGTCTTCTCGATGGTTTTCTCCTCTTGTCTGACGCCATAAAGTGGAAGCTGTCCTGGAGTTGTTGGCATAGTAACAACCAAGACTGAGCGCTCGTCGGTGCGAACTCTCCCGGACTTCGAGTGGCGATCTCTTGCGTGCTTGAGTGCCTTGATTGTTGGGATGTAGGATGGTATAGTACGATCCAAGCAAGACTGAAAGTTGCTGCTGCCGTAGCTGCCCGCAGCGTGGAATGGAAGAGAGCTGGCGATACCTGAACCAATCCACCAGGTCCTGGTAAGCTGACCGGAGTGTGCTATCAGCTTACATTCCTGTAGTATCTGGAGAATCGGCTGAACACAGCTATACCATAGCCAAGATAGAGCTTCAGCACTACAGTCTAATGATGCTTCACTCTCCGTGTCCCGCTCAGAATACCTTTCCTCTATAGATCGGTACCTCCCGAAAGCCTGTTGGATTCGTTGTGGAGCTCGAGGCTCCATGTCTGGAAGTGAAATGACTTGAACTTCACATCTTGAGACAATAATGGCGTCGGAGCCGATATCAGTGACATTTACAATGATGATCGGCCCTTCGTCGGCGTGCTTCATGAGTTCGTCAACTGACTGAGGATGGAGGAACCTGTCAAAGCCTGGTTCTTGTCGGATTCGGTTTTCGCAGTTGACGAGTTTTTGCATAGCCTCCTGGCGTTCGCTGTAGAGTTGACCGCGAACAGAAGAAATTGTGGAGTTGATCTGGCGTATTGCTTTCCACCGAAGAGTCTCATACTCCTCTGCTAGCCCTGGGCACTGACGCTTCAGCTCGGATAGATCGCTGCGATTGTCAATCAAATGCCCAAGGATCAACCCGCGTCCGAGCTCAATCCACTGAAGTCCTTGGTGACAATCTCCGGCGCGAATGGCAATAGAGCAGGAATCAGCAGCGAAACCCGAAATTTGTCGTACTGCATGTTGCTGGTCCTCGCGATTGAGGAATCGATCACACGGCCGAAGAAGAAGCTTTGATTGGCGTATGGCTTCGGTAGCTTCTTTCCACTTTTCATCCTTGTGTAGAATCCGAACAGCTTGACGTAAACTTTTTATACGCATGAGAGGGTGAAAAGTGGGGCACGAGCTAGACAGCATAAAGTTTCGTAATGCCTCAGCCTTATCCACGAGAAGCTGTGTCACTCCAAGATTGTGTACCCGGCTTGCCCTTTCCGGAAAGGCTAGCGGCGTGGCTTCCACTGCAGCGATGTGGCTCTGCAGTGCCATCTGAAGGTCCTTTTCATCCTTCGTTCTGTAATACTTAAGCAGTAATGCGCAGCCGAGCGTGCAATGTGATTCTGCTCTAGCAACCTCATTCTCGTGCGGAATATCGATTGCGGCCTGTGCCCTTGTACAAGTCATGTCAAGCAGCTCCGTGTTCTTTGTCCGGCGGTAATGTGTGGTGGAAATAGCCGCAAGAAGTTCTAGCAAATTTGCTTTTTCTAGAGTGTCTGCAGGATACGATTCGATGGCTTGCTCCACCTTCGCCATCGCCTTGTTGAGGTATTTTATGTCCCCGTCCCGGCCGTATCTCGTAAGGAAGCTATCGGCGAGGCTTCTCAGTAGATCCCCTTTGTTGGGATGGTATATTGGAATGATTTGAGTAGCCTCTTCGAGCATTAATTCTCCTCGAGTAAGGTCGTTTGTGTCACCAGTCCAGTCAAATCGATCCATGAGACGATTTCCAAGGTTGAGTAACCAGTTCACTTTGTGAGGGTCGTCGGAAGAGGCGGTCGTAACGGCATCTTGTCCTACCGCGATGGCTTTATCAAGGTCATCCAATTTTCCTGTCCGCTCGTAGCGGGATGCAAGTCGATTTCCAAGGTTGCTCAACCATCCTCCTCGGTCGCTGTAAACTTCGGGATGACCGTCATCAACCACCTTTTGAGCGTATTGGATGGCGTCTTCGAGGTCCTTCATGTCCCCTGTGTGATTATATCGTGTTGAGAGATATCTTTCAAGGTCGTTGAGCTGTTTGATCTGTTCAGAGGGATCTTGGAGTTTGAAATCGATTGCACATCTTGCTGTTGAGATTGCCTCATCGATGTCCTCGAGTCGTCCCGAGTATTTGTAAAGGGTAGAGAGAGTCTCCGCAAGGCACCGCAACCCTTCTACTCTATTTGGACTGTCGGAAGACGAGATGTCTACTGCTTCACGAGCTATAATAACCGCCTCTTTGATATGGTGTGTGGACACATCATGTTTTTGCAGAGCCGCAAGGCCCTGTGCATGCTTTTTCAGCCATTCTGCTCGCCGGGGGTGTTGCTGGTTACCCGCCATGCCTCCAGCCAAGGTGATTATCTCCTTTGCAGTATTGACGTCGCCTGTGCGCTTATGCTCTTTCAATAGCGTGGTGACAAGGACGGAGGATAGTTCCTCTTGACGGGCCGGATTATCGCGTTCAAGATCTCTAGCATGCCTTATTGCTCGAACTCCCTCGATGATATCATCAAGCTTTCCATGTAGGGCGTATCGGATCATCAGATTGTCGTGGAGAGCTGGAAGAAATACTTTTTGAGCGGGGTTGTCCTTGGATATAGCATCAGCGGCGTGTCTCGCTGTTGAGATGATATTGTTGATGTCATCGATGGCTTTTGTATGTTGGCACAGAGCGTATAGCATTCTCACAAGGTTTTCCAGTCGATTTGCTCTTCGGGAGTGATTTTGAGGAGTAGCATCGACGGCTTGTCTTGCCGCTACGACGGCTTTGTTGATATCATCTAAGCTTTTCGTATGTTTGTACAGAGTCGACTGCCGTCTCGCGAGATTGGCCAGCCGTGCTGCTCGCTGGGGGAGATTCCGAGGTGTGAGTTCAACAGCTTTCCTTGTCGCTGAGGCGGCTTTGATCATGTCGTTGACGTCCTTCGTTTTTTCATACTGGGTCAACAACCTTTTCGCGAGATTGCTTAGCCGGGCGGCTCGCTTGGTGTGATGCTGCGGTGTAGCGTCAACTGCCTGCGTTGCAGCTAGGACTGCCTTGTCTAGGTTCCTGGTACTCTCCATTCTCGAATGTGTTGGCTGCAATCTCTCTCAAGAGTGTACTAAGATTACGTGGAGGATGCAAGCCCTCTATCTAAAAGTTAATACTTAAATTATCCCGGGCATGGCTCGCATACTCAATGAATTGGCCGTTTGACGCATGGACCGATAGGTGCGCCAATTATTATTCGACACGTAAGCTGTCAGCTTATGGTAGTATCCATGAAATCTGACTGGTAGCACAGCATAAGACTGGCTAGTATTATGCTGTGCTAGGACGCCTGTCGCACATATGCAAACTAAAGCTCTATCAAAGCCTTTAATTAGTACCTCTTTTCCTAATAAATTAGCATGTCACCTCTACTGGTTTGCGTCCTCCGAATCCAGAGTGCCACTAAAGACTCGTAGTGAGAAGAAACAACATGGGTTACAGCCACTCGCCGTCGCACATGCACGCAATAACAAGGGAGTGCTAGTTGTGTATATGAGGCATTTTCTAGCGCAGTGCGGGCCACCTCTGCCCGGCGCGAGGTCCGTGCTTAGAGTCGTACAATTGGCTACTACCCCACCGGATGCACGTATTACGGTCGACGTCGCCGCCACGACAGATCGGGCGGCCAGAATGTATGAATAATTGCTGTGGACAACTTCTACCTCCGCAGTCGGCGGCTGGCGTGCTTGTCTCTCAAGATCTTCGTGAACATCTAGTTTCGTCATTTAGAGGGGTTCGGTTCACAGTGAGGTACCTGGGTTCCGGGCAATCTAGGTAACAATCCTGGGAAAGTGCTTGACGCGCCAATCGGGTTACATGATGCGGCAGAACTTTTTGTCACGCGTCAGATCTTAGCAACTTTCTGATATAGACAAGAGGTTCTGCGGGGAGCGCAAGGGCAACGATTGCAGTAGCGGCGAAGGTATCGCCAGGCGAAATGAAGCTGGCGAAAGGATGAGGCGAAAGAACGACTCAAGTGAGGACTAGGATCTCGATCGCGATGAGCAAGCGAGTAGACTGGCTGCGTAGCGCGGTGCGAGTGGCGGCCTTCCCTACTAAGCACATGAAGATATCTGAAATAATACGGTAAGAGGGCTCGCTAGAGTAAACGAGCAGTCATAAGTCTACCAGCCTTGCTAAACTCTTTTGATCTGCACACGCGGTTGGCTATGCTTTCTATAAAGCCTCAAATTTCTACTGGTATCCTGCGGTCAGCCTTATAGAACTGCGTAGACTGCAAGGCAGACAGCCATCCACATCTCTAACCAGCCTTTTGAAAAGGCTTTCCACACCTTTCATCCTCAACGACAGAATGGCGGTTGCCACCATCCTGAGCGGCGCAGCCAGCGGCATCATTGCCTCCGCCGTGGAGTCGGTCATCGAACTCATCGTCGACCTCACCGAATGGGACGATGTACGATGGTTTTCCCCCACCCTCCGCGTTTTTCACCCTTCAAATCCTTCTTACAGCTACGAAAAACCTGCTTACATTTAATATCCTACTTATTAGGTCCGTAAGGCATTCACACGCGACACGGTAGACGCCATGTGGGGTAATCGGACGCACAAATACGATGCCGCCATCTGCTACAACCTGGACTACAATATAGCCGATTGGGATCGCATCTACGAAAAGACAGCAGTCAAATTAGAGCTAGGCCTGCTGCATACCGATTACGATTGCTTCTTCATGAATGGGGGTGAGCATCTCCTCTTCCATTTTGTCTTTAGTACTACCTACCATCAGGTGGAAGGCTGACGGTTATTATGCTTTGTGTAGAAAATGACTTTTGGGCTCTCGACGATGGCGGGGGCATCAATCTGGCTGCTACGGGCAGGCAGGACCAGTGTAACTGGGACGAAAACGACGACCTTCACCTCCATTGTGACTGAAAGAGGTAACACTGTAGGGATATAGACTCAGAGTTTGCGATTGCAGATTGGAATAGGAGTATGGGAAAGATGGAATTCCATTCTTTAGTGGCTTCAACGACAAGGAAACTTTTATGTTTCGGTTTGCGGCTTTGAAAGGGTACTAATTTGTCTTTCTTTTCCCGACCTTACTGAATTTCCCTCACTATTTGAAGCCATGGTGGACAGGCGCTCAGGCTGAACCAGCTGGGCCGCATCTTCCTCGGCACTCTCGACTGTCGGGCCCTTCCTACGTGGCGGCAACATAATGGTGGTCGGGTATATTTCTGCTGCAGATATTTCTTGGGATACCGGAAACACTACATCATGCGTAGGCCATGTAATGGACATGACAATTGAAAGTCAGTCGGCCATGAAATAGGTGGCGGGAAGGGCTCACTGTACAGAACGCTCGTATGTCCGATGATTTCCCCATTGACATTAAGACATGACTTACTCCATTTCAATACCATCACTCACTTTTCTCCGTCTTCTTGTGAAACGAACTTGCCACTTCTGCTGCCCTCTCTCCATGCTCTCCGTGACCATTTTCATCTTACGTTCGACCCACCTTTCCGGCTTCCGTCCAAATAGCAGTGCGCCAGTAAACACTAATACCAAAGGTACTGCTGCAGCCCAAAACACCCAAAACTTATCCTTCCCCGGCAGGTAGTCGTCTCCCATAGATAGTAGACTTGTGACAAGCGTTGCGGGAAAGACGATACTGGCGAAAAGAGAAAGACGCAATCCAAACTCACTATCATTGACGCTTTTGAAGGCCATGTGCAAGTTTGCTAGCTCGTTGGCCATGCCACTGAGCCCGGCAATACGGTCGCAGAACGGGCGAAGTTTGGCTTGAATTGTGATAAAGTTCATTTGCGCATCCTTGATTGCTTGCGGCATGTTCTCGTTGACGGCCTCGGCACCAATTATCAGGCCGAGTCTTTCCATGTTCAAAGTCATGGCTCGCTCGAAATGGTTAAGTTGTCGCTTCATGTAGTTCATATCCATCGTGGACCTCGTGACTTTCAGCAGTTCCTCTTTCCAGTTGTTGCCGGTCGTCTCGAAGTTGATTTTTTGTTCATGGTCATCGGCAAAGTATTCGCTTTGTGCTACACCACATTCGATGAGATCAAGCTGGATCGTCCAGAGCGTTGCGAGGTATGCGAGAAGATAATGAGCCGTATTGACAGAATGTTCCCGAGCCGATGAGATCAGAGCTTGATCTGCCAACTTCGTCCAATGAAATACGATTTCTTCCAATGGACAACTCAGATTCCGCGTTGAATGCTGTTCAAGAATCTCCGCTCTGGCGTTTTCCACTTCGGATGCCAAAGATGTTTCAGCTAATGTCGAGCTGCCGCCGTGATAAGGCGTGCTGGTGTCGTTGTGGAGCTGGATACGATGGTTCCCATTCTCTCGGCCTTTCCAAAGGCCTTCAAGGTTTTTGTACTTTGTGGTATCTTGTAGTATCGTGCAACCCATCGAAGAGGTCGAAATTATAGGATCAGTCCATTTGAATGAGTCAAAGGCCGGGTCAACAAGCATCACCGCATCCCAGCCACCTTTCGCCCCATTCTGATTTG
Source organism: Lasiodiplodia citricola (assembly GCA_023089105.1). Classification (NCBI taxonomy): domain Eukaryota; kingdom Fungi; phylum Ascomycota; class Dothideomycetes; order Botryosphaeriales; family Botryosphaeriaceae; genus Lasiodiplodia; species Lasiodiplodia citricola. The sequence continues at coordinate 525,991 of JAJNLL010000024.1, forward strand.
TCCAGAAACTGGCACATCGCCGGATGAAACCATGACGCCATTTGTTCTTAAAGTTATCTGTGTCGATATCTCGCCATCGCTCATAACGTCGTTTATTAACAGCACATGTTGTTTGGTTCCTCATCCAGTCGATGGCTTCGGCGTCGGCGTCCTTCAACTGTCGAAACTCGTAGTACTTTAGCGTGAAAGACTTCCCCGGATTAACCATTGAAGGTAGCAGACGAGTAGGTATGGTGTTGGAGTCGGTGAAGTTCCAAGTATTCATCTGCTCACTGAAGACAAGCGGGTCGACGCCGAGTCGCCTTCCCAGAACGTCCACCCATGACGAAACAAGATCTTCCAGGATCCAGAGACGACACCGTTGCCGGTCATTTCTATCCTGAGAAGGATATCTGGCGAGATGGTCATCCAGCTCCTCTGGCTTTTGGAAGTCGAGCCTCTCCACATTTGTCTCATTGAACGTCAACAACACACATCGTCCTGGTAGGCGCCTCAGTCGGTTCTTGTATGCGTCTTCCACAAGCTTGATTCCTTCATCATTGGTGTTATCGACCTTGCTAAGAAAGCATCGTAAGGCTGGATATGCAGGCCGCAATCCTCTCAGTCGTTGAATGTAAGGATATGTTTGTTCGCCGTTCATCTCCGTCGGCATGGTAAAGCCAGGCACCCGAGTGCTAGAAAAGGGTTTCTGATAGAAATGGAATATATGTAATGAATGGGTTTCTGTATTGTCTAGGACTGATACGCGCGGGGCTGAAGGCTGAAGGCTGAAGGCAGCGTGACATTCCTCGGAAGACAACGCGCTAATTATAGCGATCGAGAGGCCAATATATGAAGTCATAGCTGAGCCTTGTTGCATTAGTCTAGTCGTACATTAATGCGACTGAATGCAGATATTATCACGTGAAGTCATAGCTGAGCGTGCTTACGTCGCACAATGGTGCAGCTGAACGCCTACGTCATTCGCATAAAGACGTCAGCGGGCTTTCTTAGAAAGGTCTAGACAGATATCGATAGTCTATATAAACTAAGAATGGCTACGAGGAATGAATTCTTTAGCGATTCGTTTCCAGAGTCACCTTTTGCAGTTCATAAAACCAAACAACTGACCTCTACTCCACATCGTTGTCTCTACGCGCTGTTGTTCTCACGTGCTATGTCTTTCAGCAAAAGCAGTAATTCCCTACGTATTGATGCGCCAGCCATCCTTCGAGCAAGATGCCGAAGGTCAAATGGGGAAATGGTTGATGCAAGTCTCGACTTAAACCCTATACTCGCCAATCACAATGGGCAACTCAATCTGTCTGGGAAGAACTTCGCTGACACTGCGATGAGAGTCTACCTTAAGGGTTCCGTCTTGCATGTCAAGCTTTACAGAAAGAATGGTCGAACCCAGCACAACACACTCGATCTTGACAAGTGCGTTTCAAACGAAGAAGGCCATCTCAAATTCCACCCAGATTGCTTCTATGCTGCTCATGGGAATTGTCTCAGCTATTTTAATTTTCCTCTTGCTCCACGCATTGATGATGCTGCAGCTTGTCCCAATTGTCACAGTTTTCCGATCAGCCCATCGGGCGGCCCGGAATGGGATGTCGGCTTCTTCACCTGTGTAGGAGACTTTACAACCCCCGAAAGCCAGACCAGCTGTCCGATCTGCCAATTACTCAAACGCATCGCGGAGCGCCTTTCCCAGGAAGACCCGCGATACGACTATTCGAACACTATCTGTATTGGGGGACGAAAGCCTGGCCAGCTGGCATGGATCGGCTTCGAGTTTATGGATGACCGGCGGAAGCAGGAGTTTGCAAAAATTCAAAGGTTCTTCCTATATAGGAATGCCGGTAAGTGTCTTCGACGGATGGGGTTTAATAGGCTAAGTTGTACAGATACGCCCGTTGAATCCGAAACATTCGCCGACATCAGTAACGGTGGACATTTCGGTTTCGATCCAAGATCAGATGAAACCATCTTACAGGCGCGGGAATGGATCGACGAATGTGTCCACACACATGCCAAATGTGCAAACACTAATGGGTTCGATCTCCCCATTCGAATATTGGACCTTGGTACCGGAGACTCCGAAACTGTTCAGCTTGTCATCCCCACTGGCCAAAAGTGTGTCTACGCTTGTCTCAGCTACTGCTGGGGTGATGCAGTTGGCGCCAACTTAACTCGGGACAACCTCGACGAATTCAAGAAGGGGGTGCAGATTGGCTCATTGCCTAAGACCTACCGCGACGCCATTGCTTTCTGTCGTCGTCTTTCTATAAGATATCTCTGGATAGATGCCCTTTGCATCATGCAGAAGGATGCGGAAGACTGGCTTCGGGAATCGGTGAAGATGGACCAATACTACGGCAATAGCTATGTTTGCATAGCTGCATCGAGCTCCAAGACCTTGGATTCAGGATGCAACGCCCACATATCTTCCACGAAGTTTACCGGGCGAGGGCGGGACAACAAGCCGTATGCCTTGTACGTAAGGCCAGTTATCCCCCACATAATCGACGACGAAGAGTCTCGTCACTTCCCTCTCTTGACAAGGGCCTGGTGCTATCAGGAACGCCGGTTGGCACCGCGAGTATTACACTTCTCCGGCAATGAGCTCTTTTTCGAGTGTGCGGAGGGGAACATTTGTCAGTGTGGCCAGCCAAGACGCCGGTCAACTCACATTTGGACGAAGGACGATGCAGCATTCTACGTACAACACCAGAACATCTCAACCATAGACGACAAGCGGAAGGCGGTGGAATATGAATGGTATGCCAATGTGCATAGCTTCAGTGGTCTGCGTTTGACAAAGAACACTGATAAGCTACTTGCTATCTCCGGAGTTGCGAAGCGTTGCAAAGAGAGCAAAGAACAGGTCGGTACACCGTCTGGTCGGTATCTAGCCGGAATCTGGGAGAACAACCTCATCGATGGCATGTCTTGGTGTGTCGGAAAAGATCTAACAGGACACCGGAACGAGGGCAATTCGACCATAGTCTTTGGTGCGAGGAACCATTCGGACGTACGGAGGCCGAAGCCGAACGACTATATCGCGCCTTCTTGGTCTTGGGCGAGTGTTTTGGATCAGGTCGAATACAACGTTCCTTTTTCGAACCCGCTTTGTACCGTCATCAGCGCCGAGACGTCACTTACAGGTGAATCTCCATTAGGCCAGGTCAATGGTGGCTCCGTCGTATTGCGTGGAAAGCTCCATAGCTGCCATGCAGAGTGGATTGAAACTGGAATGCTCCCAAAGTACTGGGGTTTGATCAACTTCCCGGGCACCAAGCTTCGCAAGTGCATGAAGTGGTATCCGGACTACGACCTTCAAGAATTCTGTGGCAAGCGGCAAGACTTGTTTTTGATGCCATTGACTTCGAGACGAAGGTGGCAGGATCATCGACTCATAGCAAAATTGTTATCGATGGGTTACTTGACTGTGTATCTCGTGCTCAAGAGGAGAGGAGCTGGTACTTATGAGCGGATCGGCTGGGCATATACGGAGGGTGACGCGATAGATACGGAAACTCGAGAGGTTGACATCAAGATTGTCTAAGTAGGTAGAGAGATATGCAGTATACGTCAGCTGAGGATTGGATTCTATTTAGATGCTGGTGAATTTAGTATAGACATTGCTTGGAATCAGCACCGGAATTTTGGCCCGTTTTCAGGTCGAGAGCTCAAGGTCCCGATGCATTGATGGATGTTGTTGAGATTTCTGAGAGGGTAGCAACACAAGATGTGCCGTTGAGATGGAAGAAATGGAGATAGGGGACAAAGGATGTCCTTGACCCAGAATAGTAGTTTGGTATTTGTGGGAGCACGAAGTCGTTGAATATATCGCAATATAATACTATCTACTAGCATTGGAAAGCAGTGCGGTGTCGAACTTTTGCTTCGTAAAACATGAAATCTAGAAGTCTATAGAGTACTTTTGTCTCAACCCCTCACCATACCGATAAAACAGAACAGGCAGGGCAGTGAAGCCAATAGCAATGAATCCTAACAGCGAATTTCCCCAGGCTAGTCCAAGCGCGGCATACATTGCAGGACCAGCTAGTGGGAGAAAACTTCCAGCAATGGAGCGTAGGACGGTGTTGGCAGCAAGCGCAGACGCTGCAGCACGTGGGCCGAATGCATCGACCAGGTAGACTTGAATCGGCATCTACAGCAGTGAGCTTGGAACGATGAAGAGGGGGAATAAATGACCGCACCATAATCATGAGGGAACCAACGCCGATGAAGCCCGTTCCTACCAGTGGCACGATCCAGTGCGTCTTGTAATACGCGCTCCATCCGTACCAGAAAAATCCGAGCGGCAGCACGGGGCCCAGCCAGACCATCAGCAAAAGCCGTCTCTCCGGTTTCCACGGCTCACCGCTGGCCTTTTCTTGGTTCTTACTGGCGACCCTATCTGACAGGATACTGAACAGGGAGACCCCAACGGCCATTCCAAGGCCCACACCCAAGTAGGCCAGACCGGAAACACCTGTGCTAAAGTTGTATTGTTCCGAGAAGACCGACGCAAAGGTGGTGAAGAGGAGGTACAGGAGGCCAAAGACGAATGCGCAATATAACGAGAGAAGCAACGTAATGGGCGAGAAGATGAGCATGTAGGTAGGGCGCTGCAGAGCGAGCCACAGCGAACGGAGCGGGCTCATGTTCTGCTGCTCGAAACGAGTGTGCAGCGCCAGGTTCCCGGTCTCTTTGCGAATACGTTCTGCTTTCCTCCTCAGAAGTACCGATCCATATGTTTCACGCATGGCCATAAGCATGGCCACCGCCATGACGGCAGTCTGGAAACGCATATTACGTGAGAAAGTGACCGCAAAGCGAAAACTTCGGGTGGTTTACCGCAATGTAGATGATCCGAAATACCCAGCGCCAGTCCAGCTTCTGAGATACAAATCCGCCCATTATGGGTCCTAACACAGGCCCCAAGAGCGGACCTACCGAGAAGATGCCCAGGGCGCGGCCTCTCTGCTCCGGCGGCATGACATCCGCAATCGTGCCGGCTCCGACTGTGCCTGGACCCGAAGCAGCGACACCGTTTAGAAAGCGAAAGGCTAGAAACATATCGGTGTTGGACGCCTGGGAACAGCCTACGAGGAATGCGACAGAGGTAGTCATGCATACGTGATAGATGGGGAGGCGGCCGTAGTGCTCAGAAAGCGGGGCTATGAGCAGCGGCCCAAAGCCATAGCCAAGCAGATATATACTAACTGTAAGTGCCCCGACAGTCTTATCTGTGATCCCAAATTCTCTCTGAAGCGACCCAGCCGCGGGTGCAAAGGCAGTCGTGGTGACGTTGCTGCAAGTCAAGTTATTGCTTGCGTGCTGTCCAGGGCGGTGGTGAGACTCACGCCAGAAGTGTCGGCGCGCTAGCCATCAGAACATGTGTCAATCGTGTGACGCTGGGCCAGTTCAAAGGGCTTTCTGGGTCTCCAGGGCCCTCCCAGTCGACCAGTGCCGCCTGTTCTGTGGTCGGCTCACTTCCTTTCTCACTTAGGCCTGTGGCGGCCCTGACAACCTGGTGTTCTCCCCCGCCGCTCTTCTCTTCGTCGACTACGCTCAAGCGGCTAGACTCCGACCCAGTGGCGTGATCGTCATAGGTAGGCATCCCTATTGATGATATTTCAATCAGCTTTTGCTCGTCCGTGGAGCATCCTGTGGGGGCTGACAAATGAACTAACAGGGTTCTTTTTCGTGTATTGGAAGTGCGTCGATAAAGAGCGGGCGAAACAGCGTAAACCCTCTGCGACAACCATTGACCTGGGGAAACGGGCGGGGATGTTTGAGCGGGAAAGGAGACGGAAAATGCTTGTGGGAATCAAGTCTGTGACGTACTACGTACACGCTTTGTTTCGTTAGGTCAACCGGGCCGTTATCTCCTTGATTAGCTATGTCCCTTGTGCAGTAAGGCGTGCAATGTCTTGTTGCATCAGTGTGCATCTTTCCCTTCGGCGAATTTTGAACCAGGCGATCCAGGCCGTTTTCAACGACCGACCATTGGGATCAGTTTCCGTTTTTCCGAGTCTATACGAGAATATCGGATTATCGAGGTGGTTGGGAATCGGAAAATACGGGTCGCTTTTGGTAATTGCCCCATTCTCAAAAGTCGCCGAGAGCAAGTTAATAAACGCCGAATGGGTGAAAGTACTGCCATTGATTGTTCAACGAGCATCATTCTATGTTAACTGTTCCTCCACAAGTTCTCTTACTGGATCATTGGAAGGTGTCAAATGATGTTGCAACAATTGACTCAGTCATTTAACCTTCCATGGTCGGTAATCGTGCCGACCGCGGTCGGCTTGTCGATCTGTGGGTACATCGTTTACATATACTTTTTTGCACCGCTCGCCAAGATTCCTGGGCCTTTCTTGGCGAAATTCACAAAGTTATGGATGGCATACCGTACCAAGACTGGCCCTTGGCACCGTGAGCTTATATCGATGCACCAACGATACGGCAGCATCGTTAGAATTGCACCAGACGAATTGTACGTAATATATCCCTTCTGAATAGCTGACGATGGCGCTAAGTCAGCGAAGGAGTGTCGCAGATCCGCAAGCTTTTAAGGAGATCTACAGTGAGTTTTGATTCCGATATATCCCCATGGAACCACTCTCGTTTAACGTACGTAAAGAGGCTGGCGGCAAGTTCGTTAAATCTGAACTGTACGGCGTTGTGAAGGGAAAGAGGAAATTCGACTTGTCTGGCGAGAGGGATGAAGCTATACACGGCGCCCAGCGGAGGCTAGTGGCGAGGGCGTATACGAAAGATTCGATGCGCACGCTTCAGGCATCCGTTGACGTTCTCATCGTCAATCTCATGAAGAAGCTTGAACAGTTTGATGGCAAGTCGGTATCACTGGGATACTGGCTGCAACTGTTTGCTTTCGGTTTGTGTCCTCAAGCCATCCGCGCCTCGGTTGCTGACTCTCAGAACAGATGCAATTGGTGCCGTTAGCTTTTCTCGAAGCTTCGGCTACGTCGAGGCTGGGAACGATAACGGCCTCTTCGCGCGGCTTCGGAATTCTCTGAAGTCAATTTCCTGGCTTCAGCATGCCCCTTGGATCATCTACATGCACAACGCGATGATGCCTCTGATTGGTAACTGGCTTGCATTCAACGACCGCAATGTCTATTTTTTTGAGTTTGCGAAGACAGAGGTCTCACAGCGAAAAGAACAGGGCGGTCACAACAAAGACATTGTAGGTCAGATGTTGGCTACTCAGAAAGAGAAACCCGAGCTGGACGACACGAGTATGGCTTTCATGATGACCACGAACGTATTTGCTGGCTCCGATACCACGGCCACGTCTCTAAGAGCCATCATCCTGATGTTGCTTCGTCACCCTGCAGCATATCGGCGTTTAGTAGACGAACTGGTCGAGAAACGAGCGAAGGGCGAGCTGAGTGATCCAGTTACTCTGGAAGAATCTGAGGCGTGGTCGTACCTTCAAGGAGTATTGTACGAAGGTTTGCGTCTGTACCCGGCAGTCGGGTCATCGTTGCCACGAGTGGTTCCACAGGGCGGCATGAGGATTGGCGATCACTACGTTCCACCAGGCGTGAGTCTCCAATCCGACTGACTAAGAAGAAGGATTAGCTAATCATTTTAGACCGTCGTCGGAACAAGTGCCTGGGTTATCAATCGCATACCTGAAGTCTGGGGCCCAGATGCGGACACATATCGGCCGGAGAGGTGGCTCGATAGCCGAGCACGAGCCGAACTCAGTAAGTATATACCGTGATGAGAACATCACAGCAGGGAAAAGACTTTAACTGATACGAGCATTACTAGGGCCTTATTTCTTTACCTTTGGCAGTGGTTCCCGTATATGTATTGGTAAAAGTAGGTACTACACGCGGAAATGTTGTAATTGTGGCTACTAACATGATTGGGTAGATATCAGCTGGATGGAAATGGCAAAGGTATGGTTCTGCTACTCAAATCACGTTTCCGGGCAACTTCTTACCACTACCTAGCTTTTACCGACAATTTTGATGCATTTTGATTTAAGCCTAGCCGATAGAAATGGAGGAGCCGAAGAGTACGCGTAAGTTTTAAGCCAAACTATAGCTTACAGTTTCTGGTTAATAACGAGTTTCCTCAGCGGATTTGTCTTTCTACATGGACTTGAGGTCCGCTTGAAGAAGCGTTTTTAGCTTGTCTTGTAGCTACGAAGATTAGTGGCAGTGATGCAGAGATAGATGGGCGAACGATCGGAGATGATAGTGTGTTTGTCGGGAATCTTTGTTGCCGAAGCCGAAAGTCTAGTAGTCGCCACAGCGAATAAAAGTTGCGCGATACCAGACAAGACATAGGGATCTGCACGGCAAACCGTTGATGAACTCCCGAAACCGTCTCCGCGCCTTGACCCCAACAGGATCGCCAAATTCCGCCCATGCTTCCTATCTTATTCCCGGTGATCTGCAAGGGTCGTACTGTGATGCGGAGCTCATCAGCAGGGAACCATCCTATCGAGGACCTTGTGGCGTTTGTGTTTCGGTCAGCCAAGTTGGGGAATTTATCCGACGCAAAGGGCGCGTACGCGGCCTTGTCGAATCAGAACAGCGGAGAAATGTTGGCCGTAAGCTTTGATCGACAAACAAAAGAGTTTCATTCGCGCGAACAACGCCTAGAATCCTTCGACTTGAGTGGTGCATAAAGTAAGCTTTTTGCCGGTCGCCCCGCAAGTGGCCATGTTCTACGTCCACCATGAGAAATAAATCTGCGGGGTTCGCGTCAGCATTATTATTTAAACAAGAATCTGACCTTTCAGATTTTCCCCACTCATACAGACCAAACTTGCTACAACAACAGTCGAAATGACCATCCAAGACTCAGTTTCGCCCCTCAACTTCCCTACCACCACCACATGGGAGCTCTTGGCTGCGGCCCTTCTCTTATCTGCCACCTATGCCACCTATATTGTCCTTACATCCCAGCGCCCTTACCCAAACATCCCACTCATCGGTGGTGAGGGGGGTGTGTCAGCGAGCAAGACACGCTTCGCTCGTGATGCAAAGAGCGTGTTACAGAGTGCTTGGGAGCAGGTACGTCACTTCTTCCGGTATAGAGAAGAGCAGAGGGAGGGAAGTTAATGGAATGCATAGAGTAAGGATAGGATCTGCCAAATTTTCACAGATTCCGGACCGAGGATACTGCTCCCACCAAGCTTTGTGGATGAGATTCGAAATGAGGCGCACTTGAGTTTTACGGAGTTTGTGAGACGGGTAAGTGTTGATGATATGATCTTGTACGGTCAAGAACTATCAGGCGGGCTGATCCAAGGGACATCGGGAATAATAGGAGTTCATGGGTGACTACAAGACGTTTGGAAGCACCGACTCCCTTTTCAAGGACAGCGTTTTCCAGGAAACGGTAAGGATCAAGCTGACGCAGGCGCTGCGTAAGTTTTCTAAGAACATCGCTTTCTCCCAGAAGATACTTACTTTTAGAACCAGCAAGGCTTACTGTTGGCCTTTCCAATGAGGCGAAGTTGGCCGTCAACGAGTTGTTCCCGGCCACTGATGGTAAGCTACTTTTCCAACAGCCTTTTTCCTTTCTTTTTACTTTTGAGAAGACTGAAACAAAAAGGACGGAAAGCAAAAGAAACAACCGTTGATTACTTGATTGTTCCAGCTAGCTAACACAACTTATCGATCAGAATGGACTACCATGAAGGATCCCCTCTATGCCACTGTTGTCCGCCTTGTGTCTCGGCTCTCCGCATTCGCATTCCTCGGCTCGCCCCTATGCCGCAACGAGACGTGGCAGCGTATCTCGGCACAGTATACAGTCGACGTGATGAACGCCGTCGTCGCCTTCCGCCGCTGGCCGCGAGTCATCCGTCCGCTGGTCTACGTCTTCCACCCCATCTTAGTTCCGGAAATCGGGCGGCTACAGAGGTGTCAGAAGGAGGCGTACAGTATCATTGAGCCAGAGCTGAAGAGGCGGCGGATGGAAAGAAAGAAGGCAGAGGAAAAGGGTGGAAAGAAGATGGAGAAACCGCTGGATTCTTTGCAGTGGCTTGACGAAACGGCAGCGGCGAAAAAGAGCAATGTGGATACGGTAATGGGGCAGCTTGGTCTGACGGTCGCGGCCATACATACCACCAGTGCTGCCCTGACTAACGTCATGTTCGACATTGTTGCCGTGCCAGGCCTTGCGGATGAGCTCCGGGAAGAAATCGTGAGAGTGATGGGAGACGGGGGAGGGGAGACCGGAACGCCGTGGCAGAAGACGACACTGTACAAGCTACGGCTCATGGATTCTGTCATGAAGGAGAGTCAACGCTTCAATCCCCCAAGCGTTATCTCGATGAAGCGAATTGCGCTGGCCCCTCACACTCTATCAGACGGAACGTATGTGCCACGCGGTGCGTCGATCGGAGTTCCTGTTCTGGGGATGATGGATCCGGCGCGCTACCAGGATCCTGAAACGTTCGATCCCTATCGATTTGTCAAGCTGAGACAGCAGCCTGGGCAAGAGAACGGGTGGCAGTATGTCACCACTAGCCGAGACATGTTTGCATTTGGACACGGCGCCCATGCATGCCCCGGGCGATTCTTCGCCAGCAATGAGATCAAGATTGCGTTGGTACATCTTCTGATGGGTTGGGACTGGACATTTGAGGAAAAAGGTGCGGGAAGGCCGAAAACAAAGATGCGGGCTGATCAAATGCTGCCGGATGGTGGAGTCAGGCTCGTTTGCAGAAGGAGGAAATCAGAGGTAGCGCTGTAGCAATTTTTGTGAAGATAAGGGAGAAGTCTTGTCCGTACTACCAGATTGCCATTTGCAAAGGTTGGGTTGTGTATTTCCCCTGAAGAGCCTCCACCTTTCCTCGGGAGGGAGTTGGATAGCGTCCCGGTGTATGAACCCACGTCACATGTACGTTGGGATATCTTTCTTAATTGCCTACGCAATGCTACAATAATGAGCGAACTGAAACAAGTTTAATGTTACAGACATGACGTGTAGATAGCTCAGTCATCAGCGGAGGATAAGGCCTCGCCCCCGGCAATCCTCCATCTCGCTCACCACGAGAAAACCACACGTATTGTACAATCGTCGCCAGCTGCAGCACATACACATGAGCATCGTTGAGATATAATTCGGTTCTGAACAGCGTTTCTCCCACGCCCGCGGGCCAGCTTCGGCGCATCGGGCACGTCCGGGCACAACGAAACAAGGCACGTCTTGCGTCACGACAGCAAGTAAGCTCCACCAAGGGGTATTGGCTATGTTTCTTTCGACCTAGCCCCACTGTGGCGTCTGATATCGTGTCTCCCAACAAGAACTACAACCCCTTGGAAGCAAACTCTGATCCTAGCAGTATTGTCTCGACAACACAAACAGCGGTGCCGGCCAACTGTCAACAACAAGAAAAGAGTGAGGAACGGCTGGCGAATAATTCTGGTGAACCAAAAGTATCTCCCAATCTTAACTGTGCAGGAAACCTAGTATGCCCAGCATTTCTGGATGCCCAACCGAGTTCGATGTAGAGGCGAACAGAAGCAGCGGCCCAATTGCTTCACGCAGGAATGACTCGCAATGTTCCATCTCTCTCCAAACGTATACATCAAAAGCCTCCAGCAACGATTCTAGGCCACGCCAGAAGAAATCATTCGGCGACGCTGAGATCAGAAAAGAGCAGCAGAAACCATCTCCGGGGAACGCCAAGATCGGCGTCAGGGATCGCATCCAGCATTTGACGTGGGCATGGTTCACGACAACGATGAGCACAGGTGGATTGGCCCTGGTTCTTGGCCAGACACCTCACCAGTTCTCCGGCCTGGAAACCATTGGCAAGGCTGTCTTCGTCTTCAATCTTGTCCTCTTTGTGATCCTGGTATCCTCTATCATCACGCGGTTTATACTCTGTCCCCGTGCTCTGAAGGCTTCTTTGACGGATTGCACTGAAGCTTTCTTCTTCCCCACATTTTGGCTCAGCATTTCGACAATAATCAGCAACAGTCAGGTTTATGGGGTGTCTGGAGCTGGACCCTGGCTCGTGACGGCGCTTCGTGTCATCTTCTGGTTCTACGCCGGTTGCGCCCTGCTTATCGCAATCCTGCTGTACCTTGTGCTCTTCAGCACGCCTTCTGTCAATACAAAGTCTAAAGCTGACGGTGCTGCACCCAGTTGGGTCCTCCCAATCTTCCCTGTCATGCTGGGCGGCACACTATCCGGAATTATCGCCTGCGACCAGCCTCCCAACCACGCGCTCCCCATAATCGCCGCCGGCGTATCATTCCAAGGACTTGGCTGGATGATGTTTTCCGCTGTCGTGGCACTGTATCTGCTGCGCCTATTCCAGGCGGGCTTGGTTCCGCGAAAGCACCGCGCTTCCATGTTCATGATGGTCGGGCCGCCTAGCTTTACGGCACTGGCGTTGATCTCCAACGCTAAGGCACTCCCACAAACCCACGAGTACTTCGCCGTTACGCATCCCGGAGCACAGGACTTGCTGCTTGTCTTCTCCACCTGGGCTGCCATCTTCCTGTGGGGCTTGGCATTCTGGTTCTTCGGCCTGGCGCTGGCAGCGTGTCTGATGGCGGTTCCCAGAGTTCGCTGGACACCCGCCTGGTGGGCTTACGTCTTTCCCAATGTGGGCTTCACGGTCGCTACTATCAATATAGGTAAAGAGTTGGACAGTGAGGCTATACTTTGGGTTGCCAGCGTAATGACAGTCGCGTTGGTTGTCGTGTGGCTTTTTGTTGCGGGAGCTCAAATCAGGGCCATTGCTCGAAAGATGGTTCTGTGGCCTGGAGAAGATGAGGATCGGGATGAACCGCAAGTGAAGGAACTGCTAAAGGGTTGATGGAGTGTATGAATACTTGGCAGGTAATGGATCGTTAACTTTGAAATGGTGGATTGTCTAACAGATTTCGGTTGTCACTCAAGTTTGAAAAGATAATTATTCCTGCAATATTTCGTAGGTGTGTAGATGTGCACACGATTGTAGTGCTAATAATCGTAGTCGATGCTATATATTATTGTACATAGTGTCATAAGTCTTGTACTCGATTCCCCACCTATTCCCGATAGAGAAATCCCCAATGCTCCTTGGAAGAACCCTGTTTGGCGCCCGAAGTAATGCCTCCGCAGCCTTTTCACGTAGTATGCAATTGAGCCTTCTGTCATTTTTTAGAAACGGCAACATGGTTTGATACAAACCGTGGAGAAAGTCTGCAGGGCCAAAGCGGCAGCATTCCTTATTCTTGGGACGGTATTGGGGATGGCGGTTGGAATGATGACTGAGGTATTCGTGAGAGGGGTATGGGGGAGTTGAAGCAGCAGGGACGCAAAGGATCACGTCTGCAAGGGTATTTGTGATTTCAAAAAGCTTGACCAACTTTGTGATAATCAGCTGAGAGATTTGCAATACATCGGTGTGGATACGTACCTGATCCCTTCCCAAGCGTAGGAGATCACCGTGGGAGATCTTTGCAACAGAAGCGAGTAGGTCTTGCGCAACAAGAGATGGGAATAGAAGAGTCATCGACTCAACATCCGATACGGATGACAGTAAGCCCCGAGACATCGCCTGCTGCCATAGTAGAACCTTCATCCATTGCTTCGTGATACAGTAGTCAGCTCGCCGCACCGGGTCATAGCAGGTTGGCCGAGGTCGATTCATGGCAAGTGAATTTTGGACTGCAACGAGCAATCGTTTGTCAGACAGTGAAGATGACGGCCTTGAGACATGGCCTGGTGTATACTGAAATGCAGAATCAAAGGCGGCAAAGAGGCTCGCCAACTCAACCAAGCCTTCCCCGTGGATATCAGAACCGCTACAATCGCCCGACGGTAGCTTCATGGTTTCTTGAATGGACGTCCGTAGATCGTTCTGGATGGCGTAACCTCTGTTAAAGATTAGTTCAAAGTTGTATTCAGAAAGTGTTGGAAACGTTGTGTGGGCGACAGAACCTTTCGCTTACCCATAGCAAGAGATAAATCATTTGCTTTTGATGTCTCTGCGGATCCAAACTATTCTCATTGGGTAGATTGGAATCACAGCCAGTGTCGTCCAGACCCAGCAGTCGAGCAAGAGAAATAGCCTCTTGAAGAAACATGAAGGCAGCGTTACGGTTGTCGATCTTGGCGTGGTACACGTGAAGGAAGAAGGAGGTGAGGATGCCTTTTACTGAAGGGTGTTCACGATAGCTGGTGGTATTGCGGACCCGTAAACATTCTCCCTCCATGTAGGCCTTGTCGACACTGTCGGGGCCGCTTCTCACTGGCTCCAGATCCAATTGAGCCATGGTGGCAGCGCACAATGCCGCTGCCAACGTGTAAATCTCTACATCTGGAGTGCCATGCGATCCGGGCTCCTCAAGCTTGGAGATGAGGTTGGGTGCATCAAGCACAGGCCAGACCGAGTACATCCGAGAGCGGTAGATCTCAACGACTGGGATAAAGACAGATGTATGTAACCGCCCGATGCTTGTGTGACAGCATCTTGCAGGAACGGTGAGACGGCTGTTCGCCAGGGGAGCTTCATCGGAATTGGAAATGCGATGGCGTCCCACAAAATCTATCCCAGAAGAGTCATGTCCAGAACGCCGCCTTTGATCGAGCGGCCGCCTTAGCTTGGTAGTCTTTGGGCCGCGTTTCCGCACCGGATTGAGGTATGTGCACTCGAGTGGCGGCTTCGCTTCTATGCACTTTCGGCATGGTAGACCACCGTCGCACCTTGTCTTGCGGCGTACACAGTAGTCACAGGATCTCTTCGCCATGCCCTAGAAGCGGGGTTCTGACGTAGATTTAAAGAGGGGTAAATTGTGCCGTGTCCAACCTGAGATGAATTGACTGGACGTAGTAAGTGTCGGGACGGTTGACGCCAGTCAACGCCTTGTCTGAGAGAAAAAGGCGACCAGCGGAGTTATTATGGAGAAATACGGTGAACATACAAAGGTGGCCAGCGGAATTATTATGGAGAAATAGGATGTGGGGTTCAACAATCGAAGTGCGTGGCATCAGGTCCGTGGGTTGGCGGGGTATGTCCCAGGAAAAGAAAAGCGGGGAAAGACGCTGCTGACACTCCGCTGTGGGGTGCATGGGCATACAGAACGTCATCGCGACAAATCGAAAGGCGTTCCAGAAGCACCAGATCTCAGTGGAACGTGCAATCGTTTGGCGTTGAATTTGTCCGCAAATACTCCACGCACCGTACGCCCGGGTTCCATCATTAATTCCAATCTCTGAACACCAACTCCTATGTAATCTCAAGACTTGTATTAGTTAAAAGCTGACTGCCTCCCGTTACCTCGCAACCCCCAACGCAACACACCCTGCCATACACTTTATTTCCACTGCACACAGTCTCATCCCCATTAAAATAAACGGAATATCTCACATGTCGGTCCCCAATATCCCGAAAACGCAAACTGCAGCCACCGTCCCCAAGCTGGGCGCTGGAGTCAAATTCGTTCACGATTATCCGGTCCCCCAACCTGGGCAGAACGAGGTTCTGGCGCGGGTGCTTTATACGGGGGTCTGTCAGAGCGGTAAGCGAAATTCCCAAAGCAGCTCACAAAAAAGCTCCATTGACACACACAACAGATCTTCATACCCAGGCTGGGACCGCCTCTGGGCCGGAGGGGAACCCGATAACAAAGATTAAACTTCCGCACGTTGGTGGACATGAGGGAATTGGAAGGATCATCGCACTGGGACCGGGCTGCGATGAAGAGATCAAGATCGGTAGTTTTGTTGGCATCAGATTTGCAAGCCGGGTTTGCAGACGATGTGAGTTCTGCCTAGCCGGGACCGAACAGTACTGCGTCAAAAGCAAAAATCACCTACATCACGAGGACGGCAGTTTCCAAGAGTACATCGCTCTGGACGCGGGATACCTCACCCTACTTCCAGATGACATCGATCCGGCTATCATGGGACCAGTATTGTGCGCCGGCCTGACATCATACAAGGTGAGACACATGAATACTCAATCTCCATGACACGCCGATTCATTGTTGATTCAGGCCGTCAAAAACGTGAATATTAAAGCGGGGGACTCGGTCGTGGTTGTTGGAGCAGGTGGTGGGCTGGGTCACTTGGCAGGTATGCGCCCTGACTGCACACAGCAGCCCATGCTCGCAGTTTCAAATCACAAGCTCATGGAGAATTCCAGTTCAGTACGCCCGAGCCCAAGGAGCACTGGTCGTCGCCGTTGATGGTGGCCTCGAAAAAGGCGGATTTGTGAAGTCCATCGGTGCGAGCGAATACATCGACTTCAAAACAACCCCCAATCTCGTCCAGAAGGTCAAAGAACTCACAAACGGTGGGGCAAACGCTGTCATCGTAACTGCCGGAAATCCAAAGGCTTTCGCTCAGGCTGCCGATATGTTGAAAGTTGGTGGCACGCTGAGTTGTGTGGGGATTCCTCCTGAGAAGAGCTTCATTGAAACTCCGATAAGTGCCATTGTGATCAAGGGTCTTCACATCACAGGCAATCTTGTAGGATCTCTCAAGGAATGCTTGGAGGCTGTCGACCTTGTTCGGCGCGGAGTTGTGAAACCGAAGGTTTCAATTCGCAACTTTGAAGACCTGCCTGCAGTGTATGAAGAACTTCAGAAGGGAGATATCATGGGGCGCATTGTCCTTAAGGTTGCGAAAGACACTGACTGAGGTTGCGGCGTGCTTGAGGTGGTAGTAGATATGTTACGTCTAAATTGGCAAATGGACTTCTTATATTTCGTGGATGGCCTAACTGTCAGTCCTTATTGCTTGAGGGATTCGGAAACGCCAGCTTAAATTTGTACCTTCTAGGTTCCTGGCCATTCACCTTTCACGAGGTTCACAATTTCTTAAGTGGGCAATAATCGGGGCTGCCACATGGTAAAGCAATACCAAAAATGCGGCTACATAGCTCATAAAGATAACAGCAGTTCCCAATAGCCGAGAAGCTTCCATACCTAATGTATACTAGTGGACTTTCTTCCCGTGCGCCACTACCCTTTTGCCCCCCTAAAAAAATCAAGCTCAGCTCTTGGCGAGTGGGGAAGGCGGGGTCAATCATCAGTTCCCTGGGAGTTTCCATGGATCGGCCCGCGAGCATCGCGTAAAGAGCCAGTCATCTACGGTGTTGAAAGCACCGGGTTCCATGATGCTAAACCTTAATCACCGCTTCTGGTATAGATGTATTTGCACATGAAAAGGGAGATAAGCCACGAAGTCAATATAAAAATTTGCAGTCTGCAACGCACTGCTACCGTAGAGCTCAGGATCGACCAGCTTGCAGAAATACAAAATTACGCACCAGTAAAAATCGCCATCACCACCAGCCACAATGGTCCAGAACTTCACTCTCGTCGCTGTCAAGCCGGGCTCTCCCATCGACAACAGCCCCATCACCGCAACCCAATCCGGCCTGCACCTCAAATCCCACGAGCAACCCGCAATATTCCAGCTCAAGGGAGATGAGTTGTTTCTGTACAACGATCCGCCAGCACAGAAACTCTACACGGACCGTTCTGGAATGGGCCAGGGCATCCTTCAGTACACTCGCGATGCCGCAGCAGCCGCCACCCTCAATCCTAACCGCATCGAGCAAAACGGTTGGGCTGTTCACGGTGACCGCCTTCAGCTAAAGGGTACCAACTTCCTCGCCACCCCTGGCGGCAGTGATGGCTCCTGGGCTGTCTGGATGAACACCGGCAACCCAAACCCTGGAGGTCAGTCTGGTGGTGTAGAATTCGAGACGAAGATCGTGCCTGTCTCGCATCCTACTGGCCACCATTACTCGACCTTGTAAGAGGTGGACATGGACCTCGTTTTGCTTCATGATCAAGCTTGAATTGATGAGAGCAATGACGAGCGGAATCCCTTGCACAGAATTCATTCTACAGATTTACGGTCTCTCTTTATATAACGAAATCAAATTCGATATAAATCTATATTTTGCACTGTGTACTCTAGCAGCACCGCAGATAGCCTAGTCATCTGAGCAAAGTATAAAGACGTCACCCGGTCAGCCACCCACTCAGACCTCATGCCACTCATCTTGTGCAGACAATATCATTCGTTTTCATCACCTATTACAACCGTTTTCTATAGTAAAGTAGAGAACTTGAATAGATTAGACGATAAGATATAAACTAGCTAATATTTAGACTTAATTATCATCGATTTATACTACCTACGCAATTTAACAAGCAATTGTAGCGACCGTAACGGATCTAAATAGGCCCTTAACCATATACGTAACTGCACACTGGTACACAACCTTTCCTCCGAGGTGACTCTAAAGGAGCGCCACTAAACACCACCGGCGAAAGCACTTCCGCCCGCCGTCTCGTCAACCAACATACAGTGCTTCAGGCCGCATACGTCGAAGAGTCTGATTGGTGTGATGTTCTTTGCTGTGCCTATCGCCCCCGTCACTTTGAGGTTCTGCAGGGTGTCCCTCATAGCCACGTAGGCGGGAGCCAGTGTGGCGAACGAGAAGATCATGATGCGGAATCCCATCTCTTTAGCCTCTTCAACCGTGATGATGGGGCTGGCACCATTCTCAACCGAGTTCAGGAGTAACGGCCAAGGAGCGAGATCCCGAACTGCCTGCGCCGCCTGCTCCTTGGACGTGTAGCCCTCAAGCAGCCCAACGTCGGCACCAATATCACGCGCGGCTCGGAGTCGGTCAATGCACGCGTCGTAGCCAAGTGACTGAAGGGCGTCGGTGCGAGCGATTAGGACGAAGGCCGGGTCGAGACGCAGGCGAGCGAGATGGGCAGCGCGGACTCGCGTCAGGTACTCGTCCTTGGACACAACCTTCTTGCCTGCGAGGTGGCCGCAGCGCTTGGTCAGGACCTGGTCCTCCAGGTGTGCACCAGCGACCCCGGCGCGGATGTAGTGCTCCACGGTCCTGGCTACCATGGTTGGTCCTGAACACAACGCGTGTAGAGTCAGCGTCGTGGCTCGAGCTGAGGGGTGAGACTTGTCTTACCTCCGTATCCGGTGTCCATGTCGGCGATCAGCGGGGGCCCGAGCGGATCGAGATTCGCAATCATGTCCGCGTTCTCCTTCATGTCGTGTAGCTGCGCGATGGCGAGGTCGGGCTGCCCCAGGCGCGATGCTGTCGTTCCCGCACCAGTCTTTCGGAGCCCTCCGTTAGCCAAAACCATGCAAGGGAACTGTATTGACTTACCATGTACAGAGCAGAGAAGCCAACCTCGATGGCAGTGCGCGCGGAGAGGCCGTCATAAACGCCAGGGCACACGATTAAGTCGTCCGTTTCCTCCAGCAGCTGGCGGAGCCTGTTGGCTCTTGAATGCTGCAAGGAGGTATCCGTGCCATTGGTGTTCCTGGGTGGTGCCGGGGGTAAGCTTGTCTGAGTAGAGAAACCCTCAGGAGCCGACATGTCATCGAAGTCAGCATGAGGCGACATGGTGGACAGGAGGCTTGAGGAACAGAGGTAGGCTCTCGAGGAAGTTGAAGTGCTTGTGGATGCTTGTATGAACCAAAGGGTTGGTCTCTATTATATGGATATCTCCCAAAGGACGGTGGGTCAGTGATTGTAACGTTCACGCCCAAGACATCCACATTCGCTTGTGACAGCTGGAAAATGCAACCGTGCCTTCGATCTTGGCCAATCATGTCCTCTCAAGCCCATCTCCGAGTATCAGAGACACTCTGTAAGTCCTCATCATGTTTCGAGGACGCGTGTTGCGAGGAGCTTTTCCGCATCCCGAAGAGCATTCTCATGCACCGTGCCGCGAAACGTTGAACGCCAAAGGCAAGTGGACGATCATCTGCACCCTTCAGGCTGCTGGAGGAAACCCGATGATGACCCATGACTTGGCATCATGCGGGTTGGGAAAGAAATTACATTCTCCGCGCGACATATTACCGTATTTGGATTGGGAGTTATCCCTACAAAACGACAGAATGACTAGCGTAGTACTGAATTTGGCCCCAATCAAGCGCGTGGCGCCAGATTCACTATCGTTTAAGTCTCGGTCGGGTCCGAGGCCACGCGTGCAGGAATTTTCAGTTGCCATTCATTTCGGGACCCGCGTGGGTTGATGCTGCAGCTTGAACTGCCTGGGTGCAGCGCTCCACAGGACTATGCAAGTAATATAGTTGTAGTAAAGTATCCGGTATGTATAGATGTCGAGGACAAGACGGATTCCTAATGGGGAGCTGAATGCGGGCACCGAAGGCTGTGCCCGCCACTTCCAGCATCATGATCAGGAGTAGAGGTTAGCATTTGGTCATTCGTATCGCATGCGCTGTAACACCAATATCGCACGGCTATCGATGACCCGATGATCTTCCACTGATATGGCTACAACGAGAATTCAGCAAGCTAGAAAACGAACACTGTGAGGGAACGTTGCACAACCTCTTCCGAGACCGGGCAAGCACACTCTGACATGCGCCTTGTTTCAATCCCTGCCGAATGTGTGATCCCGCTTTTCTGGATCGCGCGTGTTTAAGTAAATGCTCGTCTGACTGGACATCGGCGCAACCGACCATCTAGTTCTGCCCGGTCCTTAGGGCCCGATAAGGCGATCACAAGCCGAGATGCCCAATAATTCTCGCAGCGCTGGACTAACACAGCGGGACGGGCCGCCTCGAATTCAAAAGAGACGCGCTGGTAGGGGCGGCTCGTCTTTCCGGCATCCCCGCGCATTAACTCGACCCAGCTTACTCTCTCGTCAGCCTTGAAAACAATAGGGTTCGTGCATCCCGTCTATCAATAACCTATTATCTGTGTTCTCCATTTGGAAAAAGCGCCAGTGGCTTGCTCGAAGTCCGTCGGAGAAGCCGAGTCGTTCAACATTTCCCGTCTATTGAAGTACGGCCACGATGCTCGACGCTCTTTCAGAGAACCAATTCCTGCTTACCTCCGACTCGGACATGGATCCCGAAGAGCAGCTAGACAGCCAGTCCAGTCTCGCTGCCGCACGATCCTGCAGAGCGTCCAATATACGCTCACGCACTGTCCGATTGTTCAAAGAGGAAGTCAACCTCAAGTTCGTCTACATCCCTCTCCTAGCCTGCTGCTTTTGCGCTGGCCTTACAGATAGCACTATGTACAGCGGTACCCTCCCCCTCGCCAATCGCATACGTTTGTACATACCTGACCATTTCCGCGAGCACAGCATACGGCACATTCGTCTCGATGCAGACTGGTGCGTCCCCACCCTTACATCTCCTCCACCCCCTCGCGCTCAACCCTCAACAGGAAACACCATCTTCGTCGCGCTCAGCGCGTCCGGCCAGGGCGACACGCCGTACGGCTGGGCGTGGTCGCTCTGCTCGATGACCAGTTTCGTCGTCGGCTGCTTCTTCTTCGCGCGCTTCCACGCGGCGTTCGGCGCCCGCCGCCGCGCGACGCTGGTGCTGTCGTTCCTCCTGCAGGGCTGCTGCGCATGCATTGCTGCGGGCCTCATCCAGGGCGGCGTCGTCGATGGCCGTCACTCTTCCTCCTCGTCCGTACAGCAGTCGCAGAGCACCGCCGCAGTCGACATCGTCGTGGCTTGGGCCGAGTTGGCGCCTGTGGCGCTGCTCAGCTTTCAATCCGCTGGCCAGATTGTCGCCAGCCGCATGCTCAGTGTTGCCGAGGTGCCTACCGTGGTCATCACGAGCTTGCTGTGCGATTTGGTGTCTGATCCAGCGGTTTTTGCGTCGCCAGGGGGCAATGGAAAGCGGAACAGGAGGATTGCGGCGTTTGTGTTGATATTCGTGGGCGCTATTGCTGGTGGGTGGATAATCGAAGCTGCGGGTGCCGTGCAGTGGGCTCTGTGGATTGTTGCCGGGATAAAGCTTTTCATGTCATGCTGTTGGTTGAACTGGGAGGCAAGTGTAACGGTAGGCTCCTTTCACTAAGCTTCGGAGTCGCTTAGTAGGCTGGTCAACCGGTAGGGCTTACCGCGCTACTACTATAACCCTATTCCGGCACATGGATTGGGACTGTTAAGCTGATGTAATCTATGTATGTGAACCCCCCTCAGCGAAGCGCGTGCGAAGCTGGGGGTAAGAGGTGATAAAGCGCCTCTACTACATCGCTCGCCGTAGTGCTCGCCGTGGTGCTCGCCGTGTCGTTTGCTCGTTATGTTGTTCCCTCGCCGTGGTGCTCGCCATGTGGTTTGCTCGCCGTGTTGTTCGCTCGCCGTGGCGCTCGCTATAGTGCTCGCCGTAGTGCTTGCCGTATCGTTTGCTCGTTGTGTTGTTCGCTCGCCGTAGTGCTCGCTGTGTCGTTTACTCGTTGTATTGTTCGCTCGCCGTGGTGCTCGCCATGTAGTTTACTCGTCGTGTTGTTCGCTCGCCGTAGCGCTCGCCGTAGTACTTATCGTAGTACTCGCTATATCGTTTACTCGTTATATTATTCGCTTACCGTAGTACTTACTATATTATTTACTTACTATATTATTCGCTATTACGAATTCTAAAGAATATAAACTTTATAACTCTAAAAGCTAAAAGTCTATATAAAAAAGCTTGTCGTAAAAACTAAAGAGTCTTATAAACGAAAAAGTCGTATAGTCTTAAATTTTATATAAAAATTTAAAGAGTATAAAATAACGACGCGTATAAAAATACTAGTAAATTATTATAAACTCTAGAAAATATAGACTTTATAACTTTAAAACTAAAAAATCTATATAAAAAAGCTTACTATAAAAGCTAAAGAGTTTTATAAGTAATAACGCTATATAACTTTAAATTCTATATAAAAATCTAAAAAATTAGGGTTAGTTAGGGTTAGGGTTAGGGTTAGGGTTAGGGTTAGGGTTAGGGTTAGGGTTAGGGTTAGGGTTAGGGTTAGGGTTAG